>SZWC01000082.1:609827-623783 GCA_023375785.1 Penium margaritaceum
AACTAGGGCGCAACTAGGGCGTAACTGTGACGTACGTGGGGCGCAAGTAGGGCGTAAGTAGGGCGCAAGTAGGGTGCCACTAGTGCGCAACTAGGACGTAACTAGTCCTCAAATGAGGCGCAACTAGGGCACAACTAGGGCGCACCTAGGGTGCAACTAGGGTGCAAATAGAGTGTAAGTGGGACGCAACTAGGGAACAACTAGGGCGCAACTAGGAAGCAACTAGTGCGTAGCTAGTACCCAACTGAGGTGCAACTAGGGCGCAGCAAGGGCGCAAGTCAGGCGCAAGTAGGACGCAAGTAGGACACAAGTAGGGCGCAACTAGGGCGCAAGTAGGGCGCAAGAAGGGTGCAAGTAGGATACAACTAGGGCGCAACTAGGGCGCAACCAGGACGTAGCTAGTGTCCAACTGAGGTGCAACTAAGGCGCAACTAGGGCGCAACTAGGGTGCAACTAGGGCGCAAGTAGGGCGCATGTAGAGCGCAAGAAAGGCGCAACTAGGGCTTAACTAGGGTGCAAATAGGGCACAAGAAGGGCGCAAATTGGGTGCAACAAGGGCGTAACTAGGGTGAAACTAGGGTGTAAGGAGGGCGCAAGTAGGGCGCAAGTAGGGCGCAACTAGGGTGCAACTAGGGCGCATCTAGGGCGTAAGGAGGACGCAAGTAGGGCGCAAGTAGGGTGCAACAAGGGTACAACTAGGACGCAACAAGGCTGCAACTAGGGCGCAACTAGGACGTAGCTTGTGCCCAATTGAGGCGCAACTAGGGCGCAAGTAGGGCGCAAGTAGGACGCAAGTAGGGCACAAGTAGGGCGCAACTAGGGCGCAAGTAGGGCGCAAGAAGGGCGCAAGTAGGATACAACTAGGGCGCAACTAGGGCGCAACTAGGGCGCAAGTAGGGCGCATGTAGGGCGCAAGAAGGGCGCAACTAGGGCGTAACTAGGGTGCAAATAGGGCACAAGAAGGGCGCAAATTGGGTGCAACAAGGGCGTAACTAGGGTGAAACTAGGGTGTAAGGAGGGCGCAAGTAGGGCGCAAGTAGGGCGCAACTAGGGTGCAACTAGGGTGCATCTAGGGCGTAAGGAGGACGCAAGTAGGGCGAAAGTAGGGTGCAACAAGGGTACAACTAGGACGCAACAAGGCTGCAACTAGGGCGCAACTAGGACGTAGCTTGTGCCCAATTGAGGCGCAACTAGGGCACAAGTAGGGTGCAAGTAGGACGCAGGTAGGGCACAAGTAAGGCAAAATTAGGGGGCAACTAGGGCGCAACTAGGGCACAACTAAGGCGTAGCTAGTGCCCAACTGAGGTGTAACTAGGGCGCAACTAGGACACAAGTAGGACGCAAGTAGGGTGCAGCTAGGGTGCAAATAGGGTGCAACTAGGTCGCAACTAGGGTGTAAGTAGGGTGCAAGTAGGGTGCAACTAGGGCGTAAATAGGACACAACTAGGGCGCAAGTAGGACGCATGTAGGGTGCAACTATGGGTGCAACTAGAGCGCAACTAGGGGGCAAGTAGGGTGCAAGTAGGGCGTAACTAGGGCACAACTAGGGTGTAACTAGGGCGCAACTAGGATGTAGCTAGTGCCAAACTGAGGCACAACTAGGGCGCAACTAGGGTGCAACTAGGGTGTAAGTCGGACGCAAGTAGGGCGCAAGTAGGGCAAAAACAGGGCACAAGTAAGGCATAGGAAGGGCACCACTAGGTTGTTCGTAGGACATAAGTAGGACGCATGTAGGGTGCAACTAGGATGCAACTAGGACGCAACCAGGGGGCAAGTAGGGCGCAAGTAGGGCGCAACTAGTGTGCAACTAGGGCACAACTAGGACGCAACTATGGCGCAACTAGTGTCCAACTGAGGCGCAACTAGGGTGCAATTAGGGCGGAAGTCGGGCGCAAGTAGGACACAACTAGGGCGCAAGTATGGCTCAAATAGGGCATAAGTAGGGTGCAACTAGGGTGCAACTAGGCGGCAAGTAGGGCGCAAGTACGGCGCAAGTAGGGTGCAACTAGGGTGCAACTAGGGCGCAAGTAGAGTGCAAGTAGGGCACAAATAGGGTGCAACTAGGGTGCAACTAGGGCGCATGTAGGGCGCAAGAAGGGTGCAACTAGGGCACAACTAGGGTGTAGCTAGTGCCCAACTGAGGCATAGCTAGGGTGCAACTAGGACGCAAGTCGGACACAAGAAAGGTGCAAGTAGGACGCAACTAGGGTGCAAGTAGGGCGCAAGTAGGACGTAACTAGGGTGCAACTAGGACGCAACTAGGGTGCAACTAGGGTGTAGCTAGTACCCAACTGAGGCACAACTAGGGTACAACTAGGGCACAAGTAGGGCGCAACTAGGGCGCAAGTAGGATGCAAGTAGGACGCAAGTAGGGCGCAACTAGGGCGCAACTAGGGCTCGACTAAGGTGCAAGTAGGGCGCAATTAGGGCGCAAGTGGGGCGTAACTAGGTTGTAACTAGGGTAACTAGGGTGCAAGTATGGTGTCAGAGAAATGTTTGTGCCTGCTACACTCGTTGGAGTGCTGCAAAGTGACAGGACTGATTGGGGAAGTCTCGGCGAAGCTTCGAGGTGTTGACGAAGGAGTGACGTCACAAAGGGAAGGTTGCTATACGCGATAGATCCACAAGGAGGAAGTGATGCTGATGGAAGCTGAGGCGTGGGCGCAGTGCCGAAAGGCACGGGCGGTGAAGAGCTGGGTGCAGCACAGAGAGTGTGGGCACAAAGAATGTTGAGGTAGCAGGAGCTTAGACATTTGAAGGAGGAGGCGGCGCAACAGAAGCGTGGACGCAGCACCAAGGTAATGATCAGTGGAACATGTGGCTAAGGTACGGGCGTGGACCTCATATACGTTGGAGTGGGCGCAGTGCCAATAGGCACGGGCNTGTGCAGCAACCGCATGTGTTTTGCTGCTGCTGCTGGTGGGTGCGGAACGGCTTCACCGGTTGGCACCGTGTGGCACGAGGAAGGTTGAATGTGCGCTCCGGGTATCACCGCCACAGGTTGTTGTTGTCTTGTCGAGTAGTTTGGACCGGGTCGCGGGCAGTCCGTTGGAGCTCTGGGGCGGGATGGCCGAACGGCCCATTCTTTGTTGCCGAGCCGACGTGGCAGGGTTGTTGTTTGGGGTTGTCGCCTTTTTGCTTTTGGTGGCTGTTGCGGCTGCTGACATTGTTCGAACCCGGACATGAACCCAGACCAGTGGTGATTTTCCTTTTCCGATATTCTCGGAGTTGGGTGCCCGGACAGCGGGTGTTCCATGTATTGTAGTGTCACCTTGTGATATTCAACAAATGTTCCGACATATGGCGCAAGTAGGGCACAATTAGGACGCAAGTAGGACGCACCTAAGGTGCAACTAGGGTGCAACTAGGGCGCAACTAGGGCGCAACTAGGGCGTAACTAATGCTCAACTGAGGCGCAACTAGGACGCAACTAGGGCACAAGTAGGGTGCAAATAGGGCGCAAGAAGGGTGCAACTAGGACGCAAGTAGGGCACATGTAGGGCGCAACAAGGGTGCAACTAGGGCACAACTAGGGCATAGTTAGAGCCCAACTGAGGCGCAGCTGGGACGCAACTTAGTCGCAAGTGGGATGCAACTAAGGCATAACTAGGGTGCACCTAAGGCGCAACTAGGGCACAACTAGGGCGCAAGTAGGACGCAAGTAGGATGCAAGTAGGACACAATTAGGGCACAACTAGTGCACAAGAAGGGCGCAAGAAGGACTTAAGTAGGGTGCAACTAGGGCGGAACTAGGGCGTAGCTAGTGTCCAACTAAGGCGCAACTAAGGCGCAACTAGGGCACAACTAGGGCGCAACTAGGGTGCAACTAGGGTGCAATTAGGGCGCAAGTAGAGCACAACAAGGGTGCAACTAGGGCAAAAAGGGCTCAAATAGGGCGCAAGGAGGGCGCAATTGAGGTGCAAGTAGGGCGCAAGTAGGACGCAAGTAGGATGCAAATAGGGTGCAACTAGGGCGCAACTAGCATACAACTAAGGCACAACTAGGACGTATCTAGAGTCCAACTGAGGTGTAACTAGGATGCAACCACAGCACAAGTAGGGCGCAAGTAGGGAGCAACTAGGGTGCAACTAGGGCGTAACTAGGTCGCAACGAGGGCATGAGTAGGGCGCAAGTAGGGTGAAACTAGGGCATAACAAGGGTACAACTAGGGTGTATGTAGGGCGCATGGAGGGTTCAACTATGGGTGCAACTAGGGCGCAACTAGGGGACAAGTAGGGTGCAAGTTGGGCGCACCTAGGGTGCAACTAGGGCGCAACTAGGGCATAACTAGTGCCCAACTCAGGCGCAACTAGGACGCAACTAAAGTGCAAGTAGGGTGCAAGTAGGGCGCAAGAAGGATGCAACTAGGGCACAAGTACGGCGTATGTAGGGCGCAACTAGGGTGCGACTAGGGAGCAACTAGGGCGTAGCTAGTGCGCAACTGAGGCACAGCTAGGGCGCAACAGAGGCGCAAGTAGGGCACAACTAGGACGAAAGTATGGCACAACTAGGACGAAAGTATGGCACAACTAGGGAACAACTAGGGCGCAACTAGGGCGCAACTAGGACACAACTAGGGCACAAGTAGGGCGCAAGTAGGGTGTAAGTAAGGCGCAACTGGGGCGTAAGTAGGGCACAAGTAGGGTACAACTAGGGCGTAACTATGATACAACTAGTGTGTAAGTAGGTTACAAGTAGGACGCAACTAGGGTGTAACTAGAGCGCAACTAGGGCGCGAGCAGGGTGCAAGAAGAACGCAACTAGGGCGCAACTAGGGTGCAACTTGGGCGCAACTAGGACGTAGCAAGTGCCCTACTGAGGCGTAACTAGGGTGCAACTAGGGCGCAAGTCGGGCACAAGTAGGGCGCAAGTAGGGTGCAACTATGATGCAAGTAGGGCGCAATTTGGATGTAACTAGGGTGCACAACTAGGACGCAACTAGGACGTAGCTAGTACCCAACTGAGGTGCAACCAGGGCACAAGTAGGGCGCAACTAGGACGCAACTAGGGTGCAAGTAGGACGCAACTTGCAACTAGGGTGCAACTAGGGCGCAACTAGGGCTCAACTAGGGCGCAAGTACGGCGCAAGAAGGGCGCCACTAGGGTACAACTAGGGTGCAACTAAGGCGCGAGGAGGGTGCAAGAAGGGCGCAAGTAGGACCCAACTATGGTGAAACGAGGGTGCAACTAGGGCGCAAGTAGGGAACAAGTAGAGCGCAAATAGGGCACAAGTAGGGTGCAACTAGGGCAGGACTAGGGTGCAACTAGGACGTAAACCAGGGCGTAGCTTGTGTCCAATTGAGGCGCAATGAGGGTGCAACTAGGGCGCAACTAGGGCGCAAGTTGGGCGCAAATAGGGCGCAAGTAGAGTGCAACTAGGACGCAACTAGGGCACATCTAGGGTGTAGCTAGTGTCCAACTGAGGCGCAACTAGGGCGTGACTAGGACGCAACTAGGGTGCAACTAGGGCAAAGTAGGGCGTAAGTAGGATGCAACTAGGACGCAACTAGGGCGCAACTAGGGCGCAAGTACGTCACAACTAGGATGCAAGTAGGGCATAACTACGATGCAAATAGGGTGCAACTAGGGCGCAACTAGGGCCTAGCTGGTGTCCAACTGAGGAGGAACTAGGGCGCAAGTTGGGCGCAAGTAGGGCACAACTAGGGCGCAACTAGGGCGTAGCTAATGCCCAACTGATGCGCAATTAGGACGTAACTAGGGCGCAATTCGGCTGCAAGGAGGGCACAAGTAGGGGGCAACTAGGGCGCAAGTAGAGCAAAAGTAGGGCGCATGTAGGACACAACTAGGGCGACCTAGGGCGCAATTAGGGTGCAACCGGGACGTACGTAGTGTCCAACTGATGCGCAACAATGCCACAACTAGGGCGCAAGTAGGGCGCAACTAGGGCGCAACTAGGGTGCAAGTAGGACGCAACAAGGATGCAACTAGGGCTCTGCTAGGGTACACGTAGGGCGCAAGTAGGATGCAAGTAGGGTGCAACTAGGGCGCAACTAGGGTGCAACTAGGGCGCAACTAGGGCGAAGCTAGTGCCCAACTGATGCACAACTAGGGCGCAACTAGGTCGCATTTAGGGCGCAATTAGGGCGCAACCAGGGCACAAGTAGGGCGCTAGTAGGGCACTACGGGGGTGCAACTAGGGCTAATCTAGGGTACGATTAGGGTGCAAGAAGGGCGCAAATAGGGCACAAGTAGGACGTAGCTAGTCCCCAACTGAGGCGGCTCTAGGGCGCAACTGGGAAGCAAGTAGGGTGCAACTAGAGTGCAAGTAGGGCACAACTAGGCCGCAATTTGGGTACAACTAGGCTATAACTAGGGTGCAACTAGGACACAAGTAAGGCACAACTAGGGTGCAACTAGGGCGCAACTAGGGTGCGACTAGGGCGTAGCTTGTGCCCAACTCAGGCATAACTAGGGCGCAACTAGGAAGCAACTAGGGCTCAAGTAGGACAGAACTAGGGCGCAACTCGGGCGCATCTAGGGCGCAAGCAGGGCGCAACTAGGGCGCAAGTAAGGCACAACTAGGGCGCAAGTATGGCGCAAGACGGCCCCAACTAGGACACAACTAGGACGTAACTAGGTCGTAGCTAGTGGCCAACTGAGGCGCAACTAGGGCGCAAGTCGGGCGCAACTAAGATGCAAGTACAGCGCAACTAAGGTACAATCAGGACGTAACTAGGGCGCAACTAGGACGTAGCTAGTGCCCAACTAAGGCACAACTAGGGCGCAACTAGGGAGCAAGTAGGTGCAACTAGGGTGCAAGTAGGGCACAACTAGGGCGTAATTTGGACGCAACTAGGCTACAACTAGGGCGCAACTAGGGCGCAAGTAAGGCGCAACGAGGGCGCAACTAGGGTGCAACTAGGGCGCAACTAGGGGGTAGCTAGTGCCCAACTCGGGCATGACTAGGACGCAACTAGGGCGCAACTAGGGCGCAAGTAGGACGCAACTAGGACGCAACTAGGGCACAACTAGGGCACAACCTGTTCATAGCTAGTGCCCAACTGAGGAGCAAAGAGGGCAAAACTAGAGCGCAAACAGGGCGCAAGTAGGGTGCAAGTAGGGCGCAACTAGGGCGCAAGTAGAGCGCAACTAGGACGCAAGTAGGGCGGAAGTAGGGAGCAAGTAGGACGCAAGTAGGGCGCAAGTAGGGTGCAAGTAGGGCGCAACTAGGGCGCAAGTAGAGCGCAACTAGGACGCAAGTAGGGCGGAAGTAGGGAGCAAGTAGGACGCAAGTACGGAGCAACCACGGCGTAGCTAGTTCCCAGCTAAGGCGCAGCTAGGGCGCAACTAGGGTGCAAGTTGGGTACAATTAAGGCGCAAGTAGGGTGCAACTAGGGCGCAACTAGGCCACAACTAGGGCACAACTAGGGCCCAAGTAGGACGCACGTAGGCTGCAACTAGGGCGCAGCTAGGGCGCATTTATGGCGCAAGCAGGGTGCAACTAGGGCACAACCAGGGCACAACTAGGGCACAACTTGGGTGCAACTAGGACGCAACTAGGGTATAACTAGGGTGCAAGTAGGGTGCAAGTACGGCGCAAGTAGGGCGCAACCAGGAAATAACTAGGGCGCAACTAGGGCGCAACTAGGGCACAACTTGGGTGCAACTAGGACGCAACTAGGGTATAACTAGGGTGCAAGTAGGGTGCAAGTACGGCGCAAGTAGGGCGCAACCAGGAAATAACTAGGGCGCAACTAGGGCGCAACTAGGGCGCAACTAAGATACAACTAGGGCGCAACTAGGGCGCAACTAGGGCGCACGTAGGGTGCAAGTAGGGCGCAAATAGGGCGTAACTAGGGTGTAACTAGGGCGTAGCTAATGCCCAACTGAGGCGCAACTAAGGCGCAACTAGGATGCAAGTCGGGCACAAGTAGGACGCAAGTAGGATGCAACTAGGGCACAAGTAGGGCGCAATGAGGACGCAACTAGGGTGAAACTAGGGCACAACTAGGACGCAACTAGGCGCAACTAGGGTGCAAGTAGGGCGCAACTAGGACGAAACTTGGACGCAATTAGGGTACAACTAGGGTGCAACTAGGGCGCAAGTAGGGTACAAGTAAGGCGCAACTAGGGCGCAACTAGGGCACAAGTAGGGTGCAAGTAGGGTGCAACTTGGGAGCAACAAGGGCGCAACTAGGATGCAACTAGAACCCAACTAGGGCGAAGCTCGTGCCCAACTGAGGTGCACCTAGGATGCAACTAGGGTGCAACTAGGGCGCAAGTAGGGCGTACGTAGGACGTAAGGAGGCTGCAACTAGAGCAAAAGTATGGCGTAACTAGGGTGTAACTAGGGTACACCTAGGACGCAAGGAGGATGCAATTAGGGCGCAAGTAGGGCACAAGTAGGGCGCAACTAGGGCACTACTAGGACAAAACTAGGGTGTAACTAGGGCGCAACTAAGGCGCAACTAGGCCATAGCTGGTGCCCAACTGAGGCGCAACTTGGAGGGCAACTAGGGCATAGCTGGGAAGCAAGTAGGGCGCAACTAAAACGCAACTAGGGCACAACTATGGCGCAACTAGGGCGTAGCTAGTGTCCACCCGAGGCTGATCTAGGACGCAACTAGGGCGCAACTAGGGCATAACTAGGGCGCAAGTAGGGTGCAAGTAGGGCACAAATAGGGTGCAACTAGGGTGCAAGTAGGGCGCAACTAGGGCGTAGATAGTATCCAACTGAGGTGCAACTACGGCGCAACAAGGGCGCAACTAGGGCGCAAGTAGCGCGCAACTAGGGCGCAACTAGGGTGCAACTAGGGCGCAACCAGGGCGTAGCTAGTGAATCAAGCACGTTTCCGCCGCTGATCCGCAGAGGGGCATGTCCGCGGAGACAGGACCTCAGTGAGCTGAGAACCGCACAAGGAACACTGGCTCCCGCAAGCACGGTTGAGTGTTGGGTGGCGCGGAACCTAGGGGTGGAATAGATAAGTAGCCATAGGGAAGCTGCCGCAGGTTGACATCGTCACCTGCGGCAACTTCCCTCCGGCTATCTCAAATACCTTTGCCGCCTTCCGCCACAAGGCAGAAGGCGGCAAAGGCGGGAAGCAGTGGTGGGAAATCCACGGCAGAAAGAGAACAAGGATCAAGCCGCACTATGGACGTGTAGTCAATCAAAGTGCGCAGGAAGATCAGCGGAGGGACGGAGCAATCTGGGGAGCAACAACCAATCAACACAAAGAGCTGGAACATCAATCACGGAAGAACCCCTCGAGACGCACCGCGAAAGACGAAGATTCAAGGAAGAATACAAAAACCGCGTATACAAGCCGCGGGTGTAGAAGATGACCAGTATAAGATGATGTACTGTGTGTGTGTGTGAGGACAAGACCCGCAGTGTGTGGCCGCACCACATGGAGTCCAAGTAGGAGGAGAGAGGGTACCATGAGAGGGATGAGACCGACGGCACGTAGACGCGCTGTGCAGAGTCCCAAGTAGAAAAGACCTAGGCAATAGCAATGCAAGTGCTTCAGTCGAGATTGCATCCTTGATGATCACTCCGCAATCCATATACTCTGATCTTGATTACCAAAGACGTGTACCCATTCTCATATGTACTCTCAGGCCTCTGCTCCCCTGCCTCCCACTGCCTCTAGTGTCCTGTCTGCAGTCGGTGGGCCAAAGTGCGTGAAGAACCAAACCTGGGGTGAAGTGAGCTACCGGCGGTGCCCTTGCTTGCCCACGGCCGCGGAACGAGGTTCCGCGGAGAGGAGATGGAGGCCACGAGGTGGCGGGCCCGCGTGTGGGAGGAAATGGGTCGCNCGACGGCACGTAGACGCGCTGTGCGGAGTCCCAAGTAGAAAAGACCTAGGCAATAGCAATGCAAGTGCTTCAGTCGAGATTGCATCCTTGATGATCACTCCGCAATCCATATACTCTGATCTTGATTACCAAAGACGTGTACCCATTCTCATATGTACTCTCAGGCCTCTGCTCCCCTGCCTCCCACTGCCTCTAGTGTCCTGTCTGCAGTCGGTGGGCCAAAGTGCGTGAAGAACCAAACCTGGGGTGAAGTGAGCTGCCGGCGGTGTCCTTGCTTGCCCACGGCCGCGGAACGAGGTTCCGCGGAGAGGAGATGGAGGCCACAAGGTGGCGGGCCCGCGTGTGGGAGGAAATGGGTCACGGAGTGTCATTCATCGATGAGGTTCTCCCGCAAGCGTCCAGACCTGTGGTCCGCGGATTGACAATTGCCTAGAATTAGTATCTCTACCCAGCTGCGCACTCTAGGCAATAAGCGTGGTGAGGGAACATATTCCGCGAAATAGCACGGATTCAGATCAGCGCGGATAAAGTGGACAGAGCTGAAAATTTGGGGGTATCAGTATCATGGTGCGGTGAGCGTGGACTGTTCCTTGCTCTTTGTTCAGCGGAACTACACGTTCCTTTCAGATCAGTCATTGATGTTGGCAGCAAGCTTCGTATATCAAGACCTCAGGCGACGACAGCAGCAGTCATCAGTGCGGTGCTTCCTGCCGCGCCGAGCCATCACCTACGCAGGTAGCCAGGACTCCTCTCTTGTACTGTCCCGCACCCCAGTCAGCTCCTCACCCGGTTCCGATCCGCTCGTTCAACACAGTCGGGTGACCGACTGGCTGGAGCAGTTGCATTGGCGTCGTATCATGGACGCTCTGGGCGAGCGTGTGGAAGTGGAGACGATCTCCAGCCATGGGAGCTGCGGATCCAGNCTTTCATATCAGTCATTGATGTCGGCAGCAAGCTTCGTATATCAAGACCTCAGGCGACGACCGCAGCAGTCATCAGTGCGGTGCTTCCTGCCGCGCCGAGCCATCACCTACGCAGGTAGCCAGGACTCCTCTCTTGTACTGTCCCGCACCCCAGTCAGCTCCTCACCCGGTTCCGATCCGCTCGTTCAACACAGTCGGGTGACCGACTGGCTGGAGCAGTTGCATTGGCGTCGTATCATGGACGCTCTGGGCGAGCGTGTGGAAGTGGAGACGATCTCCAGCCATGGGAGCTGCGGATCCAGCGAGCCCCAGCACGAATCGAAGGGACAGGAGGCTATGGTCACAGCACCGCCATGGTTCTCAGATCCCCCACCATCATCAGAACAGCACTCTGCTAGCGGAGAACTCAAGGTCTATCGCAGACTGGTCTACCAACGCCGTGGAGGTCAGCAGTCAGCAACAACAGCCAACCCACTACTGCAGCACTCATCACCCATGATGCATCCGCCGCCCGAGGTGGCGCAGCCTAGAGAACAACATGGGTCCCAGGAATACTCCACGCCGGACAAGCAGCAGCTGGTGGGTCAACAGCAGCCATGGGACAACGCCGCCTCAGTAGGAAACACGGCTTCCGCGTAAGACGGGCAGCAGGGGATGGATCTGCTACCACAGTTTGTTGTATTGGAGTAGACGGATGGACAGGCACAAACCCCGGCGCTAGGTCCGCAGCAAACGCTGATGCACCCGCAGCAACAGAACCTGGGAACTATGCAAGTGGGACCATCGACACCCTCTCTGGCCTAGGATTCCGCACAACCCGTGAGCTAGCAGCAGGCTCCACAGGTACCCTCGTCCACTGGAATGATGCCGGTGGGAAATGTAGTTATTCCGGCGGCAGGATTGACCCAGCTACCTGTGTATCCGCCACCGCCACACAGGGGAGCAATGCAGGCGAGGACGATGCCGCTGCCACCTGTGACAGGGCATCCCGCGATGAGCGCACCACCGCAGCAAATGAGTCCACCGCAGGTGCTGACGGGTACCGCGCCGGTTGGAACTGTGACGCCCACGACGGGCACGCAGCAGACCAGCTACCAATCTCAGCAGATGACGGCACCCGCACAAGCAGGGACCGCAATACAATACCCCGTGGTGACACCGCATCCACCACATGGGATCTAGTCATTTGGAGGCGCCGCCCAAGGGAGTGCTGCGACTCAGCCTCATGGGGTCCAGCCAACAATGCACCAGCAGCAGTCCCATGGAAGCATGACCTCAACGCATCCCCCAGCAACCGTTTCACTCCCCTGGCCAACTCCGCAAACACAGTGGATGGGCATCACGCAGACAGGGGTGATTCATCAACCTTTTGTGCCAGGCGCGTAGCCACCGTTGCCTCAAAGGGCACCGCCACCACCCGAGTACTCCGCCCAAGCCTACCAACAGCTTCATCCGTCGCAGCTAGCCGGAACCATGCTAGTCGGTGTGACTCCTGAGATGCCACCACTGACATTGCAGCTTCCACCAGTACCACAAAGTCACCCGCACCCGCCACTGCCGCAGATGATGGGAGGTCAACACCTTGCAAGAACAGCGACCCATCCCCTCCCGGTGGCATCAGGTGTAATTACCAATACTGCTGCGGTTCCCACCACGCAGACCTATTAGACGCCTCAGCTGATGGCACCGCAGAAGCAGGGACCTCCGGCCCCGCCCCTTGGGATGACGTTCTTCTCTGCACCTTACACCACCTCACTGCCAGCTCCTTCTTGGCACATGCACCAGTCATACGTGCACCTAGGCTCTCAGGTGCCCGCGGTGCAACCTTCGGTACAAGTCCACCATGCTGGCTACTCTGTGACCCAGTCTGCCAATCTTCAGCCTCCAACTGCTGTGAATGCTTTGATGACTAAGCGCAGTACTGTACCTCAGCTGTAGTACATCCGCTCAGAACCTGGAAACCTCCCGTGGCTGGATTCCTTCAAGGGTGCCCCAGCGGAAGACCCCTGGGTCTGGCTCAAACAGATTACCCTCTATGCCAGTATTGGTCGAGTTCCACTAGACCTCTGTCTTGCCACCGCGGAACTCCATCTTCAAGGGGCTGCAGCTGACTGGTACAATGCGCGCGCACCTTTCCCATCCTTTGAGGACTTTGGTAACACCCTCATTGAGCGCTTCAAGTATCTGACGAAGGAGGAAGCACTGCGGAAGATCGAGAAGGAAGTAATGCGCAAGGACGATGATATCCGCAGATTCCTTGACCAGTTCCTAACCTGGGCTTCCGTGGCCAAAAATCCGCAAGGAGAAGGCCTTCCGCTATGGGTTCTCCTACAGAACCTGATCCGTGCGCTCCCTGACGAGGTCAGCAGCCTCATGATTGCTGATTGCTACCGCTATCTCCAGGACACAGTGCAAGATGCTACCGCTATATCCACTTGTCAGCGCTCTTGTCGCCAACACCAGGGAGGAGAAACCCACGCATCGCCCGCCATGCAAAACCATCCTCCGCAGTAGCAGAAGCCCAGGGCTTGCTACACCTGCCAAAGCCTGGAACACATTGCACGAGAGTGTCCTCACAAACGACAGGCAGCTCCGCGCCCTGACCCTGTCCCCCGGGACCCCATGGTCCAGCTGTGGCACCAGTACTACAACCAGCCGTGGCCAGGTCCGCAACAGCAACAACAGCAACAGCAGCAGCAACCGCGCCCTCTCCCACCAGGCGAGGCCCAGATGGGACAAGGCCTCCTCTCGAACCCTCAAGCGACTGCGGATCCTCCCGCCAGCGTACGCAACGTCAAGCTAGGCTTGCCCATTGCTGATTACGAGACCACAGAGGTGCCTCCCACTCCGGAGGAAGCGGCACTCATCACGCAGGCCCACACAATCGGGCTCCGCGGATGGGACATGCAGGCGGCCGCACAGCTGCAGAGTGACCTGTGCCGATGGGCAGAAGCTATCAAGGCCCGGCTTCAGGAGGTCGTGGCAGCCCGTTCGGTGCCCCCCCCTAAGAAGCGCCGCACCACAAACCCGGGGCCAGCAGATGGCCCACCCGCGGCGGCCACCCCATCCGCTCTCCCAACCCCCCTGCCACTTCCCCTGCTGCCGTAGATTCTCCAGATCCAGTGGAAAAGCTCTTCACCACCCCCATTGCGTCCGTCAACTTCTTTGACTTCCTTTGCATTCATCCTGAACTGGCTCCGCGGCTCAAGGAGGAATTCACCAGGGCCAACAATTGCCTCCAGGCCGTTGGCATCTT
>SZWC01000083.1:30712-46095 GCA_023375785.1 Penium margaritaceum
GAACAAGGCCCCTTGTGTTTAAGACCCCACTGAACCCCACTTCAGAAGGCTTACACTTGGGGGGTTCTTTAAGACGGTTTGCAAACCGTCTAAAAAACCTTAATTCTACTGTGTTCCCCTCCCGTGTTATTCTGGCTTGGACCCTGCCACCAAAGTTGCGCACTCACCTGGTTAAATCCAGGATTTCGGAGTCCTAGTTCACCTTCCCCTTGACACTCTGAAGTTGACGACTTACCTAGACTGATCCACGAGCAATCAGCGCGTTCGCGTGTGCACCGAGACTGCGCTTCGGGACCACCCCACAGCGCCCCTCGAATCTGCCTAGTTGCTTAGCGGCTCCTCACCTACCTCGGTTGTTGCATCATCTCTAACTATATGAGACAGGCTGTTGTACTCAGAAAAACAGGTGCTGATGAAGGCCTTGCGGCCGAAACGCGTCCACCGATTCTGGAGTTTCAGTCCTTTGCAAACAACCACTCTTCTCCCCTCCTCTCAGTCTCAGTTTCCTTTGCCGTAACATATCCCTCTGCTGCACTAGAAGAATGGCTTCTAAATTCGTTGTACTGGAGGAGTTCTAATGAAGTTTTTGTGCCTGTTGATCGATTCTGGAAGATGTCACAATCCACTTCAAAGAGAACAGCAATGACCATCGAGGGAACAGCAATGCCATTCCCCAACTGTGTTGTTTTACTACATGGCGTCTCCTTCTCCATCTCCAAAAGCTGAGGTGGATGGTTCAAGATCAGATTTTTGCAGAATCTGATGATTCGTTACGTCACTCGGATCCAGCTCACCAGCTATGGTCTTCCAACCCGAGACTCATGGACATACCGAGAGAACCAATCAGATGCTCAAAAAACTGTTTTGAACTCAGTGGAGACCACACTGCATTGATTGTCCAATCAAGCTACAGACTGTGAATCTCATGATAAAATTCATAACCTTCACATGAACTGGAAATTTTCCCTTTGAGGTGGTTTATGGAGAAATCTTCACAACCCTGGAAGGTAAGCACAGTTCAAGAAACATGATGGGAGTCAATGTCTAGCAACGAGACTTTCAAAGCATCTAGGTCAAGAAGTCAGCCCGCCGCATGTCCATGCTGACCCAGATGACAGAGATCACCTGTCACTGCACAACATCAAGCACAAAATGATGCTAAACAACAATGAGATTTGTGCGTGTATGAAACATACTAGATTTCTCTGCAATGGCAAGACCACTCTGGTTGTCACAGCGCAGAACAACGCAAGGCACTGTCTATCGCAACTCACAATACAGACGCTGCAGCCATACCGCCTCAGCAACCCCAACTCCCAAAACAACATACTCAGCCTTTGATGAGCTACATCCAATACAACCCTGCTTGCTGCTAAGCCACGACACAGCGGTGCCACCCAGTAGGAACACATAGCTTGTCTGACTACGCCCATCAGGACTCTTCGCCCAGTCAGTGTCTGTGTAGCCGTCGACTACCACTGAACACAATCGTCAAAAGAAGATCTAGGTTTGGTGTGGAGACCGCGCATCGCACCACTTGCACAACCGCATGAAGGAATTTCTCCCGAGGACACTCTGAAAACTGTGCAAGGAGATTGAGGGCGAAGGTAATGTCGGGTCGTGTGGTAGTGGCCAAGGACATCAAAGAGCCAATCAGGCGCAAGTACAGGGTCATGTCCACTGTCTGCCCCAGCTGTGCTGGATCATCCACCTTCAGAGCATCCAACCCGTGAGATGTGATGGGGTTGGAGGCTATGGGAACTGCACCAAGTAGGTCAGCAAACCGCTCCCCCACAATTTTGGCATAATGTGCCTGATGTAACAAGAGTGTCTGTCGCTAACGATCACGCACGATCTCCATCCTAAGAAACACACCTACGAGACCAAGGTCCTTCATCCTGTAGGCAGCTTGAAGGACTACCTTGGCCTCCTTCACGGCCTCCATAGAAGGAGACGCAATCAAGAGGTCGTCCACGTAGACCAGGATGCCGTTGATGCTCTCAGCTGTCTGGCTGAAAAATAGGGACGCATCAGCGTCATTCTGCACGTAACCGGCACGTGTCAGTGTGCAGGTGATCTCCAAGTCCCAACACCTGGGTGACTGTTTCAAGCTGTACAAGGCCTTGCACAAGCGCCAGACCTTGTCACCGACCTCAAATCTAGGTGGCTGGACCATGTAGATCGCCTCCTCTAAGGTGCCATGGAGGAATGCATTGTTCACATCCATTGAGTGTAGCTCCCAGACGTAGTGAGCAAAACGTCGAACAGAGCACGAACGATGGTCATGCGGCCAACGGGTGCAAAGGTGTCAGTGATATCTATACCCTCAACCCATGAGAATCCCTTGGCTGGCAAGTGAGCCTTATAGTAATCCAGTGTGCCATCAGGCTTCACCTTCTTGTGAAAGACCCACTTGGCCTATCCAGCCTTCCGCCTAGGCAGGAGGTCGACAAGCTCATAGACACCATGCTCATGGATGGCTCTCAGCTAATACTCATAAGAAACACGGCACAAGTCTACATCCTGAGCTAAGATTCCCTCCTTCAAGCCAAGGGCCTTCGTGCAAGGCTCGCCACTATGAGTCGACCGTCTAGACACTAAGTCAGTGATCCGCTAAGCCCTAGAGGCCAGTGGTCAGAGATGACCACCGGGCTTGCAGGAGTAGCCTGATGTTGAGGCGCTTACCTCAGGCTGTGAAGAAGGCAGATGGCCCATAGCCACAGGGGGGATAGGTGCATGCACAGGAGTGGGTATGACAAAGGGAACTGATGCTTGTACAAGATCAGGTGTGCCAGAAGGGAACGACACTGGCACGAGATCATGTGTGCCAGAGGGGTCGTGCACCGGCACGGGATCAAGTGTGTCAAAGGGGACCGACATTGGCATGGGATCAGATGTGCCAGAGGGTTCTGACAATGGCATGAGATCAGGTGTGCCAGAGGGGACCGACACTAGCATGGGATCAGGTGTGCTAGAGGGGTATGACACCGACAAGGGATCAGGTGTGCCAGAGGAGACTGATGAGGCTACTGGACCCACAGCCACGATGGCTAGATTTTCAGTAGCCGCAGACCGGACCATAGGTGAGGAGGCTTGGACGGACCCATCCACAGGGATGGACTCCCCCATCCTCCGGGAAGCCAAACAAGTAGGAACGTGGCCGGTGGCCAATGAAAGAATGTTGGACAAGTCGTAGGTGAGAGCCTAAAAGAAGAGAGCATCTCATGACTTGTCAGGGCGATGGCGAGCAGGTTCCCAAAAGCGCCATGCCTTTAACCTCGGGGAGATGCCGAGGAAGGTACACATGCATCTCCAAGGTGAGACCTTGAACCCTTGCTAGTCCTCAGTATATCAGACACAGGCAAAGGACCCCCAAACGCGGGTAGGGCGGAGATCAGCATGATGGCCAAACCACAACTTGTACGACGTGACATGGTCAAGAAGTAAACCATGCAGCAAGTGGTTCCAGACCCACGTCATGAAGGAGAAGCTCTCAAAGGCACAGGACTCTTGAAGACTGCACTCATATTGCATGGCACGAACCTCATCCTCCATGTTCTGGTTCCAACACTCAAACACACCGTTCTACTGTGGTATAGCGGTGGCGGAGAATAAGTAAAAAAAACCGTGCTCAAGAAATTAGGCATCCATCTCGCCTAAGAGCTCACCACCACTATCCGAGTGTAACGTGTGGAGGGTGTGCCGAGACTAACACTCAACCATCACAAGCCACAGGCTAATCGCCAGTATGGCATCGCTCTTGTGATAGAGGCTGTAGCCACCGCATCTGTGTGAAGTCATCGGTCAACGTGAGAATATATCAACCCCGATCGGTGAGGGACTCATCTGGGAGAGGACTGGGAAGGTCCGAGTAGACCAACTCTAGTGCGCGCAGTGCCCGGGAGGAGGAGAAAGGGTAAGAGCAGTGATGCATCTTACTGTTAGCTACTGAGCTAACCACCTCTGACAGAGAAGCCGCGAAACCGAAAAGCTCACAAAGGTTTTTAGGCCTTCTTCCTTTGTTGACATGTGTCATGCACCCCAAACTTAATGAGGCATACACTTCACCTTCAATAGTACTAACGCCTTAGCATTACATCTCAAGAAGAGCTCAAGTCGTCAATACGCAAGAGAGCATCAAGCAAGGGTTAATTGATCAGCATGCAAGACAAGTCCTTTCATAGCTGGATTTCCAGTCCTAGAACTCAAAAGCACATTCCTGAGAACTGGCCTGACCCCGCCACATCACCAAGAGACTTGCGCTGTGGGCTTGACACATAAGCATCCTTGTGCCAAGGTGACTGATCAGCCGTGTTGCTTCCCAGAAGCAATGGACTTTCTTTCTTGGAAGCTTCCAAAACAACCAAGATGTGCATGGAGCCAGGATCAAACGCATGACCTCTCACTTGGCCAAATCAACAAAATGGCCAAGTTAACCACTCACCTACATGGTGTACTCACAGGTCGTATCTCACACAAGACAGAGCATAGTTGAGTCACCCTACAACAAATCCAGGGGTCATACCTCCACAAGGGGCAGAGCATTCCTGATCCGTCGTACAAGAATTGAACAAGGGGCAAAAATATTCAACAAATCTCTCCCTTGCACCTTGCGTCCGTTTCCATCATCATTCTTCATCACTTGCGTTGACCATGCCGATACCTTGCCTGCCCGCCTGGTGGAGATCCTTGTCCAATGGCTTTGGAAGCATGTCAGCCTGGTTCAGCTTGGTGCCGACATACTCGAGCTCCACTGTCTGCTTGTAGACCAAGTCTCGAGCGTAGTGGTAGCGGATCTCGATGTGCTTTGTGCGCCTGGACAGGACGGGGTTCTTTGACATATCAATGGCGCTCATGTTGTCAATCTTGATGACCGTCGCCGTTGCCTGTGGTGCCTTCATCTCGGATAGCAAGCTTCGTAGCCACTGCATCTCTTTACACACCTCAGCCAAGGCGATGTACTCAGCTTCAGCTGTTGACAAAGANCGACCATGGCATACATCAGACTGCCCACTGCAGACTGATATGGGATGCCCAGCATGTCAGTTTTCTCCGCTTCGTTGGATGGGGACATGGAGGTGGAGAGTTTGCACTCCGAGCTCATGGGTGTGCTGGCAGGTTTGCAATCTGCCATGTCGTATCGTTTGAGGATGGAGTCGATGTATTTTGTCTGGTTCAGGCTGATGGTACCTGCTGCTCTGTCGCGCTTGATTGCAATTCCAAGATAGAAGTCAAGAGGACCCATGTCCTTCATCTTGAATCTGCTACTCAGCTGCCCCTTGAGATCGTCTAGCAGCTGCGTTGAAGAGGAGCATAGAATCAGGTCATCAACGTACAAGGCGACCAACATAGTCCCTTTGTCACTCTCATGCACGTACATGCTAGGGTCATTGTCGCAGTGCATGAAGGACTCCTTGGCCATGAAGGTGTCCATCTCCTGGTACCAAAGTCTTGGCGCTTGTTTTAGCTAATAGAGTTCCTTCACCAATCTACACACCTTGCCCTGAGGAGCATCAACCCCCTCCGGAACCTCCATCAATACCTCCTTGTCAAGTTTGCCGTAAAGGAAGGCTGTCTTGAAATCCATCTGGTGGACCTCCATGTTCTCGGTAGCAGCAATGGCGAGCATTGAACGGATGGAGACAAACGTCACAACTGGGGCAAAGGTCTCATCATACTCTGCGCCAGGCCGTTGGGAGAACCCCTTTGCTACCACCCATGCCTTGTACTTGTCTATCTTGCCATCCTGTTTCCTTTTTACTTTCAGCACCCACTTGGACCCCACAACATGAGCCCCGGCAGGTCTGTCCACCAGCACCCAGGTCCCATTCTCTTCAATGGAGCTGAGTTCACTACGAATTGCTTCGTCCCACTCTGCTTTGTCAGGCCGAGTGAGTGCCTCTGCGACAGACGTTGGCTCCTCTTGAACCAATAATGAATAGTTGAAGCCTGTCCATTCACCCCTATCTGCGTCGTAATGCTGCCGAGGTACTTTGAGGCGTGAACTGCTCCTTGAACCTGCTGGCTGGTGCTGTTGATGTAGAGGCTGGAGGTCTGGTTCGTCGTTGACAATGGGAGAGGCATCATCCTCATGTTCCGGAGGATCGGATACATCGGAATCAGAGTCTGATTCCTCCGAGTCATCTTCACGAGCTCCTCTCCCTGTTGCAGTACCTATCCCATGCCATTGTGCTGGTGCTTCGTCTCCCTCTTCTAGGAGAGTGAGCTACTCTCCCTGTTCGGGAGCGTTCTCGAGTTCGAGATGCTCTCCCTTGCTCAGAGACATTTCGTGGAAATCCACATCTTTTCTGCGGATGACCGTCTTGGCTCCTTGGTCCCACAGTCGATAGGCTTTGTGGACGGTGTCATAACCTATGAAAATATACTTTCGTGCTCTTGCATCGAGCTTTCTAGGGCCCTCACCGGCCTGGACCTTGGCAAACCCGGTGCAACCGAACACCTTGAGATGGGAGGCGTCCGGCTTCCTGCCTGACCATGCTTCTTGAGGCGTCTTCAACTGCTGTGTCTGCTTCTTCTTGCCTCTCCTTCGCAGAGCTGCTGCAGGTGTGAGGTTCACAGGGTAGGTAGCCGTACGTGCTGCTTCAGCCCAGAACCTAGGAGGAAGCTTGGCGTCAAAGAGCATGCACCTTGTCATGCCTAGGAGCGTCTGGTTCATCCTCTCTGCTACGCCGTTGCTTTGAGGTGAGTAGGGCGTAGTTTTCTGGTGTTCAATGCCCTGTGTCTTGAGCCACTCACTGCAAGCTTCGTACTCTCCCCCATTGTCCGTCCTGAATGCATTCACCTTCTTTCCACTCGGTCGCTCAACCATAGCGACAAAGGCCTGTAGATTCTCCTTCACCTCACTTTTATTTTTCAGAAAGTATATCCAGACTTTGCGGCTGTTGTTTTCGATGCATGTGAGGAAATATCGGCTGCCTCCATTTGATGGTATGCAAAAGGGACCACATACGTCAGAGTGGATAAGATCAAGAGGTGCAAGAGCACGCGTTCCATTGCGCTTGAAGGGTTTCTTTTTCGCCTTGCCTTGAAGGCATGGCTCACACATGATCTCCGCTCCCTCCACCTCATCACCTAGCTCCATCCCACGCACTAGCTCCTGCTTTCCCATGAGCTCCAATGTGCGATGAGCCACGTGCCCAAAGTGCCTGTGCCACAGGTTCTTTGAGGATGTGCACAGGCTAGAATGAACAGCCCCAGTGCCTGCATTTGCTTGCGGTTTTGTTGCCGAATCATCTGCTTCCACTGCTTCCGCTGCTCCAACATGTCCTTCCTCATCTGAGTCTGCATCGCTGCTCTCCTCATCATCACTCTCGGCCAAAGATTCAGCCGTTGAAGTTGTCATTTTGGTCTGCAAGACGTAGAGTCCATCCACGCGAGGAACGTGTGCGACAACCTTCTTGGAAGAGTAGGAAATGTTGATGTCCTTGGTGGGAACTATCACCGCTTCCTTCTCTGTAAAGACCACTTTCATGCCATGGTCAGTTATCTTAGAGACGGAGAGCAGGTTGGCTGTGAAGGAGGGCAAGTAGACCACCCCCTCTAGCTTGAGGTCAGAAACTCCACCGTTGACACCCACTGTGACCAGCTTGTCACCAATCCCCTCAGCTGCCTCAACCTTGCCGTTGACGACTCTGAAGTTCTTGTTACACGGAGCAAGAGAGATGAAGTCTCTCTTCTCGTAAGTGGTGTGCTCGTTTGTGCCCAAGTCAAGGCCATAGGCTCCTGGCCTGAGTATCGCCCGCCCTTTGTTGGAGGCACACTCAGCCATCAAGCTTGTGGAATCCTTTCCACCATTTCCCCCTCGCCATTCATCCCCGTCTCCTCCCTCTCTCTTGGGTGCACGGCACTCTCGAGCCTAGTGTCCGGCCTTGCCACAGTTGTGGCAGTTTCCTTGGCGCTTTGCACCCCTTCCACTGTTGCTAGTGCTATTGTTTCCCTTGTACCCAGAGGATGAGGTATTGCGGAAGGTGCCGCTGCTCCGTGAGGCAAAGGCAGCCATGTTTGCTTCACTACTACTACGACGCATGGCTTCATTCCGCATATACTCAGAGACGGTGGTGTAGGAAACTCGATCTTCAGTCCACCCTCCAATCACTGTTATCATGGGACCCCAAATTTCCGGCAGCGTCATCTGAAAGATCATGGCCTGCATGTCGGATTTCAGGTCCCACCCCATGCCGGTGGCTTGTTGCAAGAGCATCTCAAACTCCTGCATGAAGGCGGAGACATCCTCCCCTTCACCAAGCCTCATGCTGATGAGGTTTTGTAGAAAGAAGAGACGGTTGGCAAGTGAGGAGGACTGAAACACCTTGCCAAGTTTGGCGTATGCCGCTGCTGCCACTGTACAACCGCTGATGTGCAAAAGGACTGAGGGTTGTATGGAGGACACAAGAATGGCGAGAGCCTTCTTGTTGAGCTAGAGCCATGCCACAAGGTCAGTACCCTCCTCTTTTGGTGCTGGGATACTTCCATCAAAATATCCTAGCAGATCTCTGGCATCCATGATTATCTCAAACTTCCACTTCCAGAGTGCAAACCCCTCTCCATAAAACTTGAGGATGGGTGAATGATTCCCTGGTTCCCCTGTCCCTGCCATCCCCACAACTACAACTGCTTCAGCTACTGCACCTGTTGTTGATGCCGATGAACCTGTGTTTGAGGCCGCTGTAGGCTGTTGGTGAGAAGAGGAAACTGCTTCCCCTGTTAACGCTGGTCGTTGCAAGCAGGTGTAGGCTGATGTAGGCTGATGTAGGCTGATGTCAGCTCCCAAGGTAGAAAGGTGCAGATGTGTTGCATTCCCCTCCTGCTGATGTTGCCCTGCAAACAGAGAAGTTGGGTGAGAGCGAAGGCGCTCTCACTGCTTGTGACATTAGCGGTTGCGTGCGTGAAACTTCCCTAACCAGAGGAGTGGGCCCATAACCCTTTGTTAGCTACTGAGCTAACCACCTCTGACACAGAAGCCGCGAAACCGAAAAGCTCACAAAGGTTTTTAGGCCTTCTTCCTTTGTTGACATGTGTCATGCACCCCAAACTTAATCAGGCATACACTTCACCTTCAAGAGTACTAACGCCTTAGCATTACATCTCAAGAAGAGCTCAAGTCGTCAATACGCAAGAGAGCATCAAGCAAGGGTTAATTGATCAGCATGCAAGACAAGTCCTTTTATAGCTGNCTGTCCAGTCCTAGAACTCAAAAGCACATTCCTGAGAACTGGCCTGACCCTGCCACATCACCAAGAGACTTGCGCTGTGGGCTTGACACATAAGCATCCTTGTGCCAAGGTGACTGATCAGCCGTGTTGCTTCCCAGAAGCAACGGACTTTCTTTCTTGGAAGCTTCCAAAACAACCAAGATGTGCATGGAGCCAGGATCAAACTCATGACCTCTCACTTGGCCAAATAACAAAATGGCCAAGTAAAACCACTCACCTACATGGTGTACTCACAGGTCATATCTCACATGAGACAGAGCATAGTTGAGTCACCCTACAACAAATCCAGGGGTCATACCTCCACAAGGGGCAGAGCATTCCTGATCCGTAGTACAAGACTTGAACAAGGGGCGAAAATATTCAACACTTACCTTGGTTGCAAAAAGTACAATCAGTCTTGGGCTGTTTTTGAAAGGAAGCCACGTCAAGACCGAAGGTTGGTTGAGTTCGAATGAGCTTGGATATAGTGTCCGAGCTCACATGGTAGAGGCGATGATGTAACAAGCGTTGGTGCTCGGGGGAGAGAACACCACTGACAAACACATCAGTAGAAGAGAGAGGAGGAGAAGAAAAAGAGGGAATGCAATGAGACACATGATAGAGATCATCAAGAACAGAGGCATGAAGCATGATGGCACATGTGTCAAGAGCAGTCAGTATGGCAGAGTCAGCAGAGTGCTCAATAGTGAGACCCATCCTGGTGAATGCACGAACAGAGAGCAGGTTGAGCTCAAGAGCAGGAACAAAAAGCACATTGGAAATGTACTAGGGGCCAGACGGACCATCAAACCGCACAACCCCAACTCCTTGCATAGGCAATGATTGACCAGACCCTATTCGAACGGACCGAACGGGCGCACCGGGACCGAGCACAAGGAAGGCACTACGATGACAGGTCATGTGATGATAGGTCATTCCACCAGAGTCAATGATCCAGTTGCCACTCGGCTTATGACCCGCCTTCGGCACTAAGAAGCATGCCAAAAAATACTCTACCTTTGCTCGACGCGTATCAAAGGAATCAGGACAACGACGAACAAAACAGATCTCTGACTCATCAAGCAAGTCGGTACCGTCAGGTCCATCCTCATCGCTAGCCAACTGAGCTCCACCACAAGCATCATCACGGGCAACACACGTATTATGACAAGGTGTCTCGGGACCACTCAGCTGTGATAACACACTCGCACCTCCCTAAGTAGGAAGCGCCAGCAGTTGACGAAGCTCTGCAATCGTGCAATCCCGAGGGTCCATATCACCATTGCCGCCTGGTAAAACAAAAGTGGTCATTGCAGTCGTGGTCGTGGCGCATCCCTTCCATATGCCACTCAAGGAAATCTGCTGCATGTGTGCTGCTTGAAGGCCGTGCATGATCCAAGTCTTATCAAGAGGCTGCTCACACTCCGTGGAGTGGTGAGCACCTCCACAGTTGTATCAGTGGATAGAACTTCCACTACCACTACTCGTGGGCTGCTGCTACTGCTATTGTTTTCCCTTCCTACATCGCTTCTTTCCCTTCTTCTCCTATGCAGCCGCTGTAACGCCCCGAGTGTGGCAGCTTGGGTAGAGGAGGAGGAGGAGGAAGTGGTGGAGATGGGACTGGTGAACTGGGATAGAGGTATAGGTGGGGTCGTAGTCATTATTACAACAAGTGGACTATGCTGATGGGAGATGGCAGCCTCATGAGCCGATGTGGCGTAAAGGAAGTAGCAATGGGCCCAAGGAAGCAGCTGCAGTGACTCCAATAACTCAGAGAAAGCCACACGGTCGAAGCCCGTAAAGAGCTTCACGTGGTCCAACCGCACCCCAATCATGATTGTGTTGACTGCCCACAACTGCGCCCCACCACTGGTCCTAAGGCACATGTAAAGGCGCATCGCGCGCCTCCAATAGTCAGCTGCAAGCTCCGTGGAACCCTGACGGAGGGAGTGAAACTCACGTAGTTGGGTCGCCCTCGTGGAATGGGTCTCCACAACGGGAAGTGTCAGGGCCAGCTCCCAGCCCCGGGACGGATCTGCTCCAGTCACGGTCCCGGTGTCACCCAAGAAGGGTCGGAAGTTGACCACGGAATCCCGCGGCATAGAGGAGATTGCGTATCGCTCTTGCTGCTGTCTAGACCTCTTGAGCATCGCGAGTCTGGTACTGGCTGTGGTTATAGGGCTAGACGCCCTCAGATTTGGCCCAAAATTGAAACTGGATCTCCCAGCAAGTCCTCATTGTTGTGGTAACGGGATATAGCTATCTCAAATTCCTTCGCTCGTTGCTCCGTGGGGAGGGTGACCTCAAGTGCGGGAGATGGTGGGCAAGGCACAAGGAGACCACCAGTGAGAGAAACCCCACCAAAAGTAAGTGCTACTGAACAATGTGGTTGGTCTTAATGGCGAGAAGGTTACGGGGTGATAGGCAAGTACCCCAGACGCAGCTCACGAATGCACTCCTCAAGGACACAAATCTCCTCCTCACGTGTGTCATCCTCTATCTCCTCTGCATCCCAAGTATCAAGAATTGATGAGGGGTGCTGAGGCCGCGGTGCTGTATGGGGAATAGACTGCTGAACCGATGGTGCAGCTCCAGCAGGTCCTCCTGGTGTTGGCTATGAGGCTCCCTGAGGACCCCTCAGTAACTCTGTGATCTCTTGTAGCTCGTCGATCTGACGCCGCTGCTAGTGATGCATTTCATCCTGCATCCGACCAAGCTCGTCGATCGCGAGTGACTGCGACCGTGGACTCATGATGCCTGAAGAGGAGGAAGAGGAGGGGTCTCCTAGCCCCTTGCCCTTGTGACGGACCGGCGGCATCGATGCTGCAAGGTATGGGTCCAAACCCAGCGTTATCAGAATCAAGAAACATTGCCGTTTCTTGAAGATTTGAAACACTGGCAAAAAATGATGATTAAGCCAAAAAATTGGCCTTGTTGGTGCTGACATCATCACCCACAATGATAACATCAGCGTAAAGGTTGTCAAAATGAGGCAAAATTTGGAGCGATCATGAGCTAGAGGATGCTGAATGCATTGGCAGTGGTTTCATTAAAAAAAACGTTCAAAGAGGTCAAAAACATCACCGTATTCTTTTCAGTCCAAAATCCGGAATACATCTAGATCTCAGAGTGTTCTTTCGTTTTCTAGAGCCTACATGACACCAAATGAGATGGGAATCAATGCGAGGTATAGGGTTTTGCAAGAGCTTCCTCGCGAGCCATTACACGCCAAAAATGGTGGTCATTTGGGGAAGTTGCACTCTCTCACGTCCGGGGGGGTGGTAGGTGCAACCTGAGTGAAGTTTCCAGGAACCTTCATGGACCCCTTCTCAATATCACATGCCTCAACTGCCACTGGAGAGGGTTGGGAAACCCTTGGCTGCCCCGTGGTGGTGACGTGATGGTGCAGTTGTCAGAGTGTTTCCACTACTGGAATCTACTATGGCGGGTCACCGTGGCTTGGTGGGTCCTCCCAGGACCATGGCTTTAGTTGTGACTCTCACTGCTACTGCCACTGCTACATCTCTCATGCGCAGATCAGCAAGGGATGCCTCGCTACTCTAATACCATGAAAAACTGGTTGGAAGCTTCCTAGCTTTGCTGCTACTGACGTGGCGACACAGTCGAGTCAGCTATCGCACTAGCAAGCAAGCAGGTGCAAGAAACAGCAAGAGTTAGGCTAGGGAGACATGCAAAGTCTTATAAGCTCCAATAGTTTAGTAATGTAGAGATAAATGACAACTGACAAGTACACATCATAAATACCTGCTCCGGCGCACGAGTGTCGCACGCAGCAGTGTCAGTCTATCATAAAACCGGACTAAATCACTGTTTTGGCCATAACTCTGTGCACATGAATCAAAATGCAACACTGTCTAAACCTAGAGTTGCATAATCTCAAGCCAGAAACTACAACTGGTCACGCGCATAGGTCTAGCATTGGACTGTGGACAGACCATGCAAAACATGCAAGTCGGGTTCAAAAGCCAGTCCACCACTATAGCGGCTAGAGAAAAATTGTAGAGCATCCCTGCAAGCACCCTGGGCGTCGTAGCCGCTGTTTGGTAGCTTCTTGTGGGTGGAATCACCACCTGTTGGTGCTACGGCGCCAGCTGGGTCCGCATCAGGGATCTGCACTAGCATGGACACGGCCAAGTGGTCACTGTAAGCTACACAAACTGACGGGGACGACTCACATCACAACATCGAGCCCTATAGAGACCACAGAGACAACTTCACTGGCAGGGATGTGCCTCCCCCTGTACCTATACAAGTGGACAAAGACACAATGTACGTCATTGAGGACATCTTTGGCCATCAACAACATGGCAAAAGTACAGAATATCTTGTCAAGTGGCACGGCTATGATTCCATGCATAATAGCTGGGAACGCTCTGACAACCTCCGCGATGTCGATCACCTGATTGACGGATACTACCGCCATCACTGGGCCACATTGTATGCACGTCGAGACGTTGCAGCTAAAAGTGCAAGAAGTATTACGTACCAAACGTACACGATTCCCTAATCTTTCTGAGTGGGCATTCCTGCCAGTACACAAATAGCACACTGTGCAACCGGGACGCCATCGTGGCAAGGGCCGTCCACGTAGCGCAAGGAAGGACCGGGAGACATGGCACAAGAAGAACTTCATTTTCCCTCGTTGTGGGAAAAAGGGCCACACAAACACCCGGTGCAACAACCCTCTGCTCTGAGCCCTGCACAGGCCACAGCACAGTATGATGGTGGTCTTGCTGTAGCTGCACAGCAAGTTGCAGCAGCACTAGAGGCACGTGCCCGTGCCTCTAGTGCAGCAAGTGATGGATCCCCGATCCATCACTTGCTGATTTTTTTTATGGTGACACGCTGCCTCGGGATGACACAGATGATAAGGATGATGATTTTGGAAGTGATGACTCCGGTGCATACTCCCCTCATGTTAGTGATTTTGGTGAGACGGTGACGCAAGATGAGCACACTCAGTAGTTGGATGACGAGGAGAGGGGGTGGCAGGAGACATACAAAGAAGACCAAGATGAGACAGAGTGAGGTGAGTATGCGTGCATGCACGCATGGTTTATCTTCATTTATTCCTTTTCTGATTTTCAATGGTTGTTCTTCCCTTGGTTGAAATAACTAACAATTGGTTTTCTAACTTTGTAGGATGAACTATGCTGGATAGTGGAGTTTGCGCGCCTTAGACTCCAGGAGAAAAGGGGGGTTTTGAGTTAGGCAGAGGGTCAGGGTTAGGCTGAATGGGACAAGTTCATCGAGTGTGGGGAGGGGGGGGGTGGTATGTTCATTCCTGGAAGCAGATATGGCGGCCAAAATCATGACAGTGAGACGGAAGTATTCTACGACGGTAAACATTGTCAGCCATGGGAGCAGCTGTGCCATGTGTGTGACATTGTTCATTTCCTCCGAGGGTTGAGTCGAGAACCGTTTGAGGACATCACGTATCCCAGATTCACTGTCTGGAGTCATTAGTCATGCATGTTTGCTTCAAGAATCTTTACGAGATATTCCTTTTTTAATTCCCTCTGCTTACATTAATTATAGAGGACAATTCATTGCACGTAGCAAGAGGTTGTTTTGTACCATGTTGTATTAAGTTCGTGTGTAAGAAGGATAAACTTCCAATGAGCAATACAGGCAGTGGACATATCTTGAACTTAAATTCCAATTCAATACAAAGAAGTAAATAAAGAAATACAGCTGTTAGTGCAAACATACAATCATAAAATGTTGCATTCTAGTAATTTCTAAGGGGTTTAAAGGATCACACAACAGTATAGGCGTAATCCAATTGAAAATGTTGTGTGCATATTCAATCACAATTTTTGCCTTACGTAAGGCTTAGAAGCAAGGTTGTTCAGTATGCAAGGCTGTTCAGAATGTGTGTGAAACAGAGCTGTTTAGTATGCCTATGATGCAAGGCCTATACTCCAGATGTAATCATACAGTGTCTGAAGTAACAGGAATTGTGGTCATAAGTAACGAAGTTGAACAACGCATATTCCCTTAAGGGTGCACACAAAATCCACAGATCCGCGGATCTAACTACCGAATCTCAGATCTCGGATCTATCCACGGATCCGGTACTTTCCTCTCGATCCCATCCAAGGAACAACGGATCCATCACCGGGGGGGGGTGGGGGGGGGGGGGGGGGC
>SZWC01000083.1:66389-90401 GCA_023375785.1 Penium margaritaceum
GGACTGCGGCCTCCAATGTTCGCTGGCGTGGAGCCTGTGAGAACTGGGCGAGCATGTTGACAGTGAAGGCAATGTCGGGCCGTGTCGTGGTGGCCAAGTACATGAGCGAACCGATGACTCGCAGGTACAGGGTCACATCGACTGGCTCCCCCAGGTCAGCTGGGTCATCCACCTTCAGGGCGGCCTGCCCCTCAGGGGTCATGGGCGTGGAAACCGTGCAAACGGCTGCAAGGAGGTCGGCAAAGCGCTCCCCCACATTCTCTGCGTAGCGTCCCTGATGGACACGGAGTGTGCGTCGGACACGGTCGCGCACGATCTCCATCCCCAAAAAGACAGAAGCCTCACTAAGATCTTTCATCTTGTAGGCCGAGGTGAGAACAGCCTTGGCACCGTTCACTGCTCCCAGGTCGGGCGAGGCGATCAGAAGATCGTCCACGTAGACGAGGATGGCAGCAAGCGGTGCTGGGGACTGTGTGAGGAACATAGATGGGTCAGCATTGCTCTGAACGTACCCAGCTCGTCTCAGCGTGCTGGTGATCTCCTGATTCCAGCAGCGAGGTGACTGTTTTAGGCCGTACAAGGCCTTTCGCAGCCGGTACACGCGACCGGTACCATCCTCAAAGCCGGGTGGCTGGACCATGTAGATTTCCTCCTCAAGGTCTCCATTCAGGAACGCGTTGTTGACATCCATCTGATGGAGTTCCCAGTCATGCTGTGCCACCTGGCTCAGCAGAGTGAGCGTGGTCGTCATTCGACCAACAGGAGCAAAGGTCTCAGTGTAGTCCACGCCTGGGACCTGAGAGAAGCCTTTTGCTGTTAGGCGCGCTTTGTAGTGTTCCACAGTGCCGTCTGGTTTTAGCTTCTTGCAGAGAACCCACTTGGCCTTGATGGCCTTGTGGTTCTTCGGCAAGTCCACCAGCTCAAAGACGCCATGCTCTCGGATTCCATCGAGCTCAGCCTGGCAGGCAGCGCGCCACTGCTCAGCGTCAGGGGCTGACAGGGCCTCTTGCAGGCTGGTGGGATCGGGAGACAACACTGGCGCACTGCGTGTAGCCAGGGTATACGCCGCGGAGGGAGGTTCGACCGTCACCATGGACTCAGCGGCGTCCCGAGCAAGACCGCGCTCATGAGCAAGTAGTGCCATGCCCGTGGCATAGCCTGGGTGAACTTCAGTAAGGCCGTGAGCACTCAGGCCGAGGGCCTTCGTGCCCAGGTTACCGCTGACGATGCTGCGCGTGGGACGAGGGTGGAGACGTCCCCCGGGCGCCCGTGTGTAGGGGTCCGACGGGGTGGGAGCAGTGGGCGCCGATGACTCACACGCCGGTGTGGATTCCACGGCAGGTTCGCCACTTGAGGCTGGCGTGGCCTCAACAGCTGGGGGCGGGCCCACGGCAGACGCAGGCACATCCGTGGTCGGAGGCAAGGATGGCTCAGAGCCAGACATGGATGCGGAGGCAGGGTCAGACTGAGCCTCGGACGCGGAAGCAGGCGCAGGCTCCGACAGAGCCTCAGATGCGGAGGCAGACTCGGACGTAGAATCAGACATGGGCGAGAGCTGTGAGTCAAGGGAAGAGGAGCGAGCCACAGACGGGGCGGGGCTGGGGATGCCGGTGGGCACACCCGCTGGGGACAGCCTAGGGGGTGCCGACGACGGAGTGACCGCACTGGACGGGGGCACTGTGCCAACCGTGCCAGGAGCCTCCCCCACACTACGGGGTCCGGAATACCCAGGGTCATCAGCAGCGCGCAGAGCGTGGATGCGAGCAAGGTCGCGGAAGGCGAGATGCTTGAAGAAGAGAGCGTCACGGGACTCCACGATGCGGCGGCGCTCAGGGTCCCAGAACCGCCAAGTCTTTGACCGCGGGGCGACGCCAACGAAGGCGTAGATGCGGCCCTGCGGGGAGAGCTTGCTCCCCTGCTGCTCTGGTGTGAACCAGACGCAGGCAAGGGCGCCCTTGACGCGGGTCAGGTGCAGGTCCGCACGACACCCGTACCACAGCTCGTAGGGCGTGCGGTGACCTGGGAGGGGGCCGTGGGGAATACGGTTCCAGACCCAGGTCATGTACGCCATGCCCTCAAAGGCAAAGGCCTCAGGCATGGCGTTGTCCGCGCGCATGGCACGGACTGCATCCTCCATAGTGCGGTTCTAGCGCTTGGAGACACCGTTCTGCTGGGGGGTGGCGGGGGCGGAGATGTTGTGGAAAACGCCAAGCTCGGTGAAGGAGAGGGCCATGTCACCGAGGTACTCATCGCCGCGGTCCGAGCGAAAGGTCTGAAGGCGGTGGGGAGACTGGCGCTCGGCCATGACCAGCCAAATGCGGACGGCAACAGCGGCATCGCTCTTTTGTCGCAGACTGTAGACCCAGCGCATGCGCGTGAAGTCATCAGTCAACGTCAGGACGTAGCGACCACGGTCCTCCTGAAACTCGACGGGGAGAGGACCCATGAGGTCGGAGTGGACAAGCTCCAAGGGCCGACGGGCCCTGGAGACAGACGTAGGATAAGTGGACCGGTGCATTTTGCCTTCAGCACAGGCCAGGCAGTCTTGAAGCGGGCGGCGTCTTGAAGGACGCCGCGTCAAGACCGAGAGCGGGCTGAGTGCGGATTAATCTGTCGACTACCCCCAGGTGCACATGACAGAGGCGTCGATGCAAGAGACGATGATGCTCAGGGGACAGAGCACCGGCAAAAACACGGGCAGTGGGAGACGGAGGCAAAGGGGGAACACTCACACAGGACCCGGAGATGTGATACAGATCATCGACGACCGTCCCACTGAGGACGGTCTCCTCGGTGTCACGCACAAAGATGCAAGCATCGGCAGCTATGTGCGTGACACCCAGGCCCATCTTGGTGCATGCATGGACAGAGAACAGATTGAGTTCCAGATCAGGGACAAAGAGGAAGTCGGAGATGTATACGGGACCAGCGGGCCCGGTGAACTGCATAACCCCAACACCCTGGACAGGGACCTCATGGCCAGCCATAGTGCAGACAGAGCGAACAGTGCCAACAGGATGCAAGACGACGAAGGCGTCACGGCGACACGTCATGTGGTGAGTGGCACCAGAGTCAACGACCCAGGTGGCATCGGTGACGCGTGTACAAGGGGCAACGTGGCACTCGGCGACGGAACAGGGCGCGGCAGTGGGACGCTCAGCGGTGGACACAACAAGGCGACCAGCAGAGCGCACATGAGCAGCATGCAGCCAAGATACATCATCAGGTACGTCACGNCTGCACAACCCCAACACCCTGGACAGGGACCTCATGGCCAGCTGCAGTGCGAACAGAGCGAACAGTGCCAACAGGATGCAAGACGACGAAGGCGTCACGGCGACACGTCATGTGGTGAGTGGCACCAGAGTCAACGACCCAGGTGGCATCGGTGACGCGTGTACAAGGGGCAACGTGGCACTCGGCGACGGAACAGGGCGCGGCAGTGGGACGCTCAGCGGTGGACACAACAAGGCGACCAGCAGAGCGCACATGAGCAGCATGCAGCCAAGATACATCATCAGGTACGTCACGCGCACACGGCTGGGCATGGGGACCACCACAGGCATCATCACGCGATGACACAGACAGACCACAGGCGGTAGGATCCCTCGAGTTAGTCAACTCACTTGCACCTCCCTGAGATGAGCGCAGGGCAAGAAGCTGGTGCAGGTCGGCGATCGTTCTGTCGCGTTCGGCGAGCGCCTGGTCGCAAGGATCCGCGGAGGAGCCTGCAGTGACGGTGGACTCCTCTGGGATGGCTGCGGTAGTGGCTGCCGAGCGGGCGGTCGCACCGGACGCCTGGCGCATACGTGCCTCATGCGCCTGCTGCAGCCAACGGGTGACCTTGGCCCAGTCCAACGGGCGGCCGGTGAGGCGAGTGCAGTCAGGATAGCGATGGTCACCTCCGCAGTTGAAGCACACGAGCCGTCGTCTCGTCGTGCTGCCGGATCCGTTGTTGCCACTGCTGCTGCCGCTGCCGCCGCCGCTGCTACTGCTCCCGCTGCTGCTGCTGCGGCTGACACTGCTGGTGCTGGTGCCGCCACTGGTCTCGCTGCTTGAGCCACCACCTGACGCTGTGCGGCCCTTCCTCCCCTGAGCTAGAGCAGCTGTAGCTGTAGACGATGGTGAGGGAGATGCGGCGGCAACTGCAGCTGAAGCTGTGCTGCGGCGAGCGCGGTTCGCGGCGTCAATGCCGGTGACGTCCAGGAAGTGGAGGGTGGCCCAGCGCAGCAGGGTCCCGTCGCTCGCCATGTCGCGAAGCAGAGTCTGGTCGAAGTTGCTGAAGACGCGCGCGTAGTCGGGATGGATGCCGTAGAGAATGATCTGGAGAGCGGAGTACTGCGCAGGGGCGTCGTCGCCCAGCTTCTCGTACAGCTGTATCGCCGGGCGCCAGTAGTCAGCTGCTGACTCATGTGCAATCTGACAGAGGGAGTTGAAGTCGGCAAGGCGCTGGGACGTCAGGACCAAGGTGGCGCCCTAAAAAAGAGTGACAGCCAGCACCCACGCTTCGCGAGGGTTAGCTCCCGAGCCGGTCAGTGGATCGCCAAGGAACCAACTGAAGTCTTTGGTGAAGTCAGGGGCGGCCTTCATCAGACCGGTGGCGGCACGGACTGCCATCTGTGTCTGTGCGGGCTCAGATGCCTGGTATGGGGTGAGGTAATAGGCGAGGACTCCCTCCCTCATGGTCCACATGCGAAAGCGTGGCTCCCAGGACTTGAAGTCGTTCCCAGTTTGGAAGGCGGGTAGGTCCGACTCAAACCACTTGGGTGGCTTGACCGTCGGCAGAGCGACTAGTGGAGTCACTGCGGGACCGGGCATGGAGGAGGCCACCCCCTTGCCCAGGCGGGCCCTCGAAGCCAGTTCCTCAAAGCTCAGAGGGTGGCGAGATGAGCTCAAGACGGCGTCGGCGTTGGAGCTCGTACTTAGGAGGGCGGCATTGGCCTCGCGTGCTCTGTGGCTTGCCTCCAGGTGGATGAGGCGTGCACGCAACATCTCCTTCTCACCCTCCTCGCCAGAGTCGGAGAGGGTCTCCGCAACCTCGTCTGCATTGTCGTCGTGAGCGAGATGGTTTTCACTTGGGTCCGAGGACGGGTGCTGCTGCTGCTGCTAGATCTGCTGCTGCTGGGGCACTAAGCCCCTGATCAGGTCCTGCAACTCGGTGACCTGCTTTGTCAATGTGTTGCGGCTCTCCGCCTGTAAGTCAGCCAGTGCGCGTACTTGGCGTGCCAACGTTGTTGGGCTCGGCGGTCGCTGCTGCTGCTGCTGCAGCGGCGGCTGCTGCTGTTGTGGCGGCGGCTGCTGTTGTCGCTGCTGCTGTTGTTGTTGCTGCTGCTGCTGCAGTGGCTGCTATTGCTGTAGTGGCTGCTGTTGCTGCTGCTGCCGCTGTGGTGATGATGGCGGTGGCCGACGTTGACCGCTGACGGCACTGCCCTCGGCAGCTGCGTCGGCAGTCGTGCTGGAGGAGGTTGGCTTCGGCATGGCGACCGGTTCCCTCCCCGTTTTTCCCTTCCATGGAACTCCTCCGTGGAACGTCTCCGCGGAACCTCCCCTCCACGGAACCTCCCCTCCGCGGAACTCCTCCGCGGAATGTCTCCGCGGGTCCCTTCCGCGGTACACCTCACTGCGGAAGCTCACCACGGATTACCGCGGATTACCGCGGATTACCGCGGTTTACCGCGGATTACCGCCGATTACCGCGGGCACATCATGATCGCGTTGGCGTGGAATGCGGCAAGGTGCTGCACAGGGCCACCACGGTCGCGCCGGTGTAGAATACGGCGTGATGCCGCGAGTAGCTGGTCAAAACGTTCCGCACCCGCCGCGGAGCGATCGCGTTCTGGACGCGGAGGGTGTGCCGCGGACTTGCGACCGCGGAGCAGCGGCGAGCAGCGCCGTTGTGTTCCGAAATGGCCGCGGAGGTGCTGCGGCGGAGCTGCGCGGATCCGCAAAAACACCGCGGATCTGCAGCGGCAACGTCACCGCGAGGTGACGAATTCGGAACGCCAAGTGCCCTCCGCGGCACCGGACGCGCGTTCTGATGCGACCGCGCAGTTCCTGCATCCGCCGCGGAGGCTTTGTCACTGCGGAGCACCGCGGATTGTGCACGGAGCGGCTGCTGCTGTCGCGGAACGACCGCGGAACGACCGCGGGCTTTTTAAAAAAAGGTCGGAGTGGTGGTGGGCCCTCCCAGGACCTTCCGCCGAGACCGTGGGCACTGCTGCTGCTGCTACTCAAGGCAACGGCTGCGGTTACTCACGGCTTCTGCGGCTGCTGCGTCTCTGCTATGCAGCTGTGCGAGCACTGGCTCGCCGCTCTGATACCATAAAAGATAGCTCCTAGCGATGCTGTTGCTAGCGTGGCAGTACAAGCTAGCCAGCTCACTCACTAGCACACACAGGTGCAGGTGAGAACAACAATGGGTTGGCTAGGGACACAAACACAAGTGTCAGAAGCTGCAAATGTTGAAATGTGCAGAGAGAAATGACAACTGAGGTCTGGGCAACCTAAATAGTGTCACGGACCTAGTGCACACACACGCGGCGCGCATGGGCGCTATTTTCTAGCAGGACAAAACAGTGGCGAAAACAAAGTTTTGGCCATAATTTCCTGCAGACATGTCAGAACGACGAGCCATTTGAACCAGAACGGCCGCATCGACGAGATCTATGTCCCGATAGGCTGCACATCTACGTACTGTGACACAGCACGAATCTAAAAACTTCGGAAGCCTTCTTGGCGCCTATCGCCGCCGGATGCCAGCCTTCTGCCACCGTCGCCAGTCTCAGGGATCTGAACGTGAATGGACATGAGCCGAGGGGTCACCCTAAGCTGTGTATGACACACACAACAACAGTTAGACGGCCGAAAACCCAAATTCCGGGCGTCGTCCGTTTTGCCTGAAAACTAGACCATACCATGATATGAATGCTGCAAACGCACTCGTGCGGTCAAAATTAGCTAGAAAAATAACAGTGAGGATTTATGGCTGCCCAAACCCAGGCAGCGCCAATACTAGTCTCTGGCGACAATAGTGGCATGCTAGAATGAGTTTTGGACCCTAAACATAGCAGGACGTTGCAGACGCAATAGTACAGTCAGATCCAGCACTGGATGCATGCAGACAGCATCCGTAGCGACAGTGAGCGTCGGTGGCCCGACCGCCGTGGAGGCCTGCCGATGGAGCTGAGCACGTCGCCGGAGGGAGGAGGCTCCAGCGAACTCTCTGTCTTCCTCAGCGTGCGTCGGCTCCACCGGACGATACTCCAACATTGTCGAGTCTCGCTATCAGTCATCTACACGGCGATGTACACAAGCCGGGAGGACACAACAGAGCACAATGAGAGATGAGAAAAAAAAACCCAACAGATGTGGTTGATTAATCTTTTAGTCCTGCATGTTGTGATTTGTGATGTTCTTGTCGTCCTGTACAGTTCACTGTAACCACTCGGTTGTGTCCATGCCCGTGCAGATCCCTGATATGGACCCAGGTGGTACTGGTGTGTTGTCTGGTGGTGGACTACCAGCTTGGAGCTGACCGACTACCGTCCACGTCTCATTGGCAAGCCGTCGACTCGACTTTGTCGTTCGCGACCACCATGGATTTGCTGGACTTGATGTAGTTGATGAACCCGACCTTCTAGACCTGGATATGCTTCTGTGCTTCGGAGTCAAGGCATCGCCGGTTGACCTTCTTGAGGAAGTGGTTTTGAGTGCCATTCAGGAGCGCCTTCTTGCCTTTTGCGTCCTTGCCACCTGCCTTTGCCTCCTCGGTGCACTCACGGGCCCAATGGCCCTCCTTGCTGCAGTTACGGCACACACCCTTCTTGGTGCCCTTCTTGGCCGCCATGTCCGCCACCTCCTTTGCCCCCGCTTCTGCCATCATGCATTTTGGTGACGAGGGCCGATGAGGACGACGAGGACTTCCCGCAGCTTCATCGCTGCACCTCATTGTGGATGCACTCTATGACTGCGCCATAGGTGGGCTTGTCCTCTGCCCACCCCCCCAAGACAGTAATAAGAGGGCTCCAATTGTGAAGAAGGGCCATGAGGAGGACCATCGCCTGCAATTGCGTGTCGATCTTCTACCCCACTTCATTACACTGTGAGACGAGTGAATCAATCTGCAACGTGGCAGTGATGACATCATCTCCCTCCTCGATTATCACTGTAAACAGTTGCTTCATCGCGAAGATTTTATCTGCGAGTGGCTTGGATTGATGGATGGCGCGGAGTTTTTGCCGAGCTTCGGCTGCCAGCTCGCAACCCTGGAAGTAGCCCCACTGCGACTTGGCCGTCCCGGATACCAGCAGCATGAGCGCCTCCTTGTTCTTCTTTGTGAAGGCCTCTTTCTGCGCTTCCATCGTCATTTCATCGAGGACTTCCGTTCCCTTCATGACCTCAAGCAACCCCTTATGCGCGAGGTGCAACTCGAAGTGCCACCTCCGTAGCCAGGGCCACCTGCATACTTCTGGATGGGCTGCGTCTCCTTCTGTGCCATTTGTGCATTCTTCAACTCGGGGAACTCAGCGCTTGATGGCGATGTCATCCCCGACAACGATCTCGTCCGCCGCAAAAGCCGTGAGCAATTTGTAGAATGGTCAGGGCCGTGAGCCTATAACATATTCTCAGAAACTTGGGTGCAGTTCCAACGTGGCTTGTCGGGTCTTCTGTGCACACGGCTTGTTTTGTGCGGGTGGTTCTAAGTCTAAGCGTGAACTTTCTGGTCGCCTCACACTATGTTTCTTGACGTGGAAGACAGTTGCGAGACAGTCACTTTTGCGCAGGGAAGAACATGATTTTGCATTAGTTTTAAGAGAATGGACATGATTAAACATTTTTAGGGCTAGTCATGAGCTTTCCAACGCACCAAACTGTGCACGATTCGGATCACCGTAGCTCAAACCAGACGCTGGAGCGCAGCACCCCAAACCAGACGCTCAGTCGGCGGCACGCACCACGTCAACCGCCGAGGCGCCCTCACACATCAAGGACCCATCAAAACGTCATTCCAGAGGCGCAGATGTCCCTACGTGTAGCGGCGGTGCCCCTCACGCCTTTGGGGTCTTTTCAATGAGTTCATCATCGTGTTTGGTGATGGGGATTGATGTGTTTCGAAACATGCTCACGAAACTGCAGTCGGAATCTTGACTAATTCCCCAAGTAAGAAACTCTACTACTAAGTTTCCGACTCCGAGCCAGGATTTTGGCGAAGTCCCTCAGTAACAAAACTGCACTCCTGAAATCCGACGGATCATCCACCGGACGCCTCGGCAGTCCTTCCAGAGCAAAATTCCCAGATGGCATTTTGTTACTCGTTTCGGTCAATTATTCACCGGCAGTCGAACCGCGGCCAGCTCCGAGAGCCGCCGCGCACACCCCACCTTTGGAAGCCCATATCTCCCTTGTTACTAGTCCGATTCCGGTGAAACAACATTCACCGGATTCAGCAACTCGTCAACTTTCAGGGACAATCCTCCACTGTAGGATCCGAGCAATCCTTGAGTCTCTAGATCCAACAATGAGTAATTTCCTCTCTCCCGGCGGCTCGTCGGCGCCTCCCGGCGCCGCACTTGGACATGCAGAGGGACAAATCTTCAACATGAGGCTTGTCAACAGATGGGGGAGTCTGGGCCTGCGAGCACCTCTCGCCTGGTTGATGTGTTCGTTCGAGCTCCCTCCACTTCTCGGTCTCCGGCTCTTGATGACCCAGCGATCATCGCTGTTGGCCCAAAGACCTCTCCAGCACAGCCAACTTCTACCGTTGTTCCCTTGCACCCCACAGGTACCCATGATTTTGTACTTGTGTCCACCAGTTTTCCTGCCTCTGTGCGTGGTCCTGCCTCGACTCCTCCTCCTACTATCACACCCCGTCCCGTGTCTCCCACACATGCATCTCCAAGGTCTTAGGTTGGAGACGCATGTGTACCTTCCTCGGCATCTCCCTGCGGTCAAAGGCCTAGAATTGCATTGTCGAGTCTCAAGATACTCTCTTCTTTTAGGCCCTCACCTACTGCGACTTGTCTAGCATTTTGTCCTTGGCCATCGACTACATTCCTACTTGTGTTGCCTCCCAGTGGATAGGGGAATCTAGTCCTACGAATGGCTCCATCTGAGCATCCTCACCTGCGGTCCGGTCTCCAGCTGCTGACGATCCGGCCATCATGTCTGTGGGTCCAGTAGCCTCATCAGTCCCCTTTGGCTTACTTGATCCTGTGCCGGTGTTAGAACCCTCTGTATACCTGATCCCGTCCCAGTGTCTGTCCCCAATGACACACCTGATCCTGTGCCGGTGCCAGACCCCTCTTGCTCACATGATCCTGTGCCAGTGTTGGTCCCCTCTGACACGGCTATGGCCCAGCAGCCTTCTCCGCATCCTAAGGTAAGCACCTCTGCATCGGGCTACTCCCGCGAGCCCGGTGTTCGTCTCTGACCATTGGCCTCTAGGGCTCGGCGGAACACTGACTCAGCACAGAGCTGCCCGACTCGTATTGTTCAGAGTGGCGAGCCTGGCACGAAGGCACTTGGTTTGAGTGTCTGGGCAGACACTGAGGTGCATCCAGCATGTCCTGACGGTCACGAGTTGGTCTTACGAGAGTTCTCGGTGGCTTGCAATGCCACAACCGACCTTGTCGTGGCGAGACCAAGTTCGGAGGCATGTGTCCTAGCCACCTAGAGCTCTCCCTCGACAACACCTGATCCAGGCACGTTGAAGGAAGTACTCACAGCTCAGGATGCAGACTTTTTGCGTGCTACTTGTGAGGATGAGTTGAGAGCCATCAGTGAGTACAGGGTCTAAGAGCTTGTCGACCTCCCGCCTGGGCGGAAGGCTGTACAAGCCAAGTGAGTCTTTCGCAAGAAGGTGAAGCTTGATGGCACATTGGATTGCTACAAGGCTCGCTTGAAGGCCAAGGGATTCATGTAGGTTGAGGGTGTAGATTCACTTACACCTTCGCACCCATTGGCCGAATGACCACCGCTCGAGCTCTGTTGGAGTTTGTTGCTCACCACGACTGGGAGCTGCACCAGATGGATGTGAACAATGCGTTCCTCCATGGCACCTTAGAGGAGGAGATCTACATGGTTCAACCACCTGAATGCAAGGTTTGTGACAAGGTTTGGCGCTTGTGTAAGGCCTTGTACGGATTGAAATAGTCACCCAGCTGCTGGAACTTGGAGATCACCGGCACACTGACACGTGCTAGTTATGTGCAGAGTGACGCTGACCCATCCCTCTTTCTCAGACGGTTAGTTGAGACCTTCACTACCATCGTGGTCTACTTGGACGACCTCCTGATTGCGTCTCATTCTATGGAGGCCGTAAAGGAGGCCATGGCAGTCCTTCAGGTCACCTACGGATGAAGGACCTTGGTCCTGCAGTTTTGTTTCTCGGGATGGAAATCGTACGTGATCGTCGGTAGCAGACAATCTTGTTGCATCATACACGTTACGCCAGCATTGTGGGGGAGAATTTTTCTGACCTCCTTGGTGCATTTCCCACAACCTCCACCCCCATCACACCTGATGGACAGGATGCTCTAAAGGTGGATGATCCATCAGAGCTGGAGGAGACAGTGGACGTGACCCTGTACTTGTGCTTGATTGGCTCTTTGATATACTTGGCCACTACCACACGACCCGACATTTCCTTCGCCGTCAACCTCCTCGCACAATTTTCACAGTGTCCTCGGCCAAGAGCCCTTCATGCGGCTATGCGAGTGGTGCAATACGTGGTATTCACATCATACCTCGGGCTCTACATTTGACCGCAGTGTTTGGTGGTAGTCGACGACTGCACAGACAGTGACTGGGCGTGGAGTCCTGATGGGCGTAGTCAGACAAGCTATGTGTTCCTATTGGGTAGCACCGTTGTGTCGTGGTGTAGCGGCAAGCAGGGTTGTATCGCATGTAGCTCATCAGAGGTTGAGTATGTTGCTATGGGGGCTGGGGCTGCTGAGGCGGTGTGGCTGCAGCATCTGTTTCGTGAGTTGCGTCAATATGTTCCTTGCGTCATTCTTCAATGTGACAACCAGAGTGCTGTTGCCATTGCGGAGAACTGTGGTGTGTTTCATGCACGCACAAAGCACATTGCTGTCGAGCATCACTTTGTGCGTGATCTTGTAGAGAGACAGGTGATCTTCGTTATCTGGGTCGGCACAGACATGCAACGGGCTGACTTCTTGACCAAGGCACTTGCGCGCAGAAAGTTCAAGGTGACCATTCGTCTCGTCGGAATTCGCGCCTTGCCTAAGAGTGGCTGAGAGTGGGGTGTGTCAGCATGGACTATTGAGCATCTTGTTGCACACCCGTGTCAGTTCTGTACGTGTACGGACATGCGTACCATCGGGTCATGGAGGAGTGTTTTTATGTGAGTCGTCCCTGTCTGTTTGTACATATAACTGTGACCACTCAACCGTGTCCATGGTCATGCAGATCCCTGATGCCGACCCAGCTGGTGCCGGAGCATCGAAGGGTGGTGGCTCCACCCACCAGTAGCTGCTGGACAGCTGCCACGACGCCCTGGGTGCTTGCTGGGATGCTCTGCAGTTTTTTTGTAGTCGCTAGAGTTTTCTCGGCAGTTATGACCTAGGCCCCCCGAACATCGGCACATCGATGTGCACATCGGCACATCGATGTGACCCCCCTCACATCGGCCACCCCGGACACCCCATCGAAGGGTATAGGGGGATTGGAGCATGTGAGTGCAACATCACAACATACAATGTACTCGTTTTTACACTAAGATCATTTCCATGTGCACATGTTTTCTCACTGTGATTGTCACTATGACCTTTGTGTTGCCATACATCTTACTCACTACATGTCATTTTGCACTTTGAAGCTCTATGAGCATGCCATTCACCATGAGAACAACTATGGGCATTGCTCAGCTGGAGGAGCTTGCCATGTACAACATGCACACCACCTAAGCAAATGCAAAATACTAAGAGATTTCCATTCACATCATGCACAACTCTGGTACTGCATACATTTCATGATGCCATGGAAAGGAGGCACATCTTTGGCACTGCATGGGAAAGCATGAGGGAAAAATGACAACTCAGTTTCTGGAGCTGCAACAGTTCAAGCAGAGAACATGCATGCAAGCAGGGCTAACGTTGAGCTCAACGATGCCTCTTGCTGGCCCTACCAGTGGCTGCACTAGTCTCTACAGCAGCATTGCTACTCTTCCTTGAAATAACGCCCTCTAGAAACTTTCTAGTGCCCTTGCTGCTGCCCACTGTCTTGGCCCTCTTAGGCCCCTTCCCCTTTGCAGTTGTAGCAGAGGCAGCAACCTGTGCACCACCCTCCTCAGCAGCCGTGACCTCCTCGGCCTCATCACGATCCCCTGCTGCACCATTCTCACCGTCCACGGCTGCATCCTCGTCCTCCTCTTCTGCTGCATCCTCCCCATCCCCCCCCTCCATCCACTCCCTCTCCTGCACCCTGCCACTGGACTTCAGGCATCATCTCAACCTCCTCTCTGGTCCGTACATTCCGTGCGTATGAGGGTCCATCCTCAACCAACTGCACGGTCTCCACGGCAGGGCGCTTCTCCTGCTCTCCTGCTGCCTCCTCCTCGTCCTCCCCCTCCACAAAAACCTCCTTTTCTTCCTCCATTTCCTCATCACTGCTTTGCTCCTGCACGTCCTCATCTCCCTCCTCATTATGCACCTCCTCCTCAATCTCGCCATCTTCCTCGCTCTCGGACTCATTGTGTATGAGGAAGTTGGGTTCACGTCATCTGCGTTCTCCCTTGTACTGCTTGCGCAGACGGACGTTCACCCACACCAGCTGCTCAAGCGTCTTCACCAACAGGCGTTCCTGCATGCTGTGTGAATGAGCTGATAAGTTGAGAAGACACACTCACAATCAGAGCTTGAGCATGGCTGTGAGAGCAGCTTGATTGCGAGTGCACGCAGGTTGGGCATGTGAGCCAAGTGCAGTGATGCCCACTCATAGGCAGGAAGGACCTTACCCAAAACCCGCGCCACTGCTGCACGTGCCGTGTCGGTGAGGCGCTTGGTGGTGATGGGTACCACCTCCACGGTCACCCGTCCAAGCTGGAAGGCCTCAAGCTCCTTCTGCAGGTCATCATGCTACTTCTGAGGTACAAGGGCGTCCACCACCTGGGCCCACGCCTGCAACATGGTGACGTCACCGCCCAAGTCATTGGTCATCGCACTGCTGCGTACAAGGGACACGACATGTCCTTGGTCCACCGCAGCTTCAGGCGCTCCATGCATGCCTTCACGTGTTGTGCTGCCACCTGAGCAGGCTTGCGGCCCTTGGGCTTCGCCAGTGCCTTCAGCTGCTCTGTTGCATCAAGGAGGCCTCATAGATCTCCCCATCTTGGCCGCCAGGGCTGTCTGCAATACGGAGGACTGTCACGAGATGAACAAAAAGGTCACGCATTCGACGCACTTGCAGCCAGAACACCCGCCGCCGCACAATCTTGCGCACCAACTTTTTGCGCTGCTCGAATGCACTGTCCCTGTGTGCACCCATGTCGTTCCAGGTGATGCTTGTGACCAGCTTCAAGAGGAAGGGCCGCATGTCAAGAAGCCGCTGCAGCATGCTGTGGGCAGAGGCAAACCTGGTGTCACACTTTGCCACCAATACCGGCCCCCCGGAAGCCTGCTTCAACCAAGTGCGGGGCATGTCATTGTTGCGGAAAAAATCGACAACACGCTCTGCCCTTGCCAACACCCCAGCCCCCCACTCTGTCTTGCAGGTGTCCTTCATCACCAAGTCCACGTTGTGAGCGACAAACCCCTGCCATAGAATTGATGGGTACTTCCCATTCAGGTTGTCGAAGGCCCGCTTGTTCACAGAGGTGTTGTCACAGATGACGGACACCACGTTTGTGGCACCGACTTCCACGATGGCGACCTTGATCATGGTGGAGACGTGGTCCGCGTTGCGGAAAAACCGCTTGCGTCATGGCTGAAAAGGTGGCAGCTGCCCTTGGCGTTCATGGCCATCGCGTTGTAAATGGGGCGCTGCTGGACATCTGCCCACTCGTCCACCTCGAGGCTGACACTGTAGATGATCCAGCTCTGCTTCAAACTCGCGTCCATGGCGTCCAGCCACTCGTCCAGCTTGGGAAGGATCCCAGTCACCACGGTGGAGCGGCCGGGCAGTGCAAAGCTCGTGTTGGTCAAGCGTGCAGTGTGGACCACCTCCAGGAGTAGCCCCTTGCAACAGAACGAGATGGGGAGCCCGGCAGCCGCCATTAAATTGACAATGGCCATCTGACAGGCCTGGTTTCCCGCCGTCGCGCAGTGCGTAACCATGCTGGTCTGCAGCATGCTGGCCACAGCTTGCGGATTTGGCTGTGGGTGATGCTGAAAGAGCGAAGGCACCTGCTGCTGCTGCTGCTGCTGCTGTTGCTGCTGCTGCTGTTGCTGCTGCTGCTGCTGCAGCAGCAGCTGCTGTCCCATGCCAAGCAGCCCATCTTCGTCGTCGTCAACTGCCAGTCCGGCTGCTTGGAGCTGCCGAGCATACTGCTGCTGCTCGTACAGCCGCACCCAGCTCACGGGCTTGGCGCTGGTGCCCCACTGCGTCCGAGCCCATTGTACAGCTGAGTACTTGCAGGTTGTCAGCCATGGGGAGGACGAGGCTTCCGCTCAAGCCCAAGGACATCACGTGCCAGTGGAGGGGGGTGCTCGCAAATGATGATGTTGTCATTTTCTTCTCCATAGTGCCTGTGGATCCTGTCGCAGGTCCCACTGAATGTCCCGCCGCACAACCCACAGTAGATGCAAGGCTTCTTGGAAAGTGCGGGGACTGGTAGAGTGTGCCGCGAAAGTGAAAGGGTGAGGAAGTCACCCGTAAGACGCCGGCTCACGGGTGGGTTGAGGTCTGGAGCTGTGAAGGGGCCGGTGGACGATGACGATGACCCTTGCAGTGCAGAGTTGTTCAGAACTGACTCTGGCAGTGTAGATTTCCTGTGTGGTGGCATCTCAACCTCTAACAGCGAGGCCCTGGGAGGGCCTCGCTGTGACACTAAAAAGGAACACCTCGTGACTCTGTGGCTGCCTTCAAAGCACACCCAGCCACGCGGAGCTCCAGGCCTCGCTCCCGAGTCCGACCGAGCAGCCCAGTGGCTCGGTTCCAAGAGCGAGGAGCAAGGATCCCGGTCCCGGTCCCGGTCCCCGTCAAACCAGCCACTTGCTTTCTCAGTTTGAGATGAAAACCAATTTGTTTAACGAGCTTAAGGTGACTCAGCATGGCGAACAGGGTTGATGCCTAAAAAATATCAGGCCAACCCTCCACCGCCTCTACCAAGGCATCAGGAGCCTCGAATGTGGTGAATGTGCATGGACATCTGTGCCGACAGATGGCAGTGCCAGCATGGCTAGGATATGTGCAGTGATTCTGGACACTGCACATGTCCAGTCATTTGTTGTCATTGACATGGCAATTCCACGTACGAGGATAGGAGCTGACAAGGACATGCGGAGCCCTTCCTCACAGGTGGTCGGAGGTGAACGTGGCCCCTATTTTTTTGTTTTTCCTCTCGGTCCCTCCATTCTGACCCACGGTTTCGGCACTCTAAGTGCCTCTTTCACATGTTTCTGAAAAAATGCCCTTTTAGGCACATCGATGCCACATCGAGGTGCTTCGATGTACCGCGGTCGATGTGATCCCCTCACATCGGTCAGCCAGGTCAACACTGTTTCTCGGTGGACTGGCTCTTCAGTCCGACTTGCATGTTTTGCATTGCCTGTCCCCTGATCAATGCCAGACCTGTGGGTGTGACCATTCGTAGTGTTTGAATCGAGATTCCGCATCTCTAGGTTCTGACGGTGTTGCGTTTGGATGCCTGGGTGCAGAGTTACAGCCAAAATAGTGGTTTCGGACCGGTTTTAGGACAAACTGACACTGTCGCCTGCGTCACGTGCCGTGCGCTGCGGCAGGTATCTATGATGTGTTCTTGTCAGTTGTCATTCCTTGCTGCATGAATAAACTATTGGAGCTTATGAGAATATGTGCGTCTCCCTAGCCTGACCCTTGCTGTTTCTTACACCTGCTTGCTTGCTAGTGCACGAGTAGACCGGACAGTGTCACCACGTCAGTAGCAACAAAGGTAGGAAGCTTCGTAGCAATGTCTCACCTACGCCATCCATTCGCGTGAGTGGCCTGATCAACCTGTTCCTGTCACCTTGCTCTTTGTGACTCACTCTTGGCACTGTTGTTACTTGCGTTTTTGCTAGGATCAAAGAGCCGGTTGCTCCATTTCATGGTGTACGTGTATCTCCATACCATTGTGTCCACGAGTGCTTACACAGCCTAGTCTAAACAAACCCTAGTAACTACTGGTATCAGAGCAAGGAGGCAAAAGCTTCCTTGCAAGTGGTGAGAGCTCCCTCTACTCATGGATTTGGGCATGACGAAACTAGCCGCTGCGATCTTTGTCGGGTGTTGGGATAGCGTTTTTTGACACGTGCCTCCTCCCTTGCCCTAGCGTGCACAACAGGAGTAGCAGCAGTAGCAGTGCACACAAGAGGAGTAGCAGTAGCAGCAGCTACTGTTACTCTCGTAGCGGAAGGTGCATCTGCACTGCATGTGTGCACATGCAGTAGCAGCAGCCGCTGCTGTAATAGCAGCAATGGCTGCTCTCACAGTGTAATGTGCTTTTGCATCTGTGCAAGTGGGACAGAAACCGCAACCATTGCAACAGCAGCAGTAGCTGCTGCCGTAGCCGCCTAAGGTGCATTTACACTAGAGAATAAGCTGTAGTAGCTGTGCAACATCCACACTCAACGCAGCAGCAACAAAAACTGGTCTAGCAACCTAAGGTGCATCTGCACCTACCCACGGATTGTAGCATCTCCAGCCACCACATTGGCGGCAGCAGCTGCTCTGGAAATCTAAGGTACATCTGCACCTGCACACAAGCTGCAGCAGCCACAGCCACTACAGCTGCATGAGTGATTAATCTCTATGCCTAAAGGTGCATCTGCATCTGAGCACGTGCTGTAGCAGCCGCATTCACCTCAATAGCTACTGCTCCACCTACCTAAGGTGCATCTGCACTCTCGCACGTGCTACAGAAGCCGCAACCACCACAGCAGCAATAGCAGTTGCTCAAGCAACCCAAGGTGTATCTACACCTGCACACGTGCTCCAGTAGCTACGGCAGCATCAACACGGGCTACTCCATGAGCATAAGGTGCATTCGCACCCGCGCATGTGCTACATCAGTTAGAATCACTGTAGAAGAAGCAGCAGCAGCTCTAGCAGCCTCAAGTGCATTTGGTTCCACGACTTACATTGCAGCAGCAATAGCACCAGCCACAGCAGCAGCTATAGCCTTGACTGGCGTGGTTTGTCTGCTTGCATCTGTGGCCTCTACTGTGGTTGTGATTGCAGCATCAGCCATCGTAGCTCTTCCTCCTCTCTTCTCTCTTTGCTGCTAGGCCTGGTGAGTGCACCTCTTTGCATGAGCATGTTTGTACGTATTGCCTTGCAGCACAGCTTTGAGCTCATACCTTCGTCACCCCCTACTTTCTCACACCTACTGGGATGAGGAGAACTCTGCTGAAATGTTCTTGGCAGAGAGACATCACTATAGCAATGCCAGTAGACGACGAGCAGTATGCTCCGCTGCAAGCGGATCTGCAAGCGGAGCTGCAACGTGAATGTGTTGCACTCCAAGAGACCCTCACTGTTCCACGTGTAGTTGAAGAGCACTTTCATCACAAGCAGGGTGATCGAGATACCTTTTCAAATCAGATTTCTGGACTAGTTTTGAACTGCCTCCAGCCTACGCTACACTCCATTCCCGCTGTATCCACTGCTGCTGGCATCCCTGCTGCCCTTGCCACCAATTTTGCTTCCGCATCCACTACTTCAGGCTTTAGTCAGTCTGATCCCATCATAGTAGAAACCACGGCAAGCGCAACAGCAGCCAAAACACTTGCTCAGCCTTTGCATCTCCTTCTCATCTTGGGAGGTCCACTTGAGTGCTTGGACACAGGATAAGCACCTCTGGGGATAATACCATGACTCTTATCCCTCTTTCATCCCCCCTTTTGTCACTATTGAGTCACAGTCTGCTCACACTACTTCTCGGAGAGACAGAATATCTCACTGATGAGATCAGTTCATGTTATGCCAACATCGCTTGCCACACACCAGCTAACCCAGTTGGCGCCTACACCCTCATCAAGCATGTTAATACCGTGACCGGCCATGCAGCCTAGAGCGTTCTCACCGTCGAGTTCAACATGTTATCCATACATGTTGATTAGACTGCTCATGCTTACGGGCACACAGCCTCAAGTGCTGAACAACCTGGAAAAATCCTCATTTGGGAAGCTTCCAACAGTCTTCTCCATCATCAACAGCCTCATCTCCGAGCTTTCCAACATATTTCTTGAGGTCAAGGCTGCAGAGCTCAAGCGTCTGACCTCTCAGACACTTGAGCTCTTTCGTGATTCATTGGTGCCCACATTGGTGCTCACTTATTCTGCACTACAGAATACGTGTATTCATTGCACTTCTACAACTGCAATCACTACAGTTCTCCCCTCAACTTTGCTGCGACCTCACCATTACACACCTTACCATCATCAACTCTCTCTTCCTCTACATCTACCTCTGCCCTGTTCAGTCAAGGTGGGGGGCAAGGGAGGAGGGAAGGGCAAAGGTGGGAATTTAGGTGGCGGATTGGGTGGTAGGCAAAGCTGGCATGGGAAAGGTAAGGATTCCAACGCCTCCTCCTTTGCTTCTTCGCATGGTACTGTGACGTGTTGGAACTGTGGTGCCACCGGGCACTCTGCTCTGAGTGTCCTACGCCCCCCGCCGATGCCTGTATGGCTTCTGCCATGCAGGCGCACAAGGCGAGCTCCTTTGGTGGCAGCAGTGGCGCAACCCATGCCCCCTCCTCTACTGCCACTTTGGGTCCTACCACTCCCACCTCCGCAGCTGCAGCACCCTACAACACCACTGCAACCTAATACCTGCCACCTTATCCCTGGGGATGACCTCCTGGATTTGAGGTTTTTTCCTTGTATGGACGACCGTCTAGGTCCTATACTCCCCAGCGTAGTTCTCGGCGGGCTCCTCACAGAGGTACCAGTCCTCGGTCGTCATCATAACATCCAACCAGCCTCAGGACGATTGCCAATTGGATGTTGCGCTCTCCCATATCGTCCATCAGTGCCATCTTCATGAGATTTTGCGTACATGTCTGAGGTCACTTACGTGTGAGTTTCATGGGGTTCTCTTTGGACCGTCCTCTGGTGGAATTTACAGAAGTCTACCTGTGGATGTTCGGTGGATTGAGGATTGGCAATCAGTTTGTTTGCCTCATTGCCTTGCTGCTTGTTGCCAGCATCTTCCGCCGCACTTAGCTACCGTTGCTATGACTCGTGTCATTGTGTCTGTGCGTGTTTCGGGTGCCTTCTGGATCCTGGACCTTGGGTCTTGGGTGGATTCTCAAAGGGAGCCACATCAAGACCAAGGGCAGGCTGTGTTTTCATGAACTTGGACATAGTTTTTGTGCTCACATGGGATAGCCAATGGTGTAGCAAGCACTGATGCTCAGAAAAGAGCACACCAGTAACAAACACATGTGTGACAAGAGAGGAAGGAGCATACTATACAGAGGGAGTGCAGCATTTTCCCCCTTTCAGGTCATCTATGAATGATGCACAAAGCACAAAAACACAGGTATCAATAATATTCACGATGATTGGTTCACTGGAATGCTCAACAGTGAGACCCATCCTGGTGCAGGCACGCAGAAAAAGAAAACTGAGCTCGAGATCAGGGACAAAGACCATGTTGAAGATGTATTGGGAGCCAAACGGACCATCAAAGTGCAAAATCCAACCACCTTGGACTGGTTCTGCCCGGATCCTGTGTGACTAGACCAAACATGGGAAGAGCCAAGGAGGACAAAGTCAATGAGACGACATGTCATGTGATGAGTGGCACTAGATTCAAAGATCCAGGTGGCACTCATATCACTATATGTCTTCATGGTTGAGCAACATGCCACTGAACAGTCAACCTCTGCCTAATGCTCAGTAGAGGCCTCCGAAAAATGATACAGATCACAAGAATTGAACTCATCAAGCCAGGAAATAGTGTCAGGTCTTGACTCCCCCTCATCAGGTCCAGACTCGGCCATGGGAAATGAACACAACAGGACAAGGTGATCGTGGAAAACTTTCAAACAACCCTGAGTGCAAAACGAAAGCAGCTTATGAAGGTCCTTGATGGTGCAATCCCAAGGGTCCTGGCCGTTGTTGCTGGCTGGAAAAGACGGTGCCTCAACTTCTCTCGCAGCTGCAGTGCGTCTCTCCTTCGTGGTGTTGGATGCCATCCACTTCGTGTGTGTCTCATATAGCCCATGTGTGATCTTGCTTCAGACAAGGGACTATTGGCACTCTGTGTAGTGGTGGATGCCCCCATGGTCGTAGCACTGGATGGACCGTGCATTACCACTGTTAGCCAGCGTCATCTACTTCTATCCCGTGCCACACCCCTTCCTCCCCCTCTTCCCCTGGGTGGCTACTACAATGCATAGGATCTTGCCAGTCAGGGGAGATGAAGAGGATGAAGGAGCAAAAGAGGGAGAGTTGGAGGAGGGAGTGGTCGATGGTGTCGCCATTGTCACTGCAACAAGCGGGCTCATCTGGTGAGCTCTGGCTGCCTCCTTGGCGGCTTCCTTTTGAGGTAGAAGGGCTGGGCCCCAGAAAGTAGCTGAAGATGCTAGGGTAGGTCAGCAAGGGCGAGACAGTCTAAGCCCAAGAACATGTCATAGTGATCTAATTGTGCTTCCAGCATGAAGGAGTCAAGGGTCCAAAGTTGTGAGCCACCACCAGTACCTAGGTGGGTATAGATACGCATGGCACACCATCACTAGCTAGCTGCCATCTCTGAATCTCCCTATCAGAGAATGTTGAACTCGTGAGCCAGTTTGGCCTTGTCCCGTGTCTGTCTAGTACTAACAGCGTCAGCGCCAGCTCCCATCCATAGTGAGGATCCCCCCCACTCCCGGCCCCTGTCGTGCCCAAGAACAGCCTGCACTGCAAGCCCGTATCTTGAGGGACATCATAAAGTAGGCCTTGCATTTCTTACACTTTTGTCTGGATCTGATGGGGGTCGGATTCCTGGTACTGACTTTGGTAGTCAGGCTTTACTCTCTCAGTTAGTCCAAACTCGAAACAACACCTCCCAGGAATTGAAGCCTGTCCCTCACACGTAGCAGGAGGGAGTGTCTCAAAGTTATTTTGTTACCACACTATGGGGAGGAAGACTTCACGCTCCTGGGCAGGTGGGCACCGTGCAGGAAGACTGCCAGGGAACACCGCTTACCAAGAAGCCGTTAATCTACCTTGAGGAGTGCCGGCACGCCAGGGTGAGGGACGGTCAGCCTAGCTGAAACAGGTTCAAACGCTCCTTGCCCGTGTGTCTTCCTCCTCCTCAATCGGGTCCCTGAAGGAGTGGCACTTCTGTTCTGGGAATTTTTCCTGTTCTGCCAAGACACACAAAGTGGAATGCCGATCCGCTGCCAATGCACCTCCACTCGCCACCTGCATCCATTGCCATGACATGCCCAAGCACGCCAACAATAGCTATTTGATCTCCTTAACAACGTTGCTCTGTCACTGCTTCTGTCATTGGAATTCATCTTGCTGTCTCTACAGGTTGGCAACTTCCAGTGACCTTGGGCTTACCCCTAATGAGGTTTCATCTTTATTTTCTGGCCCATTTCCCTTGTCAGTGTTGGGCGCCATGAGTACCCAGTACGGGCCAAGCAACAAAACTCAACAAAATGCCAATCCATCAGCATTCCTTGAGGAGCGGGAACCCTGGCAGAAAACTACTTCTCAACACAAGATTTGGCTCAGGCACGTTAGCACTCACTATATTAATGTCAGCAAGGGGGATGCTGATGTCATCAGACCTGATGTTGATATCAGCAAGGGAATGGCCCTGAGGGTGACAACCTGCACGTTGGCCCTTTTGCTTCTATTCTCCTCCTCTTTTTTTTCGCTCACCTCCTGAGCAGCTTCCGCGGGGTATGCGTGAGGAGATGGCCTCGTCATTCCCACCGCAAAAGTTGCGTCAGTAGCTGCAACTCCTGCTGCTGCTGTGGAAACTGTGTCAGCTGCGGCTGCTGTGTGTCTGCTGTGTTCTTTTGCTACTGTGCTGCTGCATTGCCGCTTTGGCAGCCTGGTGATCCGTGGCTGCTGCACCACTTTGCTGCAGCACTGCTGCTGCACTGATTCTCCTGTCTTGCTACTACCTCAAAACTACTATTGTGCTGCTTTCATGTTACTACTGTTACTTCCCTGCTGCTGCTTCTCTGCTTCTCATTCGTTACCATTGCTGTGCTGCTACCCTGCCTCTGATGCTTTGCTGCTGCAGTTTTCCTGCTATGCTGTTGTTGCTACGCTACCGCTGCTGTGCTAATACGTAAGTGTGCTAGAGCTGTTGTGTTGTTGTATCTACTGCATTTTCTCCTCCTTCTGCTGTATTTGCAGCCGTCCACTTGTCGTGGTGGTATTAACTGATTCCCTCCCACAGCACGGTGGTGCTGTTGTTGTGACTGTAACTCTGCTGGCGCTACCAACTGCACTGGGTCACTGTGGTGTGGTGGGTCCTCAAAGGAAGATGGCTGCAGTCGTACCTCTCAAAGCTTACTTTGTTTCTGCAGCTCTCCTTTGCAGCTCAGAGACAGATGCCTCATTTCTCTGATATCAAAAATATATTCTTAAAGCTTCCTGGAAATGCTGTCACTGACGTGCTGACGTTGTTGAGTAAGTAGAAGAATTATCACACAAGGCAGGTGCAAGAACAGCACGGGTGTAGCTAGGAGAGATACACAAAGTCTAGTAAGCTTGGGTGCATAGAGAGAAATGGCAAATAAAAATCACACAGGACACACACACACACACACACACACACACACACACACACACACACACACACACACACACACACACACACACACACATACACACACACACACACACACACACACACACACAC
>SZWC01000083.1:148334-168772 GCA_023375785.1 Penium margaritaceum
ATTTAGCCTCTTAAGAGATACCAATATGAATACTTTTGCTCGGTTACTATGTAACCCTATGCACGCTTTGCGTGCAACACCTGCCTCTTATTTTCTATTGTTTTCCAATCGAAAATGACTTCAATCTGACATTGAAGCTCATTGGACGTCGTCGACGCCAAAACCTAACAACGACCAATCTAATGTGCGGTGCTCGCGTCATGACGTGTCGTTAGAGACATTGTCTTCGTTGTTGGCGGATATGACGTCGCGCTTTGTTTTTTGGCATCGGACCCCGAATGCGGCCTAATTCTGAGAGACAGCTTCCTAGCACTGCTGTCGCTGGCGTGGCAGTACAAGCCAGCCAGCTAACTCACTAGCACACACAGGTGGAGGTGAGAACAGCAAGGGGTTGGCTAGGGACACAAACACAAGTGTTAGAAGCTGCAAATGTTGAAATATGCAGAGAGAGAATATCAACTGAAGTCAGGACAACCTAAATAGTGTCACGGCCCTACTGGATGCACACACACACACACACACACACACGCGGCGCACAAGGGCGCTATTTTTCTAGCAGGACAAAACAGTGTCAAAAACACAGTTTTGGCCATAACTCCCTGCAGGCACGTCAGAATGACGAGCCGTTTGAACCGGAATGGGCGCATCGACAAGATCTGCATCCTGATAGGCTGCACGCCTATGTGCTGTCCCACAGCATGGGTCTAAAAGATACGGGAGTCTCCTGGGCGTCCGTTACCGCTGGCCGCTGGTCTTTTGCCACCGTCGTCAGTCTCAGGGATCTGCACGTGAATGGACATGAGCTGAGGGGTCACCGTAAGCTATGCACAACACACACAACAACACTCCCCCATGAACGGAGGGCGAAACACGTCCATGCACATGCAGACACTAACCCTGAACAGAACGGGAAACGCACGGACGCTGCAGGCAGCAAGCACAATATAGGCAATGTGGCACATGGGGAATCAACCTGCAACAGGGATGGGACAGAGTCCCACGGAACGAGTGGCCGCATGAAACTTCGAACGACCCAGAGCCTTGGTCAGAAAATCCGCGCACTGCCTATCACTGCCCACGTGGATGACTCGGATCTCACCACGATGAACCAGATCGCGCACGAAGTGGTGCTCGACATTGATGTGCTTTGTGCGTGCATGGAACACACCTGAGTTTTTGGCGATGGCCTCAGCGCTCATGTTGTCACACTGGAGAACCATGGGGGGAATGGAATGACGCAGTTCATGCAACAGGCGGACAAGCCAGACGCACTCCGCTGCATCGGCACCTAGAGCCACATATTCTGCCTCAGCCGTGCTGCGTGCAATGCAACCCTGCTTCCCACTTCGCCAGGACACTGCAGTGCCTCCAATGAGAAAGATGTAGCCGGTGCGGCTTCTGTCATCTAGACTCTATGCCCAGTCACTGTTTGTGTGCCCATCGAGCACAACTGACACCTGCTCGCGAAAGCACAGGCCGACAGTGGACAGGATGTAGCGCACACACCGGACTACGGCCTCCAGTGTTTGCTAGCGTGGAGCCTGCGAGAACTGGGTGAGCAGGTTGACAGTGAAGGCAATGTCGGGCCGTGTCGTGGTGGCCAAGTACATGAGCGAGCCGATGACTCGCAGGTACAGGGTCACATCAACCGGCTCCCCCAGGTCAACTGGGTCATCCACCTTTAGGGCGGCCTGCCCCTCAGGGGTCATAGGCGTGGAGGCCGTGCGAACGACTGCAAGGAGGTCGGCAAAGCGCTCCCCCACAGTCTCTGCGTAGCGTTCCTGATGGACACGGAGTGTGCGGCGGACACGGTCGCACACGATCTCCATCCCCAAAAAGACAGTGGCCTCACCAAGATCTTTCATCTTGTAGGCCGAGGTGAGAACGGCCTTGGCAGCATTCACTGCTCCCAGGTCGGGCGAGGCGATCAGAAGATCGTCCACGTAGACGAGGATGGCAGCGAGCGGTGCTTGGGACTGTGAGAGGAACAGGGATGGGTCAGCATCGCTCTAAACGTACCCAACACGTCTTAGCGTGCTGGTGATCTCTTGATTCCAGCACCGAGGTGACTGTTTCAAGCTGTACAAGGCCTTCCGCAGCCGGTACACGCGACCGGTGCCATCCTCGAAGCCGGGAGGGTGGACCATGTAGATCTCCTCCTCAAGGTCCTTGTTCAGGAACACATTGTTGACATCCATCTGATGGAGTTCCCAGTCGTGCTATGCCACCTGGCTGAGCAGAGTGAGCGTGGTCGTCATTCGGCCAACAAGAGCAAAGGTCTCGGTGTAATCCACACCAGGGACCTGAGAGAAGCCCTTTGCTGTCAGGGGCGCTTTGTTGCGTTCCACAGTGCCGTCTGGTTTTAGCTTCTTGCGGAGAATCCACTTGGCCTTGATGGCCTTGCGGTTCTTCGGCAAGTCCACCAGCTCAAAGACGCCGTGCTCTCGGATAACATCGAGCTTAGCCTGGCAGGCAGCGCGCCACTGCTCAGCGTCTGGGGCTGACAAGGCCTCTGGTAGGCTGGTGGGATTGGGAGACAGCAATGGCGCACTGCTTGTAGCCAGGGCATACGCCGCAGAGGGAGGGTCGACCGTCATCATGGACTCAACGACGTCACGAGCAAGACTGTGCTCATGAGCAAGCAGTGCTATACCAGTGGCACAGCCAGGGTGGACCTCAGCAAGGTCGCGAGCACTCAGGCCGAGGGCCTTTGTACCCGGGTCACCGCTGACGAAGCTACGCGTGGGGCGTGGGCGAAGACGTCCGCCGGGTGCCCGTGTGTAGGGGTCAGATGGGGCAGGAGTAATGGGTGCTGCTAGCTCATACACCAGTGTGGAATGTACGACGGGTGCGTCACTCAAGGTTGGTTTGGCCTCAGTAGCCAGGGATGGGTCCACGGCAGGCGCAGGCACATCCACGGTCGGTGCCAGGGACGACTCAGAGCCAAACATGGATGCGGACGTAGGATCCAGCAGATCCTCAGACGCGGATGCAAGCGTGGGATCAGGCAGAGCCTCAGACGTGGAGGCAGACTCGGACGCGGACTTGGACAGGGGCGAGAGCGGAGAGTTGGGGGCAGAGGAGCGAGCCACAGACGGGGCGGGGCTGGGGGTGCCGGTGGGCACAACCGCTGGGGACAGCTCCGGGGGTGCCGGCGACGGAGTGACCTCACAGGACGGGGGCACTGTGCCAACTGTGCCAGGAACTTCCCCCACACTACGGGGTCCGGAACACCCAAGGGGATGAGCAGCACGCAGAGTGTGGATGCGAGCAAGGTCGAGAAAGGTGAGATGCTCGAAGATGAGAGCGTCACGGGACTCCACGATGCGGCATCGCTCAGGGTCCCAGAACTGCCAGGCCTTTGCCCGCGGGGCGACGCCAACGAAGGCGCAGATGCAGCCCCGCGGAGAGAGCTTGCTTCACTGTTGCTCCGGTGTGAACCAGACACAGGCAAGGGAGCCCCAGATACGGGCCAGGTGCAGATCTACGCGACGCCCGTACCACAACTCGTAGGGCGTGCGGTGACCTGGGAGGGGGCCGTGGGGAATGCGGTTCCAGACCCAGGTCATGTACGCCATGCCCTCAAAGGCAAAAGCCTTAGGCATGGCACTGTCGGCGCGCATGGCGCGGACCGCATCCTCCATGGTGCAGTTCTAGCGCTCGGAGACACCGTATTGCTGGGGGGTGGCGGGGGCGGAGAGGTTGTGGAAGACGACAAGCTCGGTGAAGGAGCAACGCCATGTCACCGAGGTAGTCGCCGCCGCGTTCCGAGCAAAATGTTTGAAGGCGATGGGGAGACTAGCGCTCGGCCATGACCAGCCAAATGCGGACTGCAATGGCGGCATCGCTCTTCTGTCGCAGACTGTAAACCCAACACATGCGCGTGAAGTCATCAGTCAACGTCAGGATGTAGCGACCGCGGTCCTCTTGAAACTCGACAGGGAGCGGACCCATGAGGTCAGAGTGGACAAGCTCCAAGGGCCGACGTGCCTTGGAGACGGACGCAGGGTAGGTGGACCGGTGCATTTTGCCTTCAGCATAGGCCAGGCAATCGGTCCTGGGCGGCGCCTCGAAGGACGCCGCATCAAGACCGAGAGCAGGCTGAGTGCAGATCAGCCTGTCGACAGCCCCTAGGTGCACATGACAGAGGCGTCGATGCAGGAGACAGTCATGCTTGGGGGACAGAGCACCAGCGGCAAGAACACGGGCAGTGGGAGATGGAGGCAAGGGAGGGGCACTTGTAGAGGACCCAGAGATGTGATACAGATCATCGACGACCGTCCCACTGAGGAAGGTCTCCTCGGTGTCACGCACAAAGATGCGAGTATCAGCAACTGTGTACGTGACACCGAGGTCCATCTTCGTGCAAGCACGGACAGACAACAGGCTGAGTTCCAGATCAGGGACAAAGAGGAGGTCGGAGATGTATACGGGACCAGCGGGCCCGGTGAACTGCACTACCCAACACCCTGGACAGGGACCTCATGGCCAGCTGCAATGCGAACAGAGCGAACAGTGCCAACAGGATGCAGGACGACGAAGGCGTCACATCGACACGTCATGTGATGGGTGGCACCTGAGTCAACGACCCAGGTGGCATCGGTGACACACGTACAGGGGACAACGTGGCACTCGGCGACAGAACAAGGCGCGGCAGCAGGACGCTCAGCGGGGGACATGACAAGGCGACCAGCGGAGCGCACATGAAAAGCATGCAGCCAAGGCACATCATCAGGTCCGTCCCGTGCACACGGCTGGGCGCGCGGACCACCACAGGCATCATCACACGACGACACAGACAGTCCACATGCGGTGGGACCCCTCGACTCAGTCAAATCACTCGCACCTCCCTGAGAGGAGCGCAGGGCGAGATGCTGGTGCAGCTTGGCGATCGTCCTGTCGCATTCAGCAAGAGCCTGGTCGTGAGGATCCGCGGAGCACGGACTCCTCTGGGAAGGCTGCGATAGTGGCGGCTGAACGAGCGGTCGCACCGGACGTCTGGCGCATGCGCGCCTCGTGCGCCTGCTGCAGCCCACGGGTGACCTTGGTCCAGTCCAACGAGCCGCCTGTCAGGTGTGTGCAGTCGGGGCAGCGATGGTCACCCCCGCAGTTGAAGCACACAAGCCGGCGGCCCGTTGTACCGGCAGAGCCGCCGCTGCCACTGCTATTGCTGCTACCGCCACTGCTACCACTGCTCCCGCTGCTGCTGTTGCGGCTGACACTGCTGGTGCTGGTGCCGCTGCTGGTCCCACCGCTGTAACCACCACCTGACGATTTGCGACCCTTCTTCCCCTGAGCTGGAGCCGCTGTTGCTGTAGACGGCGAGGAGGAGGATGCGGCGGTAACTGCAACTGAAGCGGTGCTGCGGTGGGCGCGATTCACGACATCCATGCCGGCTACCTCCAGGAAGTGGAGGGTGGCCCAGCGTAGCAGTGTTCCGTCTCTCACCATGTCGCGAAGCAGAGTCTGGTTAAAGTTGCTGAAGACGAGCGTGTAGTCAGGATGGATGCCGTAGAGGATGATCTAGAGGGCGGAGTATTGCGCAGGGGCGTCGTCTCCCACTTCCTCGTACAACTGGATCGCCCGGTGCCCTAGTCAGCTGCGGACTCCTGAGCAGTCTGACAGAGGAAGTTGAAGTCGGCAAGGCGCTGGGACGTCAGAGCCAAGGTGGCGTCCTCAAAAAGAGTGACAGCCAGCGCCCACGCCTCGCGAGGGTCAGCTCCTCAGCCGGTCAACGGATCGCCAAGGAACCGACTGAAGTCTTTGGTGAAGTCTAGGGCGGCTTTCAGCAGACCGGAGGCGGCACGGACCGCCATCTGCGTCTGGGCGGGGTCAGACGCTTGGTATGGAGTAAGATAGTAGGCGAGGACTCCCTCGCTCATGGCCCACATGCAGAAGCATGGCTCCCAAGGCTTGAAGTCGTTCCCAGTCCGGAAGACGGGCCGGTCCGACTCAAACCACTTGGGTGGCTTGACTGTCGGGAGAGTGATGTGTGAATTTACTACGGGACCGGGCATGGTGGAGGCAACCCCCTTGCCCAGGCGGGTCCTCAGAGCCAGTTCCTCAAAGCTCAGAGGGCGGCGAGATGAGCTCAGGCCGGCGTCGGTGCTGGAGTTTGTGCCCTGGAGGGGAGCATTGGACTCACGCGCTCTGCGGCGTGCCTCCAGGTGGATGAGGTGTGCTCGCAGCATCTCCTCCTCACCCTCCTCGCCAGAGTCGGAGAGGGTCTCCGCAACCTCGTCTGCATTGCCGCCGTGAGCGAGATGGTCTTCCATTGGGTCTGCGGACGGGTGTTGCTGCTGCTGCTGGACCTGCTGCTGCTGGGGAAGTAAGCCCCTGATCAGGTCGTGCAGCTCGGCAACCTGCTTCGTCAAAGTGTTGCCGCTCTCCGCCTGTAAGTCAGCCAGTGTGCGTACTTGGCGCGCCAATGTCGTTGGGCTCGGCGGCCACTGCCGCTGCTGCTGTTGCACCGGCTGTTGCTATTGCGGCGGCGGCTGCAGCTGTTGTTACTACTGTTGTTGCTGCTGCTGCTATAGTGGCTGCTGCTGCTGCTGCTGTTGCTGCTGCTGCTGCTGCCGCTGTGGTGATGACGACGGCGGCCGACGTTGGCCGCTGACGGTGCTGTCCTCGGCAGCTGCGTCGGTAGCCGTGCTAGAGGGGATAAGCTTCGGCATGCCTGAAGGTTCCCCTTTTTCCCCCCTTTTTTTTGCGTTGTTGTGGAACACCTTACTGCGAAAGTCACCTCCGCAGAGCCCCTCCGCGGACCCTCTCCGCGGAACCCCTCCGCAGACCCCCTCCGCGGTGCACTTCACCGCGGAAGTTCACCGCGGACTGTCGTGGATTGGCTCTGGCTGGACGCGGTCGCGTTGGTCACGTCGGCGCGGAACGACGTGGAGTGCCGCGAGTAACCACCGCAGTCGCATCAATGCGGAACGCGTCGGGGTGTCGCGAGCTGCCGGGGCACCTCCGTCGGTTTGTTCTGCGACCACCGCAGGGCCGCCACGTCTGTCGACCGTGGAGTCACCGCGGAGCTGCTGCGAACTCACAATGGCATATTCACCGCGGAGCACCGCTGGTGTGTTCCAAAACCGCCGCGGAGCAGTTCGAGCAGCCGCAGATCCACCGCGGAGCACCACGGATCTGACGCGGCACTGTCACCGTGGAGTGACGGGTTCGGAACGCCGCGTGCGATCGCGGTGGATCCGCGACACTCCCGACGCGTTCCGTTGCGGTCGTGGAGCTGCCGCATCCGTTGAGCCGCGGAGCACCGTGGAGCACCGCGAAGTGGTTGTTGCTACCGCAGAACGGCCGCCGCGGAGCTGTAAAAACACGTCGCGGAGTTCTTAAATGAACGGTCCGAACGGTGGTGAGTCCTCCCAGGACATTTCGCCGAGACAGGGGGCGCTGCTGCTGCTGCTCCTCAAAGCAACGGCTGTGGTCGCTCACTGCTACTACGGTTTCTGCGCCTCTGCTACGCAGCTGTGCGAGCACTGGCTTGCGGCTCTGATTCCATGAGAGACAGCTTCCTAGCACTACTGTTGCTGGCGTGGCAGTACAAGCCAGCCAGCTAACTCACGAGCACACACAGGTAGAGGTGAGAACAGCAAGGAGTTGGGTAGGGACACAAACACAAGTGTCAGAAGCTGCAAATGTTGAAATATGCAGAGAGAGAATAACAACTGAAGTCAGGACAACATAAATGGTTTCACGGCCCTACTGGATGCACACACACGCGGCGCACAAGGGCGCTATTTTTCTAGCAGGATGAAACAGTGGCAAAAACATAGGTTTGGCCATAACTCCCTGCAGACACGTCAGAACGACGAGCCGTTTGAACCGGAACGGCTGCATCGACAAGATCTGCGTCTTGATAGGCTACACGCCTACGTGCTGTCCCACAGCGTGGGTCTAAAAGATACGAGAGTCTCCTGGGCGTCCGTTACTGCCGGCCGCCGGTCTTTTGCCACAGTCGTCAGTCTCAGGGATCTGCACGTGAATGGACATGAGCCGAGGGGTCACCGGAAGCTGTGTACGACACACACACCAACAAATCCTGCTATACTCACTGTTTGGTCCTCCAAATTTTCTACTGGCTAGTTCTCGCAAATTTAGGACACGGTACTCACTTTACACAAAACATGCATGCTGTACCCACTTTTCTCAAAGGACCGCAGATGATGCATGCCACACCGACTGTTGCAAACAAATTCATGCTACACTGGTTTCAGACAAATTAATTCGACGACTGTGGGTATCCGACAAATTAATGTTTATTTTTCAGCGATTTTAGTCACCATTTCTACAACTCACGAAATGAGGCCCGACTCAAGTCCCTTTGGAATGACTTCAACCGAAGCACAAGTGTCGTCACAACAAACATGTGTAAAAGTGAACTCTTGTTCCATACTTTATTTCACGCTTTGAACAGGGGGTTTGAAGTTTGGACGAATGCCAAAAACATGACATCAGCCACATGCAAAAACAGACGTCACATAGTTTCCTTGCCGAACATGCAGTGGCGACGCCGAACGTGCCATCATGTTGCATGTTGCTGCCGTTGCCGTCGACCTCGACAACACGCGAACGGACTCTAATCATAGCATTTCTTGATCACGAGATATGTTGCCAGGTGGATGTTGCCTCTTCTCGTCCACATGCCAATGACGCCAAGTGGCGGATATTTCGAGGACAAACCACATGTTGTCACTGTCGTTCGCTCGACGGTGACCTAGGTGCATGAAAGGATTAATAGTTTTTGTTACCATTCCGTATGTCTTCACCCTGCATGCATGGTTTGCGACGGTTGTCATCATGGAAAGTCGGCCAACCGCAATGTGATGTGGACGTTCTCTCTCGTCGTCCGCAGGGGTCGTGACCGTTGAGCCATTGTTGATGTGTAGTCGACATGTTCTTCCAATGTCGTCGCTTCGTCGCAACGGGCCTTTGTCTCTGGGATGGCCCTCTTCCTCGCGCTATCAACGGGTGGATGTTCCAAGTGCAGATGGTGGATAGGATGCATATTACGACACATGCCATACATTGTTATACCCACTTTTTGCCAAGATGGCTGCCACTTTTACACCACTGGAGGCGACTACCCGGACGACGAGGACGAAGATCCTTCAGAGGTCCTCGTCTCCCGGTACTACCCGGAGTCATCCTTCCTTTGGACCGATTGGGAGGAACACGAGTGGAACTGTCACGTCAATGTTGTGGAACGCACGACTCCGCGCTCCCCAGACCGTGTTGAAGAGCGCACGATGCGACTTGGAGGAACTCAACATGTCCGTCCGTTTCCTGATTACCGTGCGGGTGGGTTGAATCCACTTTGTTTGTAGAAATGGCATCGCCTCCAACGGGATTTGACCTCCTGCTATGTCGAAGCACGCTGTTCGCTTGCCACCTCAGACCAGTCTGTCTTGTGCACATTTTCCATACACGTGCTTGAATTTTTTCCATACATCTCCTCTTTGCAGGGTCGTGTGATGAAGAAACGCCCCCCTCTACCGGAGACGACTGACAAAGACGTCGAAGCCGCTCCTGCTCGCGCACGCAAACGCAAAGGAAGATGCCGGATTTCCTGAGTGGGCGAGCCTTTCGCAACATGGATGCCTGTCGCGAAGCTGTCCAAGAGTACGCTATTCACCGCAACATGCCTGTCTCCTGGGTCCGCAGTGAGCCAAGTCGCCTCAAAGTCCGCTGCGGACTGTGGAAGACTGCAAGGTGCCCATGGCTCCTCAAGGCACGTTTTCAGCGTAAGCAAGACAACGTTGCCGTGATCGAGTTTGTGGATGGCCACAAGTGCTCCCCCACCACCAAGAAGGGCGACCAAACGTGCTGAGCCGCATGGGTGCTGTGGTACATCAAGCAGACCCTCAAGAAAAAGCTGTCTACCAACACAAAGGCACTACAGAAGATAGGCGAGGCTCGCACAAGGGAGAAAGTGCACTACCCTGTGGTGCACCGTGCGAAAGAGGCAGCCACAAGAAGCTTATGGGCGAGAAGACCCTGTCGTGGTTGCTCTTCCCAGCCTACATAGCTGAGGCAAATTATTTCTTTTGTAAATCATGTTTCCCAATGGTGTTCGCGTTTGTGAGGCGTGGGCGCTGTGCGAAAAACAAGACAAGGAAAATTAGACGTGGTTCGTACAGCAGCTGTCTTAGGCGTATCCCACGTCCCGTGACCGAGGAACAGACGTCATTTCTGATCGTGATGCTGGGCTCCTTGCTGCTGTGGCCTGAGAGATGCCTGGTGCTACGCACACCTATTGTGCGCAGCACATCCGCCTGAACGTCAAGTCCAAAGCGGGTCGTGTGGCCGCGGACCTATTCTAGACCCTCGCGCATGCCTTCACCGCCAGGGAGTTCAAGCACACACAGGAGGATTTGGTGAAGGCTTCCGCGCAGGGTGTGGAGTACATCTTTGACGGTGGTGTAGAACCGGGCATCCTGCTGGACAAGTGGAGTTGACTCTACATCCCCGTGGCACGAGGCAGTCACACAACAAGCAACGTGGCAGAGTCGTTCAATGCCCGTATCATGGACCTCCGCCATCTGTACCCCTTTCACTGTTTTTCCCAGCTTTACATGTGGGTGCAAAAGTTTTTTGCAGAATGACGGAAGCTGACGCATGATTGTGAGACCATGCTTACCCCCTTTGCGGACGCAAAGGTGAAAAACTACATGCAGAAGGCAGAGGAGTACGACATCATCCCGGCTAGACCGCTCTCTGGGACTGTCTCGGATCCCAAAAGTTTATCCGGGCGGGAGGTCGATTGCAACGCCAAGAAGTGCAGCTGCGGCCAGTGGGCCGAGTACGGGTTCCTGTGTGAGCACGTAGTGAGCCTTCTGCTTGATGCAAGTGTCAATCCGGAGATGTACGTCGACATTCACTTGACGAGAATGGCCTGGAAGAAGACCTACCGTCACCCCATGCCCGGGGTGAATCTCCGCGAGGTGCAGTGCACAGAGAAGGGATGGGGACCGCCAGGCAAGAAGCATGGTGCCGGAAGGCCGAAGTCCAAGCGGAAGGACCGGTACGAGCATCGTAAGAGGGACCGCATCTGCAGCCATTGCGGCCTGGCTGGACATGGCCCGCGGAAATGTACAAACCCACCTGCTTTGTTGCCAGCTAACGTGACAGCACTCCTGCCAGACAGCTTGTCTCTGGACGCGAGATGCGAGGTGATGGTGGACGAGGCCATGGAAGTGATGCAGCTGGTTTGGCAGCAGCAGCAACAGCAGCAGGCATGACAGGTGGTGACGCGGGGGGAAGTCATGCAGTGGTTCCGGTAGCAGCAGCTGCAGCAGCAGCCACGGCATGTGAAACTGGTGATGCAGTGGGTGAGGTAGCAATAACAAAAGGCACATCACGTGATGATGCAGGAGGAAGTGAAGTAGAGGGTGAAGCAGTAGACCTCGCATTGTCTTCCCAGGTTGACAACCCTAGGAGTCCAGCGAGGGCAGCAAACAACACAACAGAGAGCGATCTCTCCTCATCTGACTGGTGAGATGAGAAGAGTGCCTCAGACTACGAGACTACTCAGACGTATGAGTGGGAGTCAAACGATGGCTCCTCCCACTTGGAATCATCCAGGGACGAGGAACAAACGCAATGCAAGCGGCAGTGCAAGGGCAGTTCGGTCTGATAATTTGTATTATAGTCATTCATGACATGAATTCATGGCCCATGATGCATAAAATTTGACTTCTACATTCACAACTGTTTTTTTTATTCCTTTTTGTTTTCTGTGCAGGTGAGGCAGATCCATGTCTTGCTGAAGACGGTGATCAAGCGGCAACCAATGCTCAATCTTCACTGGCACAGGGTCAGATCACATATGGCCGACGACACGGGATGTGCGGTGAAGGATGCAGAAGTCATCTGTTGCAAGATGGCCAATCTCAACCTAGGGAAGAGAGAGGTGGAGGAGGCCAGATATCAAGTGGCCAACCCATGCACCCATTTTGTTCATCTGTTACTGCAGTGTGGGGCACCAAAGCCAAAAGTTCCCTGACTGGTTGCAGAAATTTCACCTCTGTGCTCCACAACCACCCCCACATCCACCACTGCTGCTTCCAGAGGAACCTCTCCCTCCTCCACTAGCACTCCCTGGATGTGCATACATTATGTTTTTGGAAGCAGCTGCAGCAGCCGAGATGTTGCGGTGTGTGTAGGCCGTTGGCATTGCGCTTGTCGCATCGCGTGCCTCACCCTTGAGGATTTCCTCATTGGTGCACAGTTGGGCAATTTGACAGTGAGGTCAACGCGCTCGATCTCATCCACTGGCTACTGGCAAATAAATGCTCGCTGAAACTGTTGGCTCTAGTGGGTGTGGAAGCACCCTCAAGGATGCCTAGCTCTTGCTGATGCACGCTACCAAGGTTTGGGGGAGCCAATGGACACCTTCGGTGAAGAGTGTGGAGCTCAAGGATCACGGATGTGAGTGGACAGAACACGTCGCATTCAGTAGAACTGAATCGAAGGACGTTTTTGTTACTTAGCATAGTGAGATTACATCAGATTCTTATAATCTGTGATCTTAGCTTTCCAACGCATCCAAGCACGCCCAAATCGGAGCAGTAGAGCCCCTGCTACGGCCGTCGAAGTAACCCTTGGTGGAGCCGAGCTGCCCACTATGCCCACGAACGCGAGTGAAGGGAGGTGCTTCGACGGTGGCCTGTCGAAGCGCCCTTCCTGTCATCCCAACGTGGGGAGGGGCTTGCCTTGGTCCGGGGGACCATCCACATTCATTCCTTCATGGCCCATGTACCTTTGGAGCCCACTGGAGACGAACTAGGATCACTGGCGGTGGATTATCCCGCCACCTATGTCGGGTACCAGATTCCACACGCCCAACACCCGATTTTCGGGCTAGGCTAACTTTCTGAATACTCACTCAAATCGAGCGATTCAAAGCTCGATCCTGCATGGAAAAATCCAAGTAATCCAAATCTAAAGTCAGATCAGGTGTTCGACCACTCCACAGTGGTCGAACCAGGGAGTACACTTAACGGCACTCATGGCAAGGGGCACACCATGTCAACAATCTCCCCCTTGCACCGCAGCCTTGATGCCCTGTCCTTGGAACCTGTAGCATTTTAAACTTCACAGCGCAGACCGAGCTCCATGCAGCTCGCGTCGTGCCTGTCCTTGGGCTGTGCCTTGGTCATGGCATCGGCGAGCATGCGCTTAGTGCCACANACCGTCGGCTTCCTTTGCGGCACGCCGATCTCCTTTAGCAGCCGCCGCAGCCACACCGCCTCCTTTGCGGCTTCCGCGAGCGCGATGTACTCCGCTTCGGTGCTGGACAGCGCCACGCAGTCCTGCTTCCTGCTTGCCCATGAAACTGCTGCACCACCAAGCACAAACACGTACCCCGACGTTGATTTTCTGTCATCCACATCACCAGCCCAGTCGGCATCGGAGTAGCCGACCAACTCGAGGGAGTTGTCACGCGCTCCCCCTCCAAACACGAGCCGCGACTGTTTTGTCGCCTTGAGATAGCGGAGGATCCGCTTCACCGCTTGCCAATGCAGCGGCCCGGGGTCAGCCACGTAGCGGCTCACTTGGCCCTCTGCGAAGGCCAGGTCGGGCCGCGTCGCCACCATGGCGTACATGATGCTCCCCACAGCTGACTGGTATGGCACACCTGCCATTTCCTCCTTCTCCTCATCCGTGCTCGGGCCCATGCTCGAGCTCAGCTCACACGTGGTGGTCATGGGTGTGCCGATGGGGTTGCACTCCTCCATGTTGTAGCGGCGGAGTACCTCTTGCACGTACTTTGCCTGCCCCATCTCGAGCGTGCGTGCCTTGCGATCCCTCTTGATGGTGACGCCGAGGTAGTACTTGAGCTGACCCATGTCGGTCATTTTGAACCGACCGCCCAGCTTCCGTTTCAGGTTCACCAACTCCTCCATGTCCGACGACACGAGGATGAGATCATCGACGTAGAGTGCCACGATCTGGTGCAACCCCGGCTGCTTCCGCACGTACACGCTGTGATCCGCCTCGCAGCGCTTGAAGCCAAGCTCGGCCATGAAGCCGTCCATTTTCAGGTACCACATGAGTGGCGCTTGCTTCAGTCCATAGAGCGCCTTGCGAAGCCGGCACACCTTCCCTGGCGGCGCGTCCACCCCCTCCGGCACCTCCATGAGGACCTCCTTGTCCAGGTTGCCGTTGAGAAACGCGGTTTTCACGTCCATTTGGTGGACTTCGTAGTCGCGCGCCGCCGCCACCGAGAGGATGGAACGGATGGAGGTGAACTTCGCCACCGGTGCGAAGGTTTCTTCGTAGTGTTCACCCTTTCGTTGGGCGTACCCCTTCGCGACCAGCCGCGCCTTGTACCGCTCCACTTTCCCCTCCTTGGTGAGCTTCTTCTTGAAGATCCACTTGGAGCCGATGATTTTTGCGCCCTCCGGCCTATCAATCAGCTGCCAAGTACCGTTCTCTTCGTGGGAGGCAAGCTCAGATTTTATGGCTCCCTCCCACTCAGCCCCATCCTTCTGCTGCAACGCCTCCTTGACGGTCTCGGGCTCCTCTTGCGCAAAGAATGCTCGAGAAAACCCAGTCCAGGTGCCCTGCGCGGCATCGTACCGTTTTGCCGTCCTCCTTGCGCGTCCGCTTCTCTGGGGCTGCTGTTGTTGAGGCTGCTGCCGCTGCTGCTGCTGCTGCTGCTGCTGCCCTCTTGCGGCGCCACTCACACCGCTGGCCTGCTCCCCCTCTCTCGGGGACCGTGGAGATGCGGGCTCACTCCCCGCCTCCTCGTTCAGCTCCACTGCTGCCGGCGCTTCGGAATCATCGTCCGACTTGGCTGAATGCAAATCAGCCGCTCCCCCATCCCCCGGATGGTTGTCGCCGGTTGGAGCCGCTTGGACGTCACCCTCTTTTGCGTCCTCCAGCGTCTCCCCCTCGAGGAGTGGCAGCCACTCCCCTCGCTTGGAGAGACCCGCGTCCTTGTCCGTCCAACGACTGTCCTCGTCAAACGTGACGTCGTGACTCTTCACAATCTGCTGCCTCCGCGGGTCGAAGAGCCGGTACGCCTTGCTCCCGCTCTCGTACCCGACGAAGATGCACCGGCGAGTCCGCGGGTCCAGTTTGCCCCGCCCCTCCCGTGCCTGCACAACAGCATGTGCAACACAACCAAACGTGCGGAGGTGTGCCACAGTTGGCTTCCTCCCGCTCCACACTTCTTGTGGCGTCTTCCACACCTTGGACTCCGCGTCTTTTAGCAGCTTCGTCGGCGTCAGTTCATGATGTACGCCGCTGTCCGTGCCGCCTCGCCCCAGTACCGCTGCGCGAGGCCGGCATCACTCAACATGGACCGGACCATGTTGAGGATTGTGCGGTTTGCCCTCTTGGCGACGCCGTTCTGCTGCGGAGAGTGTGGCGTAGTTTTCTGCCACGCAATCCCCTTTCTCTTCATCCATGCCGAGCAGCCCTCGTACTCGCCGCCGTTGTCGCTCCAGAACGCCTTCACCTTCAAGTCTGTTTGCCGCTCCACTGCCGCCACAAACTCCTGCATACAAGTCAGGACATCACTCTTCCTCTTGATGATGTAGAGGTAGAGCTTGCGGCTGTGGTCGTTGATGAAGGTGACGAAGTAGAGAGCGCCCCCGATGGAGCTCTCGAATGGTCCACACACGTCCGTGTGCACCACCTCCAACTTCGTCGATGCACGCGTCCCTTTGCCGTCAAACGGCTGCCGTGTAGCCTTGCCCACCACGCATGGCTCGCACACAGCATTCTTGGCTGCATCGAGGCCCTTGACCTCAAGGCCTCGCACCACTTCCTTTTTTGCCATGTCCCTCACAGTTGAGGGAGTGATGTGACATAGGCGGCGGTGCTACAGGTCCAGATTTCCTTCATCCTTTGTCACGAGGTTGACGGCGTCAGTCCTTACCGCATCGGCAAGGACCTTGGTGCGAAGAAGGTACAGGTCCTCCTCCCTCTTGCCACGCGCAATCACCTCGCCGTCACCCTCCTTCCGGATAATGGCCTCCTTCTTGTTGAAGAGTACCTCGAGCCCCTTGTCGGTAAGGCGGCTCACTGACAGCAGATTTGCCCCAAAGTTGGGCATGTGGAGCACATCGTAAATGGTGCACGGAATGACTTTCCCGTTCACCACCGACTCAATGCGAACATTCCCTTCGCCCGCGGCCAACTCTGTTTTGCCGTTGGCCACTGTCATGCGCCGCTCGGTGGCGCCGTAGGTGACGAATGCCGCCCGGTTGCATTGTGTGTGGCGGCCTGATCCGGAGTCGATCACCGTGACTTCCGGATCTGTCAAGTCGGTAGACTCCCTAGCCATCATGGCCTGGGTGTCCTTCTTCCCGCCCTTCCTGGGCTGGTCCGACTTCTTGTTGGGGGAATCGCGTGCGTAGTGGCCCTGTTTGCCACAATTGTAGCACTCCCCTTTGTTGTCACCTCTCTTGGTGCCCTGGTTAGCACCCTTCCCCTTCTTGCCTCCCCCTCCACCTTGAGGGTGGACGGCATAGGCGGAACTTGATGTTGCCCCACTCTCTCTCCCACCACGCCGCATCCATTCGTTGCGGACGTATTCAGCCACCTTCGGGTACTTCAGCTCATCGGCGGACCAGCCGCCTACGACGGTGATCATGGGACTCCAACTGTCCGGCAAGGCCAGAAGGAGGATCATGGCTTGCAGCTGAGGGTCAACCTTCCATCCGGTGGCTACGCACTCGGCAGTAAGGGACTCAATCTGCTACATGATCTCCATGATGTCGTCGCCTTCGTTCGCTCGGAGGGTGACGAGCCTCTTGAAGACGAAGAGTTGGTTAGCGAGGTTGGTGGACTGGTAGATGGTGCAGAGTTTCTTCCAGGCCTACGCGGCCTCTGTGCATCCTTGAATTAGTGCGCGCTGCGGCGGAGCTAGCGCTAACACCAACAATGCAAGTGTCTTCTTGTTGGGCTTCTTGTACTTATCCACTTCCTCCGGCGTCGCGGTATCCGGAGGCGCGGTCTCTTCACCGTTGACCAGCTCAAGCAGGCCCTTGTCATCGAGGTAGACCTCAAACTGCCACCTCCACAAGGGGAAGCCGTTTCCATCAAACTTGGAGACGGCGCCGATGCTCTCTTGCTCGGTCGTTGCCATGGCGCGCGGCGGTAGCGTGAAAGTTGAGGAGCTAGGGTCCTTCTAGGCACGTGGGCCCATAACCCTTTTGTTGGCTCTAGTGGGTGTGGAAGCACCCTCAAGGATGCCTAGCTCTTGCTGATGCACGCTACCAAGGTTTGGGGGAGCCAATGGACACCTTCGGTGAAGAGTGTGGAGCTCAAGGATCACGGATGTGAGTGGACAGAACACGTCGCATTCAGTAGAACTGAATCGAAAGACGTTTTTTTTACTTAGCATAGTGAGATTACATCAGATTCTTATAGCCTGTGATCTTAGCTTTCCAACGCATCCAAGCACGCCCAAATCGGAGCAGTAGAGCCCCTGCTACGGCCGTCGAAGTAACCCTTGGTGGAGCCGAGCCGCCCACTGTGCCCACGAACGCGAGTGAAGGGAGGCGCTTCGACGGTGGCCTGTCGAAGCGCCCTTCCTGTCATCCCAACGTGGGGAGGGGCTTGCCTTGATCCGGGGGACCATCCACANGGTGGATTATCCCGCCACCTATGTCGGGTACCAGATTCCACACGCCCAACACCCGATTTTCGGGCTAGGCTAACTTTCTGAATACTCACTCAAATCGAGCGATTCAAAGCTCGATCCTGCATGGAAAAATCCAAGAAATCCAAATCTAAAGTCAGATCAGGTTTTCGACCACTCCTCAGTGGTCGAACCAGGGAGTACACTTAACGGCACTCATGGCAAGGGGCACACCATGTCAACAGAAACGCCTTGTACTTCTTGCTGAGGTGCAGTAGCATGACGTCCAGCCATTCCAGGATCGAGCACTCTGCACCAATGTCCAAGAGACGCCGGAAAATGTTCATCATCTCCTCCCAAAACTCAGCAATTGGCACTCCAGGCTTCGAGAATATGTTGTGCAGCTGGTCTTGTACGACCAATGTCATACCCTGCTCCTCCTGACGGTGGCAAGGTGCCGCCACACCATGTAGGGAAGTAGGTTGCTACAGCGAGGTTCGTCACAATGTCCTCTAAAGAGATGTTAATGCAGAGTGTGAGATTGAGCTTCCGGCAGTGCTTGCCTCAGGGTGTTGTAGGTGCGAAGCAATAGTTGAGCATTTGCGGTGTCCAGCGGCAGTTGCAGGTAGTATTTTATGAGCCCATAGTCGGCTGCCCAGTCAAGGAGAATATCCTTCCATGCTGGGAATTCCCATGTTCCCATCTGTGGTAAGAACAGTTGTTTCTGGCCTAAGCCAAGGCGTGCCATAATCTCTGACATTAGGGAAAATACAGATGGGTTAGCAGCCTCTCCACCCTCTCCACCATCAATCCCATCCTGAACACCATCTTCAGTGGTCGGCATCCTTTCTGTGGATCAGAAAGGAACATCAGAGATACAGGGTTAGGTGAGGAATACTGTTTTTCCGTCGAAGAAAAACTGAACAGCAATTTTCCAGGCCCATTGTGGGCCCAGGTTTTGGGAGAGAACCTTTTGTTGAGGCCCTGCAAGACACCCTCCCCACCCTTCCCTGCCCTTGACCCCGCCCAATGTGGTGGCCACACCCTGTTGGGCTGGCCCTTGAGGTGGTGGTGGAGTGGTATTTGCTTCTCTTAGCCCCATTGCCTCGTGGCACATCTCCTTGGCCTTGGCAACTGCCTGGGAACCTTCAGGAGGTGCCCCTGAGGCCGTTTTATGCTGTGACCAGCCCTCTAGCAGAACGATAATGTCATAAAAAAATAGTAAACTCAAATTTTTGGAGAAAAAGGATCTGACTTGGTAGGAGATTTATACCTTTCTATGAACAAATTATTTTCAATGACCTGAATAATGATTTTTATAAAAATTCATTCATAATAATCAAAATTCATCGGAATGTCGTTTCCCAGATCATAAGACTCTAACCATATGGTGAAATGGCATCACCAGCAGCTCCTCACACCCTTGTCCGTCCAACGCGCATCACTGGACACCCCTTTCCTCCTTTTTCACGCTACACCTCTTTCTGCTCCTCATAAGGCACACAAAAGTGCTCAGATACCACAAGAACAGAAAAACGAATTGAATACAAATCAATTCAGGTCAAACAGTGGAAGTTAGAGTACTCTAGGACCAAAACATCATGGCGGAAACCCTAAAAACTACAAGTGTCCAAGTAAGGCGTGAGTCCCCTCTTACGGGTGAGGCTCACTACTCAAGCCTCACCCAGCGACCGGCAAGCCTTGCTTACCGGCTAGAGCTCGCGATCGAGAACATAGCCCTCGCGCGTCCTAAAAAGGGATTCCCAGAAGTCGGAAACATCCCTGTTGCAGTTTGTGACACAAAACCTTCAAACACACCTAGAAGGTCTACCTACTCCTGGTTAGAGATACTAGTCTAGCTTTCCTACAGAAATATGATTTGGATGGTCACATACATTTTCACACTGTCAGCTGAGGGTCTTGTGGTCAGGAGAGAGATAAACATGCAACAGAACAGGTCCGGGTGGCGCCAAGGTGGGCCGCCAGGGTGCCGCGATCGTGGTGCATTGTCTCCACTCTCTGAACCGACAAGCCATGTGCACTTATGGCCACAAGATGGATGGAACAAAGTAAACAAGAAATTAACACTTATTGGGCTTCTTGAGGAAGTGGTTCTAGTTTCCTTTGAGGAGTGTCTCCTTGCCTTTGGAATCCTTACCACTGGCATTTGCCTCCTCTAGGTATTCACGGTTCAAATTTCCCTCCTTGCCGCAGTTGTGTCACGCAGCTGTCCTGGCATCCTTCTTGTGACTTGCCCAACTGACTGCACCTCCATTCAACATACACACGAAGCCGGAGGTCGATCTTCTGTCATCGATATTCCCTCCCCAATCAACATTGGTGCAGCACATGAGATGGAGTAACGCGGATCCAGCGATGCCTCCGAACTGGATCCCCACATGCTGCGTCCCCTGAAGGTAGCGCATGATGCGCTTCACGGCCTGCCAGTGAAGTGGACCGGGATTGGCCACAAACCGGCTCACCTGCCCAACAGCATGGGCCATATTTGGTCGGGTGGAGACCATGGCATACATCAGACTGTCAATTGCAGAATGATATGGGATGCCCAGCATGTCAGTTTTCTCTGCTTCGTTGGATGGGGACATGGAGGTGGAGAGTTTGTACTCCGAGCTCATGGGTGTGCTGGCAGGTTTGCAATCTGCCATGTCGTATCGTTTGAGGATGGAGCCAATCTGTTGAAAAAGGGACAGCCGTCAGATCTCCTCGATCCAACGATTTACTGGGCTTGGCACAACAACAACAAAAAGGAAACAAGAGGGCCGAGAGAGAGATTCACTCTCTCTCTCTCTCTCTCTCTCTCTCTCTCTCT
>SZWC01000083.1:168845-186984 GCA_023375785.1 Penium margaritaceum
TCTCTCTCTCTCTCTCTCTCTCTCTCTCTCGACCCTCCTGTCTATCCTACATGGCGGGGTATGGTATGGCTGTGGGCAGGCCTCTTTAGGCGTCCCACTGATCCATCCATCCGCAGCCCTACCTACTCTACTCATCCTATTGGAGCTCCGTAGAGTTGACTGAACACTGGTAATGAACGCTACATATTCTGGCAGGATTTGGGCAAACTCGGTGTGTTGCTTGGCAGACTAAGCCAAAGTGTGAGTGTGAGCTCCTCTTGATATCGATTATGCTGACGTGGCAAGGGATTGGAGCACGAGGCAAACATTGCCCTTTCTAGAGATGGATCTTGTGATCACAAATCATTGCAAGGGAAGCGGATTCATCGGAGCCGTTGACGAATCGAGAAGTGTGAGCATCGGCTCCTCTCAAGACAACGCCCGAGAAGGATCAACGGCCATGGGAAGTGACCGCAGATCCGGACGATCTCGTCCGTGGATCGCACCGAGGGCGCTGGGAATCCGCCAACCTCGATCTACCGATGATTGGAGGTCATCAAGAAGCGCCTGGGTGATCTTGTGACCGAGAAATCGAAGACAAAGGATACCGGACTACGTAACACTTGTATTTTTCTGCTGCTAGCTAGCATAGACAGTTAAGTAGCTGTAGGTTTGTATTTCTCATTACTTCGTCTGTAAGAGATCATTCTTAACAAGCTTGGTACCGTTGGAAAGCTTGTGAGACGATTCGTATAACTGTGCCTTCAGCTCATACTCTTGAATGGCACAGTCAATGACATTACTAAGGCAAGAGTGCCTATGTGTGTGTGAGTGGTGATACATGTCTAAGAGATCATCACCAACATTCCAGCAAAGCATCAGACGACAGATTAATCTGAGGACTACTTCTGAAGATTCCTAAAGATCTTGCTATGTAAAATTCAACATTTGGTATCAGAGCAGGTGGTATTTTCAGATATACCCAACGATGGTGGCAACCATTGACAATGGGGATCACTTCAAAGTGGCGCCGTTTGACGGTGATGACTATCATACCTTCATATTCAACATTGAGATGATTTTTCTGAACAAGGGCCTTTGGGGAGGCATCTGCGATCCTCCCACTGATACATTACCCACAGGAGCATCACCTGAAGAACAAATCAACTGGAAACGACGCTACAATGAAGCCTTCTCAATTCTGGCACTGAATTTATTGGATCGACTCAAGTTCATTATCAGAGAAGACAACCCAACTAACTGCCCAAGGAAGGCTTGGAAGGCCCTGAAGAATCGCTATGAGAGAACAAGCGACGTTGAACTCGAAAGCCTCTTGACAGAGTTTCACACTCAAAAAATGGAAGAAGGAACACGTCTGGAGGATCACGTGTCTCATCTCAAACATCTGGCCAGTCGCATTTCATCAATGGGAGAAGTGATCTCTGAAAGAGTACTAGTGCTAACTCTTTTTTGTGGACTACCTGTCAGATTCAAGGACACCATCAATCGACTTCAGACCTTTCAGAAGCAGGGGAAGAATTTTGATGCCCAACCGGCTGAACTTCGGGCAACTCTGTAGCAAGCCATTGATGCACAAGACAGAGCAGCTGCTGGGGCACCTGGTGCTACCGTGGGCGCTGCACCCGTAGCAGCAGTACCACCTGGAAGTCAGCCATATTCCCTAACTCTGGAAAAAGCTGTCGAAGAGCTAATGATGGTTGAAGAACAATACCTCAAGGACAATGGAGGCGAAACTGGCCTTGTATCCAAATATCAGGGACAAAGGACAAAGAAGTTCGGATCCTATGGTAACGGAAGTCAGGGCTCCCTCACGCACTTCAACGGTAGAGTCCATTCAACTCCTCACTCACCACGGGGCTTTGTTCCACAAAACGAGCGAGTGTGCTGGACGTGCAAGCAAAAGGGGCACATTGTCATGGATTGCCCTAAACGACGTCCAAAATTTGCTCATCACTATGGTCCTCGACGGCCACACCAAGCAATGCTCACGACTTACATGTCGACCGTGGCCGCTTTTCTTATAGGGTCTTCAAAAGCACAGGAATTATCTGATGAAGAAGATGACTTTCAGTTAAACCTTTTGTCTGAAGGACCAATCATGTCTGACAAAGATATGCCAGCCACCCAGCCAGAGCATTCAACCTATGGTTCAGCACCAGAAGATGCAGCACATCACACTCTGGCAGAAGAAGAGTTTGTCATTGAAGAACTGGCAATGTGCTCCATCGACAGCGCACTTCTCCTGGCCGCTGGCATCCTGGCATAGATTATGGACTCTGGCTGCACGAAACATATGACTTGCAAAAATGACTGGTTCATCAACTTCAAGCATTTCCTGACACCATGAGAAGTCCGCCTCGGTCATGGCAGAACTATCCTCGCCTATGGGCAAGGGACGGTCAAGGTTGGAATTAAGTGCAATGGAAAACCAGCAATCAGGACTTTTGAAGACGTACTCTATGTCCCAAATCTCGCTGCAAATCTTCTCTCTGTCACCAAGCTCAATGACAAAGGTTTCAAAGTGGTATTTGACACCGACAAGAATTGCAAGGTGTACAACCAGATGTCTCAACTGGCAGCGGTTGCCACTCAAATGGGAAACCTGACCATCCTTGACACCAGCAAACCTTCAAGACACCCAGAGACGCAAGAGATAGCTTGTATGGCCTCCATATCTAACTCCACATCGGCAAAAACAACCTCTCCATCAACCATGGCAGATCTATGGCACAAGCATCTGGCACACATCAGCTATTCAACACTAACCGAAATGGTTGCAGATTTAATTGTCTATGATCTTCCCACCAGCTTGTTGAAAGATGGCAAAGAACCTATGTGTGGAGGCTGTCTCACAGGCAAGCAACATCGGGCCTCTTTTCAAAATCTTCCGTCTCATGGAACCCATGAGTGCTTGGAACTCGTGCACATGGACCTCTGCTTTATCAAGGAGGGCTCCCTCTCCAACAAGCATTATTTCCTCGTCATCCTGGATGACTACACACATATGGTCTGGACCCGGGTTCTTCGATTCAAATCTGACGCCATCGAAGTAATTAAGAACTGGATACAACAAGTTGAGAATGAGACCAACTTGACAATAAAAAAAATCCGCACTGACAATTGCACCGAGTTTGTCAACCACAGCCTCAAAGCCTTCTATAATGAGACAGGGATTCAACATCAAACCACGGTGCCATATACCCCACAACAGAATGGCAAAGCAGAACGGATGAACCAGACACTTCTTGAACGAGTTCGGACAATGCTCCACACTGCTGGACTCTCATTTGCTTTCTGGGGTGAGGCTCTTCACATTGCAACGTATCTCACGAATTGTCTTCCCACCGCAAAGCTGCCTGCAGGTGCATCATCGCCCTATGAAGCATGGACTGGGAACAAGCCCTATCTGGGACACATCCGTATCTTCAGCTGTATAGCACATGCCTGGGTCCTGCCAGAAGAACTCTCCAAACTTGACCCACGATCCAAAGTCTGCATCCTTCTTGGGTACGAAACACGCGACATCTATCGACTATGAGACCCAGACTCCAAGCGTGTGATTCGGAGCAGACAACCCATCTTTGATGAAAGCTTCTTCAACCGGGCATGAGATGCAGCACCACCGGCAGCCACGCCCACTGTCTATATTAAGACAACTCCACCAGCTCTTCAAAAGTTCTCCGTCGACCCTACACCGGATGACCACGCTGGTGTACTTCCCCCTGTGGTTCCAGAAGAACATCATGATGCTCCTACCGCTCCACAGACATTCATCCCCAGCACCGTGTCATCTACCCCACCAGCTGCTTCAAAGACAGGACCGCGCCGGTCTTCCCGACTCACCAGACCTCCATCCTTTCTTCAGCTTGGTTTCCTGTCAACCACCGAGCTCCCAGCCAAAGATGACATTGATGACGCTGCACTATTTATGCAAGTGGTGGATCCCGTCAGCTTCAAAGATGCTATGCGCCGTCTGGATGCCTACCAATGGCGCCAAGCAGCTCAAGAGGAACTCCCTCAGCTTGAGAAGCAGCATACATGGGATCTCGTTCCTCGACCATCAAACACCCCCGTCGTCACCCGTAAGTGGATGTTCAAAACCAAGCTAACCAGTGTAGGTACACCCGATTGCTACAAAGCTCGTCTTGTCGCACGTGGATATAGTCAAGTGCTTGGGGTCAACTATCAAGACACCTTTGCACCTGTGGCCAAGTACTCATCCATCAGAGTGATTTTGTCTCTGGCTGCCAACAACAAGTAGAACCTCCATCAAATGGACGTCAAAAGTGCCTTCCTCAACGGCAACCTCAACGAAACAATCTACATGACTCGGCCCGAGGGATTCATCTCTCCAGACAAACCCGACCACGTCTGCACACTCAACAAGTCCTTGTATGGCCTGAAGCAAGCTCCACGACAATGGAACTTCAAGATCCATGAGTTCTTCTTGATCCAAGGCCTCCAACGTCTTCACTCAGATCACTCAGTGTACTTTTGTGGTGGATCTAACCTTCTCGGAGTCATTCTCTATGTGGACAACCTCATCCTGTTTGGGCCATCTCTTCTTGTTCTGGATACCCTCAAGCAGCAGCTGTCTCGCCATTTTGAAATGACTGCCATGGGGCCACTCAAGTACTATCTCGGCATTCAAGTCATCCATGACATAACACACGGCCAGGTGACGCTCACCCAAGCCACATATGCTCAACGTGTGGCCGACAAATTTGGACTTGGTACATCTACCCCTCAGTCCACGCCGCTTTCCAAGGATCACAGCCTAACCAAACCCGTCACGACAGCCACGCCTTTGGCTTCCTCGGAGGATGCCCAATATTTTCCACGCATGGTGGGATCCCTGATGTACTCCTCTGTGGCTACCCATCCTTACCTCTCCTTTGCTGTTGGCCTTCTCAGCCAAGGATGCCAACACCCTACCGCTGCTCATATTGTGGCTGCCAAATGCAGCATTCGCTATCTTCGCGGATCCGCTTCTCTCGCCATCTGCTACTCCTCTGGCAACAACATTTTCCAGGGCTTCTGTGACGCTGATCTCTCCGGTAATCAAACCACAAGTGTCGCTCTACCTCTGGGTACGTCCTCCTACTCAATGGTGGACCCATTAGCTGGCGCAGCAAGAAGCAGTCCGTGGCCGCTCACTCCTCTACCGAAGCTGAGTACATTTCTGAGAGTGAATGCACGAGGGAGGCGGTCTGGCTTCGTATGCTATTGAGTGAGGTGGGGTTCGACCAACTTGAACCTACAGCTATTCACTGCGACAACGAGGGTGCCATCGCTCTCTTGGAAGATCCAGTTCTTCATGATCGCACCAAGCATGTTCGTTGGCAGTATCTTTACATCCGCGATGCGGTTGCTGAAGGCGAGGGCGTCATGCACTACCTCCCCACTGCTGATCAAACTGCTAACATCTTCACCAAAGCCCTCTCCGCCGACCGACATGCTCATCTTTGCGCTTGCATGGGCCTCCTCTCCTCTTCCTGACCTTTCTGCGTACTCACTCCAGGCCCTCTCCTTCCGTCCCCCCAAAATGAGGCATTGGGACGGATGGAGATGGTCATCGGTGGAGCCGTCGTGGCTTCCCGTTTCCATGTCCCCCGCATGAGGCATTGGTATGGACGCGGGTTGCCTACGACCGCTAACCCCACCTTTCTTGCTTCTGCCTGCTTCTTCTCTGCATCCTCTTCTCTACGCGATCATTCCTGTCGTCGCTGGTCATTCTCCTCCTCCGTCCCCCCCACATGAGGCGTTGGGACGGACGCGGGGACTTCGGCCCCTATGCCTCCACTGTGCACTTCCTATCCCTGTCTTTCTTTTTCTCGCTGTTCGTTTTGCTCCACTTCCCGCGCCTTGGTCCTCGCAAAACGCCAACATTCTCGCTGTATTGACCCGTCCGAGGGAAGGGGGGGGGGGGCACATCGCTCGCAACTGCAAATCTGCTCCACACAAAAGCTGTCCGGCTTCTCTCTTGACTTCAGACCCCGTTGGGTGGGCTGCCGCTGTCAACTCACCATTCGGGCCGGATGAGCGAGAGGTGGCCACTTCCCTGAGTCCGAGCAGGATGTGCTGCTGGGTGCGGTCTTTCCCCGGCCGACGGGGCTTCGTCCGGGCCACAAAGTTCCACCGCCCCACTGTAAACCTTGCGTCTTGTTCCGCTCTCCTCTGCTGGCGTCCCAGACTCTCTCCAGTTTTTTTTTCCCCGCCACCGTCGAGGCTCGGTTTACCCGGGAGGGGAGTGTTTTGACCGGCGTTCCCGTGCCTCGCCATGCATTCTTTTGCCCCCACCTCAAGTCTCTGCTCTCACGGGGGGGCTCCGTCTTTTTCAAATTGTCGGCTCCATCCTCACCGGTGATGGATTGACAAGGGGGGGAATGTTGAAAAAGGGACAGTAGAGCCCCTGCTACGGCCGTCGAAGTAACCCTTGGTGGAGCCGCCCACCTTGCCTTGCACGCTAGGCAACGGGAGGCGCTTCGACGATGACCCGTCGAAGCGCCTTTCCTCGCCCAGAAGTCAATGAGAAGTTCACCCTGGTCAAGGAGAGTCTTCTGGTTGCTTCTTTTATGGCCCTGGTACATTCGGGGGTCGTTGGAAACGAACTCAGATCACTGGCGGTGGATTATCCCGCCACCCATGGCAGGTACCAGATTCCACCCCCCCAACACCCGAAATTCGGGCTAGGCTAACTTTCTGAATACTCACTCAAATTGAGCGATTCAAAGCTCTATCCTGCATGGAAAAATCCAAGGAATCCAAATCATGTCAAATCAGGTGTTTGACCACTCTTCAGTGGTAACACCAGGGATTACGATCAACGGCACTCATGGCAAGGGGCACACCATGTCAACAGTGGGAGCATCGGCTCCTCTCGAGACAACGCCCGAGAAAGATCAACGGCCATGGGAAGTGACCGCAGATCCGGACGATCTTGTCGTGGATCACACCGAGGGTGCTGGGCATCCGCCAACCTCGATCTGCCGATGATCGGAGGTCATCAAGTAGCTTCCAGGTGATCCTGTGACCGAGAATTCGAAGATACAAGCTACCGGACAACGTAACACTTGTATTTTTCTGCTACTAGCTTGCATAGACAGTTAATTAGCTGTAGGTTTGTATTTATCATTACTTCGTCTGTACGAGATCATTCTTAACAAGCTTGGTACCATTGAAAAGCTTGTGAGACGAGTCGTGTAACTGTACCTTCAGCTCACACTCTTGAATCGCACAGTCAATGACATTACTAAGGCAACAGTGCCTGTGTGTGGGTGTGAGAGTGGTGATACGTGTCTAAGAGATCATCACCAACAATCCAGCAAAGCATCAGATGGAAGATTAATCTGAGGACTATGTCTGAAGATTCCTAAAGATCCTGTTGTGTAAAATTCAACACAATGTATTTTGTCTGGTTCCGGCTGATGGTACCTGCTGCTCTGTCGCACTTGATGGCAATTCCAAGATAGAAATTAAGAGGATCCATGTCCTTCATCTCAAATCTGCTACTCAGCTACCCCTTGTGATTATCTAACAGCTGCGTTGAAGAGGAGCATAGAATCAGGTCATCAACGTACAAGGCCACCAACATAGTCCCTTTGTCGCTCTCATGCACATACATGCTAGGGTCATTGTCGCAGTGCATGGACTCCTTGGCCATGAACGTGTCCATCTCGTGGTACCAAAGTCTTGGTGCTTGTTTGAGCCCATAGAGTGCCTTCACCAATCTGCACACCTTGCCCTCGGGAGCATCAACTCCCTCCGGAACTTCCATCAGTACCTCCTTGTCAAGTTTGCCGTAAGGGAAGGCTGTCTTGACATCCATCTGGTGGACCTCCATGTTCTAGGCAGCAGCAATGGTGAGCATGGACCGGATGGAGGCAAACGTTACAACTGGAGCAAAGGTCTCATTGTACTCTGTGCCAAGCTATTGAGAGAACCCCTTTGCTACCACCCGTGCCTTGTACTTGTCTACCTTGCCATCCTCTTTCCTTTTTACTTCTAGCACCCACTTCAACCCCACAAGGTGAGCCCGGGCAGGTCTGTCCACCAACACCCATGTCCCATTCTTCTCGATGGAGCTGATTTCACTACAAATTGCTTCATCCCACTCCCCTTTGTCAGGCCGAGTGAGTTCCTCTGCGACAGACGTTGGCTCCTCTTGAACCAAAAATGAATAGTTGAAGCCTGTCCATTCATCCCTATCTGCGTTGAAATGCTGTCGAGGAACTTTGAGGCGTGAACTGCTCCTTGAACCTGCTGGCTGGTGCTATTGATGTGGAGTCTCGAGGCCTGGTTCGTCGTTGATGATGGGAGAGGCATCCTCCTCATGTTCTGGAGGATCGGATATGACGTTATCGGAGTTTGATTCCTCTGAGTCATCTTTATGAGCTCCTCTCCCTGTTGCAGCATCCATCCCATGCCATTTTGCTGGTGCTTCGTCTCCCTCCTCAAGGAGAGTGAGCCACTCTCCCTGTTTTGGAGTGTTGTCAAGTTCGAGAAGCTCTCCCTTACTCGAAGACCTTTCATGGAAATCCACGTCTTTGCTGCGGATGACCTTCTTGACTCCTTAGTCCCACAGTCAATAAGCTTTGTGGGCGGTATCATAGCCGATGAAAATACACTTTCGTGCTCTTGCATCGAGCTTTCCAGGGCCCTCACCGGCTTGGATCTTGGCAAAACCAGTGCAACGGAACACCTTGAGATGGGAGGCATCTGGCTTCCTGCCGGACCATGCTTCTTGAGGCGTCTTCAGCTGCTGTGTCTGCTTCTTCTAGCCTCTCCTTCCCAAAGCTACTGCAATTGTGAGGTTCACAAGATAGATAGCCGTACGTGCTGCTTCTGCCCAGAACCTAGGAGGCAGCTTGGCATGAAAGAGCATGCACCTTGTCATGCCCAGGAGGGTCTGGTTTATCCTCTCTGCTATGCTGTTGCTTTGAGGTGAGTAGGGAGTAGTTTTCTGGTGTTCAATGTCCTGCAACTTGAGCCACTCCCTGCAGGCTTTGTACTCTCCCCCATTTTCTATCCTGAATGCCTTCACCTTCTTTCCACTCTGTCGCTCAACCATAGCGACAAAGGCTTGCATATTCTCCTTCACCTCAATTTTCTTGTTGAGAAAGTATATCTAGACTTTGCAGCTGTTGTCATCGATGCATGTGAGGAAATATGTGCTGCCTCCATTTGACAGTATGCAAAAGGGACCGCAAACGTCAGAGTGGACGATATCAAGAGGTGCAAGAGCATGCGTGCCATTGCGCTGGAAGGGCTTCCTTTTCACCTTGCCTTGAAGGCATGCCTCACACATGATCCTGGCTCCTTCCGCCTCATCACCTAGCTCCATCCCACGTACTAGCTCCTTTTTTACCATGAGCTCCAATGTGCGATGAGCCACGTGTCCAAAGCACCTGTGCCACAGGTTCTCAGAGGATGTGCAAAGGCTAGAATGAACAGCCTTGGTGGTTGTATTTGCTTGCGGTTTTGTTGCCGAATTATTTGCTGCCAATGCTTCCGCTGCTCCAACATGTCCTTCCTCATCTGATTCTACATCGTTGTTCTCATCATCATCACTCTCGACCGAAGATTTAGCCGTTGAAGTCTTCATTTTGGTCTGCAAGACGTAGAGTCCATCAACGCAAGGAACCTGTACGACAACCTTCTTGGCAGAGTAGGAGATGTTGACGTCCTTGGTAGGGACTATCACCGCTTCCTTCTCTGTAAAGACCACTGTCATGCCATGGTCAGTTATCTTAGAGACAGAGAGCAGGTTGGCTGTGAAGGAGGGCAAGTAGACCACCCCCTCTAGCTTGAGGTCGGAATCTCCATTGTTGACACCCACTGTGACCAGCTTGTCACCAATCCCCTCAGCTACCTTAATCTTGCCGTTGGCGACTCTGAAGTTCTTGTTGCATGGAGCAAGAGGAATGAAGTCTCTCTTCTCGTATGTAGTGTACTCGTTTGTGCCCGAGTCAAGGCCGTAGGCTCCTTGCCTGAGTATCGCCCTCCCTTTGTTGGAGGCACACTCAGCCATCAAGCTTGTGGGATCCTTCCAACCATTTCCCCCTCGCCATTCATCCCTTTCTCCTCCCTCTTTCTTGTGTTCTCACAGGCTCCGGGCGATTGTCAGCCAGACGCAGTTGATACTGGTGGGCTTTTGGTTCGTAGGAAAACTTTTGGTTTGGAGTCCGAACCAAAACCACAGGGATAGCCAAAACTCTGACTGCAGGTCCGCGGACAGGCTTTCAACCCTGTCAAACCCTATCACTGAAATCATTTGAAAGTAATTGAGGCACATCCAATCTGTGTAGGTGACTCCTCTAGCACATGCAAAGGGATATGCGCCTTCCGAAAGGTGTTTTTCATGTGGAAAGGCACCACGATGAGTGGGTACCAAAGTAAGCATGAGGTGTTTCTTCGGTAGGTTTGACCTGCAGTTTGTCTGGCATAAATATGGCTAGAATTGACTAGTTTTCATGTGCTTTGGCATGTTAGAGAGTTTGTGAGTATCACTATAATCCACGAGATCATTTCTATCATAAACATATATGTAAAATTGAGGCCTGACTGTGTCTGAATCTCTGCTAACATGGTGTGCATGGACCAGAAAGCTCTTGCTCAGTCTCAGAACTTGTGAAAAAGAAGGTGGGAAACTCAAGTATTAGTCAGGTACTTCAGAGGTACTTTTTGACAGGGGGTTATTAATGTACAACCCGAGTGGTCTTCAAAAGTGGACTTCTAAAGTGGTCAGGCTTGTCGTCATGGAATACATCACCCTCAAATTCTGATAAATTGTCAGAGTGTACTGCTACACAATGGTGCTGAAGAAGGAGACGGGACCCATCCAAAATTTTGAGGGTAGCTGTGGGTTTGGGCTATGGAGATGGAAATTTGAGATCCACCTCAGACACAAGGGGCTGCTAGAGCCAATGAAGGATACAAGATCCTTGATGAGACAACAGTGACGGACGCAAAGAATCAGGCCTTTGCAAAGAAGAACATGGAGGACCTCATGCTCATGGTGTTATCTAGCATTGAGATGTAATGGGATGACCAAATCCTGGAAAAAGATTTGTGCCTTGAAATAATCCAAGTCATTCATGAAAACAATCTTTTTGACAATGCGACTCTTAACGGAGAAAATCAAGGAGGGAGATTATGTTATCACTGTCTGGTGTACTGTGTTCTCACAGGCTCCCAGTCTATTCCATCGACAGCCTAGATTTTTTATGGTGCAGCCACCAATCACATGTGTCTCGATTGCTCAATTTTGCACTGTTTTCTCCTTGTTCCACATCACTGATATCTTCTCCGGTGATGATACGCTTCTTACTGTTTGTGGATTTGGGATTGTCTCTCTGCCCGGGTCCCTTGTTCTCTCCTCATTCTTTTATGTCCCCGATCTCTCCTTCTCTCTCCTCTCTTTCACCATGCTCAATGAAACCGGTCTTACCACCACGTACGCGGTCGGCCTAGTGACGATAACCGAGCGGGTCACCAGCCGTGCCCACCTATATGGTCGCCGTCCATCTGGTGAGAGCCTCTATGAGGTCCTTGCTCCGCATCCTATGTCTTGCCAATCTGCTCATGCCCTCATCACGCTCCCTCGTACGTCACACTCTCACTTACTCCTTCGTCATCTCTGTCACCTCCCCACCCCGGCGGTCTCCTCTCTCTCGTGTCACTCTCCAGCCAAAGGGATCACCGACTCCTCGCTTCACGTCCCTTGCACTGCTAATTGCATCATGTGTGTGGTCAGCAAGATGCACCACCTTCCCTTCCCCCTGTCTGCCTCCTGCACTGCAGCTCCTCTCAAGCTTGTCTACGCCAATCTCCTTGGCCACCTCCAAGATGTGCCGTTTGCTGAGCATACGACGTACGCCCTCACCCTCATTGATGACCACACAAGATCCACGTGGGTGCCCAACCTCCACTCTCTCCTTTTCGCTTTTACGGTGGCCCACCCTCTCCCTCCCCTCCTCCCCTCTCCCTCGGTCTCTCCGACCTTCTACCCGGGCTTTCCCTGCTTTCTCCCTCCTCTCCCCCAGCTCTGACTCCAACCAAGCGACTTGCTCAGCCGTCCATGCCCCTTCCGCCCTCCTCCTTTCCCCCTCCCCCAGACGCTGCTCACTCCCTCTTCTCAATCAAGGACATCCTTGAGGATGGAAATGCACCCTATGCCCGCGGCCTCTCCCATGATCCCATGCTTTTCCTCGTAATCTCGCCTGCCTCTTCATCCATTGCGCTCATACGTCCATCTGGGTCGCCTGACCCCACTCCCCCTCCACCCCTCCAGCCTGCTCCTCCCTCGACTCTCCACTCATTACTCCGTTCTCTTCTCACGTCAGAGACCCTCGCCCCCCCTTCCCATTGTTAGCTACTGAGCTAACCACCTCTGGCAGAGAAGCCGCGAAACCAAAAAGCTCACAAAGGTTTTTAGGCCTTCTTCCTTTGTTGACGTGTGTCATGCACCCCAAACTTAATCAGGCATACACTTTACCTTCAATAGTACCAACGCCTTAGCATTATATCTCAAGAAGAGCTCAAATTGTCAATATGCAAGAGAGCATCAAGCAAGGGTTGATTGATCAGCATGCAAGACAAGTCCTTTTATAGCTGTCTGTCTAGTCCTAGAACTAAAAAGCACATTCTTGGGAAGTGGCCTGAACCAGCCACATCACCAATAGACTTGCACTGTGGGCTTGACACATAAGCATCCTAGTGTCAAGGTGACAGACCAACCATGTAGCGTCAAAGAAGCTATGGACTTTCTTTCTTGGAAGCTTCTATAGCAAACAAGGTATGCATGGGGCCAGAATCAAACTCATGACCTCTCACTTGGCCAAATCAGCAAAATGGACAAGGTAACCACTCACCCACATGGTGTACTCACGGGTGATATCTCACAAGACACAGAGCATAGTTGAGTCACAATACAACGGATCTAGGGGTCATACCTCCACAAGGGGCAGAGCATTCCTGATCCATCCTACAACACTGAACAAGGGGCAAAAACATTCAACAAAAAAACAACAAAAAAATTCCCCCCCCTCCCCATGCCCCCCTTCCCTCCTTCACCCCCATCCTCCATCCCATGTCCGGGGGACCTACATCCTCGCACCCCACCTTCTCCGTGCCCTTGGCCCCCTCCTTGTCCCCACTCCCCGGCCTCAGCTTCCCTGGTGTGATCCCCGCTGTCGTCCCGTGGATGTGTCTCCCCCCTCCCCCCCCACAATTGCATCCCCTCCACCAGTCCTCCCCTGCCTAGTCTCCCGCTTGACCCCATGTATCCTGCCACTAGCCATCCTTCCCTCTCCCCACCCTCCCCTTTTCCCCCTGTTTGTCCCAACGGGACTCCACCCACCCATCCCAGCACTCCTTTCACGCCTCTGATCCCGCTCTCCTCTTCTTTTACATGCATCTTCTCCACCCCTCCCACACCTTGTGCTCCCTTTCCAAACTCTACTATCTTCCCTCCCTGCACGCCTGCCCCGCCTCCAACCCCCCTCCCCCTACCCCCTCCATCTGCCTCTCCTTTCCACATCCTTGCTCCCTCTCCATCCTCATCCACCCCACCTTCCCTGGCCATGTCGTTATCCATCCCGCCTCCTCCCCCTCTCCTCGGCCAACAGCCTCCCTCATCTCCTACCTCGTCCCGCACCCGCTCTCACCGCCCTTGCGTTCTCCTTCGTACCTCCACTATCCCATTCAAATCCTCCCCATATGTTCCACCTGCACATTGCCACCCCCTTTGACCTTACACCCTCCATCCCAGCCACGCACACATCCGCCACTTCTTCCACCTCCAGTTCTATCACGCTTGCGATATCTTCACCGACTCTCCCTTTGCTGGTGCTTCCGCCACTGCCGCCTTTGCACTCACAAAATCCTTTCTCTCCCTTCCTCTTCACCATCCTGCGTCTCTTTCCATTGATCTCTCCGACCCACCCATCCTTGCATTATCCCGTCCCGACGCTGCTGCCTGGCATGCAGCCTGCATTACTGCGCCTAATGTCCTCCGTGAGCATGGTGTTCTTGAACTCGCCAATCGTCCACAGGGTCCCACTGTAATCATGGAAAATTTGTTCCTCCATGTCAATCTCACCCTCACCCACGCTATCGATAGCTATAAGGCTTGCCTCACCACGAAGGGATCCTCTCGGTTCCCCGGCATTGACTTTGGCCACACCTATGTCCCGGTCGGTCGATTCACCACCAATGGCATTGTCATCTGTGTGGCAGCCTACTTCCAGTGGGAGCTTCACCAGATAGATGTCAACAACATCTTCCTCCATGGAAAGCTTGAGGAGGAGCTCTACATGTCCAGCCACCAGGCTTCTCTGACGGCACTATGTAGGGCTTTTGCCTCTTCCGTGCCTTATACGGCCTCCGTCAGTCCACCCATCAGAACGAGGACCTCACCTCGACCCTCATCGGAGGTGGGTTTTGTCCCAGTTTTCTGGATTTCTCCCTCTTTGTAGGTCACACATCCGCCACCTTTTTCCTTGTCTACGTCGACGACCTCCTCATCACGTTGCCCTCCGCCCTCATCATTGTGGTGGCCAAGGCATTTCTCTCTGCATTCTAATGGATGAAGGACCTTGGTCTGGCTGCCATGTTCCTCGTCACGCACATCAAGCGCCTCCCAGGGTCCCTCCTCATTTACCAGGAGTGTTTTATCCACATGTTAGCTGAATGTTGGTGTCTTTACCTTGTCTCACCCCCTCACCTCTGCCTCCTCTCCGATGCCACTCGCAGTACAACTCGCACTTTTTCACTCACGACATCAAGTCGGATGAGCTCGTGTCTGTCATCACTTTCCAGTCCATTATTGGTGACCTCACATACCTCGCCAGCACCATCCATTTGGACATCCCCTATACGTTCAGTGTACTAGCCCAATACGCATGCAAGCTCCGCAGTGCTCACCTGAGCGCAGCTGAGTACATCGTGTGGTAGGCGATCAGTTCTTCCCATGCTGGCCTCGTCTTCCCACCAGGTTTTGAGGTCACGCTATGGAGGAATACACCAATAGCGATTATTCCCGGGACTCCAATGCCCGGAGTCGCAGTGGCTTTTTCTTCCTCCTTGGTGAGGCCGTTGTCTCTTGGCCTGGCAAGAAGGGTTGTGTTGCCTGCAGTTCGGACAAGGCCAAGTATATGGCCATTGGTATGGCAGTGGCTCAGGTTGTGTGGCTCCGTCGCCTCCTCCGTGACCATCATCTCCCCGTCCCCCGTGTCCTCCTTCATACTGACAGAGAGATCTGCCGCACCAGTGCTAAAAATTCTTTTGCATGTTATAGGCATACAAATCACATAAGTGTCGAGCACCACTAAGTGCATGACGTCGTCAAGGCCGGGGAAGTCAACCTTTAGTTTGTCCGCATTGATTTTCAGCTGGCATATTTCCGCATAAAGGTCCTCCACCAGCCAACATTTGCAGTGAGTATCGGTGATGTCGTTCTTTGCTCCGTCCCGTTGCCCACCTGAGTTGTGCACCATCTCCCTCTTGTCCTTCTGGTTTCCTCCATTTGCTGCCTTGTCCTTTGCAGGCCGGCCGCTGTGCTAGTGTTGTTGTCTTCTCGCAATCGCTCTTCCTTGCTTTCACTGGCCCTCTGGCACCTGCAATCGTAGCTTGCTTCCTCTCCCCCTCCCCCGTCTCCCCTCTATCCTGTGTAGATCCGTTGTGGTTTCCTTTGCCCTCCCGGTTGCTGGAATGCAGGTACGTGCATCTTACTTTGCCTGCACCCTGTGTCACATCTCGCCCCCTGTCGTCCATTGCGCTGTAGTGGAGAGCTGTGTTTCCAACTTGACCTCCTGGCGGGGAGCCTTCTTCTAGAGGGGCGTGGGCTTTTGGAGGGGAGTGGGCTGCGGGAGAGGAGTGGGATGAGGGAGAAGTGTGGTGCTATCGGATGGGAGTGGGCTCCTCGAGGGACGTGGTATTCCTGGAGGGGCATTGCGCGGCTGGAGGGACATTGTGCTGCTACGGTGGCACTTCTAGATGGGTGCTCCTGTTGAATTGCTTGTGGTGGGTGCCCCTTGCTGACGTGGTGCTCCCTGCCCAGCTCTGCTGTGGGCACGGCTGTTGGGGTGCAGGATCTGGAGAGGGTGCAGCTGGGGATAGTGGTGTGCCAGTGGCTCTTTGACTGCTCCTTGGCCATTGGCATCCTGCTGGTAGTGCGTAATCGCTACCCCTGAACCGAGTGCTGATGTTGATCTAGGGAATACAGGGCCATGCTAGACAGCACACGAGCTCTGGTGGTGAGAGAGAGAATGGCATCGTCAAAAATTGGCTGAGTTTAGAACGTGCGGGTTCATAAACAAGGGAGAGAGTACAATGACCCCTACTGAGAGCTTATGTACTGGGGACTGGCAGCTAGCCCACCAGGCCCCGCCATCCCCATCATGCCAAAAGGCACAAAAGGGAAATACACATGTCACAGAACATGAATCCACACAATGGAGGTCTCCCGAGGCACAGGAACAAACAACCGTGTGCCTGGGTCTCGACCAACAAGAATATATGCAATATACCCAAAACACATCCAGAGTCTACAGTGACATACTAGCATCACCTGCAAGCCAAGCTATGCAAGTTTAGGCCTCCCAAGACACTAGAACATGTAACCGGGCATCCGGGTCTCGGCCACATGCAAACTAAATATGTTCGGCAAAAGGTCAACAAAGACTCGATCGATCAATATTGGGTCTCTCAAGGTACCGGTACAATCCACAGTATACCCGGGTCTTGACCAGAGGGAGAGTGCACAACCTATCAGAGACAATATGCGGCATATCATCATGGGATCTCCCAAAGAACTGGCACAAACCACCAAGTTCCTGGGTCTCGGAAACCTAGAAAACTCTACCAGAAATGCATGGGTGAACTAGGTGGCTATAATGCACCATATGTGTCAGAAAAGGGGTGATGTAGCTACTCGAGAACCATCAGCACAAACTAGGAAGCTCTCGCTACACAATACTTAATGACAATCAGACAACTCAAAGCCCATACACCAACACTCTCCTTGGATTGCACGAGCTGTCAACAAGGCACCAGCTGGAAAGACACATACAATCACCCTCAATGAGAGAATCCTGCGAACATGAACCCTAACACCACTGTGCCCGGATAACTGTGCCCCCCCTCTATGCATAAGGCTACAAAACTATCACACATGAAGAACAGTACATCTCTCCCTGGTTCAAACGATTCTGAAAAGAACAATCAAGCAACGGCAGCACATGAAAGTAGCAAGAAATGTAGAAGTATCACGAGAGAGGGGATGATGAGGCTAAAATGACTACCATGTGCACAACTCACTCATGCACTGTCTAACGTCTCTAACTCACCAACTTGAGGGTGGTACAAGAAGATTCATTCAGTCTCACCTCACACGTATGGAGATTGCCAGAGATCCCAACTGGCAGGGTCCTGGGTGTCACTCTCATCGGACTCAGAGGGTGCAGGAGTGGAGAAGACGCTGTCGAATTGTCCATGGGCGGGAGAGGAGAGAGAGGCTGAATCCCTCACATCTGCCAGAGTTCCTCACCAACAGACTATGGAGCTGTGAATGTGGAGAAGAAGGTGCTGGAAGCTCCTGGAGTGGAGGGCAAAAACGGAACCTGACCTGTGTGTGTGGACATGACTCCTACAGTTGGTACATCAACTGCATACTCCAATGTGCGTAGGTGCTCCTGTGCTACAGTCAACTCGCCTTGGAGGAGAGAGCCACACTTACGTATCTCAGCATGATCCTCTTGAGTGACTATACGAATCTCAAACTCAACATCCTCGAGCACCGCTAGCACCTCGCTCTACGTGGTAGACAAGGAGTCTACCACTCCGCATAGCACCTCCACCTCCATCTCTGCTGCTCGAAAGTGAGTGAATGCATGCTCCCCGTCTCTTGGAGAGGCTCCTCTCCACATTTCCTGGGACTGAGGAACACGGTCAACTAGGGAACGTGGAGATGTGTCAGGCTGTGAGACAGGAGATGTGCAGGGTTGTGAGGAAGAGAGAGATGGTCCACATGCAAAGGAGAAGGGTGGGGGTGAGTCAAAGGATGTCTCCAAGCTGTCTAGGGTGTCATCACCACCCACTGTCTCATGATCCTGATCTCATGAGGCGCTGTACAAGGGTG
>SZWC01000083.1:190009-222512 GCA_023375785.1 Penium margaritaceum
GTCACGATGGTTGGTTGGAACTACCTTTGATGGTGGACATAGTTGGGTCAAGGCCAGCGGCCGGATGCCCACATACCCCTTGGAACAGAGTTCCTTGGGCACCTACCCTGATGTGAAATAAGTCACATGGAATGCAGGGTGTTCAATTCCCTGAAATTTCCCATCGTGAGATGTGGACAGGGGTTAACCACCACCGAGGCGATGTTTCAGCCAAACCAAAAAATAAAGCAACCTCGATGCGAGGTCCCAGCGATCGGCGGCAAGACGCTGAAGGGAGAAGACAGGACACCAAAGGGAGACAGAAGCTGACCTTGCTGATGTCAGATGGGGTTTTAGGGAAGCTTCGTTGGAAGTTACAGCAGTAGCAGCAGCAATGGCAGAGTTCATTCTGTGGATGCGTAGTGGTAACAGATCAATGCAAGCAACTCGATACATCGTCCCTTCTGTCCGAAATTCTACTGCATTGGCACGCCTTTGCACTGAACCTGCTCGCTACTGCATTAGTTGCTGTTGGCTGCCTGTAGGACTCTACGCGCTGCTGGAGCCAAAGGCTGCAGGCCAATCAAGGCTACGGCTGCTGAATGTGCATGCTACTTGCACGAGGGCTTCATGCTAGTGCCCTACTGCATTTGTTGCTGATGGCTATGATTAGTTGCCTAACACGGCCACCGCAGCTGCTTTTGTGTGCTGCTCGCATGCTGGTTGCACGCTGGCGCACTTGCTTGCATGCCGGCTGCACACTGGTGCGTTGCTTGCACGTTGCCGCGTCACTTGCACGCTCGCTGCTTGCTGCTTGCTTAGCGAGCCAATTGCCAATCACGACAAAGTCAGCTTTGCTAATTCCAGCGTGTAGCACTCTACCCGTGGCAGAGGCTACAAGCTGCTCCCTAACACGGCCATTGTAGTTGAATCTGCATGCTACTTGCATGCTGACTACACGATGGCACACTGCTTGCACTCCAGCTGCATGCAGGTGCACTGCTTGCGCACTGCTGCACTACTTGCACGCTTGCTGCTTGCTTCTTGCTTAGTGTACCAAGTTTCTATTGCAACAAATTCAGCTTTTCTAGGAGAGGTTGATTTGTGTTGACTTGTTTTGCTCGACAGCAGCACCTGCCCCAGGTGCTACTGTTTCTGCCATCCATACAGTGATTGTGGCAGCACTCGGTGTATCCTCTCTGCCCACCAAATGTGAGAAGATTGCTCCTGATGCTCCCGAGCGCAACTGATTTCATGATGCCACATGGCACCTCCTCGCTGCGTCTTGGGCTTATTCTGCTACTTTGCTGCTCACACGGCCCCCTTGTGCTCTGATACCATGCTAAGGTTGATCCAGGAAATTCATTTCCATGCTAGATAGCTCACGAGCTCTGGTCGTGAACAAGAGAATGGCAGCATCAGAATTTGGCTAGGTCTGGAATGTGCAGGTTAATAGACACGGGAGAGAGTACAATGAGCCCTACTGAGACCTTGTTTTTCTGGGTTATGGCGGCTAGCCCACCACGGCCCCGTCATCCCCATCACACCAAAAGGCACAAACGGGGAATACAATGTCACAGAACATGCAACCACACAATGGAGCTCTTCTGAGGCATCGGAACAGACAACCGTGTGCCCGGGTCTTGACCACAGGGAGAGTGCACAACCTGTCAGAGGCAAAATGCAGCAGATCATCATGGGGCCTTCCAAAGTGCTGGCACAAACCATCAAGTGCCCGGGTCTTGACCACTGAGAAAACTCTACCAGACATGCATGGGTAAAATGAGCGGCTGGAATGCACCATACATGTCACAGAAGGAGTGGCGTAGCTGCTGAAGAACCATCAGCACAAACCAAGAAGCTCTCACTACACAAGACTGTATGAGAATCAGACAGCTCGAACCCCATACACTAACCCCAAGCCAGTATTGTTGGCCGGGCACTAGCCCTTGGTGTGCGGTGCGCTGGTTGCAGCTTGTGATGTGATGATCAAGCTCTTTGCTTGGTGCGCACACCCTCGCTTGCGCTGGGGCTAACATTTTTCTCACCTGTTATTGTGTCTATTTTTTGCCCAAGTTGGCCTTGCATGTCAGATGTTCTAACTAACGAACATCTGGTTAGTCGTACTTGACCGGAGCATTGTATCCATTTTCCCGAGCGGTGCTGCGCATATTCGTCAGGCCGACAAATATTCGCGAGTTTCAGCCCATGCACCAACAGCACACTGTTCCGGAACGGCAGCGTTCAGACTTCACCCCCCGTTCTGAGTTCACAGTGACCATTGTTGCACTGTGGTAGCTATGTTCTTGCCGATTATTGAGCAGAAAGCGTGCTACATTCCATTTGGAACGTGCTCATCCAGCAAGTGGACAGCAGGCGGCCCGATAGGGGTCCTTCGATGCAGCTTGCGTCTCACACTTTTCCAACCAAGATTCCTAATTTCATGTTCCTCGGTCCTCTTTCCTGCCTAAATCCTCGCCTCTCTATGTCCCCCTTGTTGGTTTATGTGTCAGCATCATGTGGTGACCTCTGGCCTCACTGCACACTCACATCACTGGTGAAGGTAACTAACCAGAGAGAGACAATGCTGCATGCTGTGCCCTTGTGATGACTGCTTCCCACGCCGGACCAACTTCTTCAGCCAGTGTGCCAGCAGGCTGCACCATCCGTGCATGCTAGGTGACTGAAGAGACGAAGGCATTGCCACTGGCTAGCCCGCCGACTCGACATGACGGCACGACGTGGTGGCCCTCTGACAAGTGGTCGAAGGCCTTCACCAAGTTACAGATGCATGGTGTGTACTTGTGTGGATTCTTGTGATGACGTAGTGGTAAATAGTCAGGGTCTCCCCCAGACCTAGTTTATGCCGGCTTCTTGACCGGGTGTGGACCCATGTTGTGGGAAATTAGAATGGGGATGGCTCGAATTCCACCATGCTCAAGGGCTGCAAGTGACAGCAAGCTCACTGCCCACTCGCTCGTTGCCCCAAATCACGTAACACCAACCACCTCGTCGTTTGTTATTGGGTTCTTTGTCTCACTCCTAACTCCTGCTTACGTCAAACCTTTCATTGCATTTCTTTGCAAATTGCTCTCCTTGCACTAGCCTGCTGCAACATTCCATCACAGCAGACCTACTTACTGGTATCAGAGCAGCTTCTTCACAGCAGGACTGCAGACTCTTCCACCAACCTCAATCATGGGCCTAGGTCGCGAATGTCCTTCTTGGTGTCGCAATTGGACCCACATCGCATGGCATCTTGCCTGCGCGGCTAACGGGTCACCCGGAACGGCTTCTTTGGCCTGCCGCGCCCTTCCCTTGCTTCCGCCCTTGCCTTTTGTGGCGATCTACCACTGATGTGGGCAGCCGGCTTTGCATACCCGGCTGGCATTGCTTTGTACATCCGGCCGCCTTCTTCAGCCTGCCGCGCCCTTTCCTTGCTCCAGCCCTCGCCTCTCGTGGCGATCTACCACTGACTCGGGCAGCAAGCTTTGCACACCAGTCAGAGGTGTTCCTTCCCATAGTCACCTGTGATAACTAGCAGCCGTAGCACACTGCGATGTCTGTGACACGCAACAGAAGCAGCAGCCATTCTTCAGACCCGTAGCCATTGCATTCCCGCTGTTGCTCAGCTGCACTGCCGCCATCTGCAAGGCCGCCCAGCTGTGACCCAAAATCTGCATTCCCGCTGTTCCTCTGCAGCAGACTGAGCTCTGCCGTGATAGGGGCAGGCGCCATAGCACCAGTGCATCAGCCGTCTCTTCGACTGCTCCGACCGCAGCATTCTCCCTACGGCACCACCACTGACTCTCCCATCCCTGCCACATCCGCCATCGCAGGCTCCAGAGCAGTTGCGGCAATGCCGTTGGTGGTGGCCGAATTCCTTGCGGTCACCTCCCTGACCGCCAGATCCCATCCACTGGTGCAGCAGCCGTCCCAGCAGCGGGCGGCCACTCTCAGGAGACCAGCGTCGCATTGGCAGCGGCATCCGTCACGCTTGCATCCCATGAGGATCCCGGTCTGCTGCCGCTCGGGCCGTACTACGCGGGACGGACAGCACACCACCGCTCTTGCTCATGTCGCGGTGGTGGCAGCGACACCACGGCTGGGTCCCCACCACCTCAAACCTCCGTAAGCGTCTCCCCTCCCGCTTCCCCCGAGGACCCTCAACCACGTGGCGTCGTTGCTGAGGATGTCACCTTCTCTCAGCTATGGACAGCATCCTTAGAGGACTTTGCCGCGCTCTCAGGCACATTCTCGCGCATAGCCTCTACAGTCATAGACGTAGCAGCTGCAGCCACAGCTACTTTTGCAGCAGCAGCCAGGGCTGAGCATGCCCCTGCCGCCACATCTGCTGGCAGGGCTTCCGAGACCTATACTGAGGCAGGAGTGGAGATTAGCCCCATTGCTGCAGCAGCCGCCGACATAGGCACTCAGCTTGCAGTAGCCACATCAGTTGCGACATCAGCCACAGCATCTGCAGCATCAGCCACAGCAGCGGCAACATCATCAATCTGCACGTCCACTGCTGCCGCTGTGGCATATGCATCTTCGTCTCCATCGGAGACAAAGATGACCCATTGTCAGCGTCGTCACCGCCCTCATCTCCGCCGTAGCTGTCTCCACCACGCTCGGCGCAGTAGTCGTCACAGGCGCCCTTGCCCTCTTTGTTCCAGTTACTGCTGCTGTCTCTGTCCTGGCACCGGCCTCTGCTGCCGCCATTCCTCCACTTCTCTCCTTCCTTCACAGACCATCTCCCTCCACAGCCTTGTGAGCTGTCCACCTGCTTGGCTCTTGCTGTTGGACTCGTTCCTGTGCTCTCCCTGGGGTTGCTTGTCGTGTCTGACTTGGGGTGGGTTGTCCTGCAGCATTTCTACCACGTGCCAAGGCACCCTCTGATTTCCCATGCCCACTGGGGCGGGGGAAACTCTGCCAAAATCTGTCCAGCAGAGCCCCATCGTCGTCACCATGCCTGGTGATGATGAGTCAGTCATTGCTTACCTGCAACGCCAGCTGAACCTCGCTTGCGAGGCTCAGCGTGAGGCTGAAGATCGCCTCAAAGTCACAAACGAAAATTGTACAGCGTTTGCTGATGAAGTCGCTGCTATCGTCCTCAAGCGTCTCCCCTGCTGCATGTGTTTCACTCTCTAGCACCCCTTTCGGCACCAGTGCTGGTGCCTCCTCCATGTTGTCTTCTGCTAGCACAGCTCAATTCTTCCAATGTCGTGCCTGCTTCCACCCCTGCCACCGCAGCCCGCCAGCATGACTTCCTCTCTCAGCCCCCTGTCCTCGCCACTGGGCTTGCTTTCTCTACCTGGGAAACTCGCTTCAGTGCATGGGCTCAGGGGGAACGCCTGTGGCAATACTACTTCCCAGCAGTTCCGCCTTTCATGCCTGTCTCTGATGAGTCCGCTTGTACTGTCCGCACTCTCATCGCCGCCGCACCAGAGATGCTCGTTGACGATTTCAGCACATACATTGCAGACCCTGCCGCCCAACGTCTTGCTGACCCCGTTGGTGTATATATCATACACACTACTGTCACTGGCCAGGCTGCTCAGAGCACACTCTTAATGCGTGCAGATGAATCACCCGATGCGTATTGGTCCCGCGGGCTCAAACTGCTCCGTGAGCTTGGCGATGCTGCACCCGGCCAGCTGTTGGCGGTGCTCACCATGGTCAACGGGTTGATCCCCGAGCTGGCTGACCTCCTTCGCAATGTCAAGGCTGATGAGCTGCAGCATCTTGCATCTCAGCCTGTGCCGCCCAGGTCCCCTCATGGTGTTGGAGCACTGTGTGAATTTACAGCAGAGTGTCTTCCTGCCTGGTGGACCAGCCTGCAGAACAAGCGTCTCCACCGTTCCGCCGTTGCTTGGGTCGCTGCTGTCACTGCTGCTGCCTCTTCCTCCGGTTCCACCTCTACCTCTACCACCTCATCCACTTCCTCCTTTGCCGCCACAGCTCTTGCCTCTCAGGGTCATGGCCGCGGCCGGGACAGGGGAAAAGGCAAGTTGAAAACCACCAACTCTACTTCTTGTGTCACTGGCGAGGTGGTGTGCTGGAACTGCGGCTCTTCCGATCACTCCGCTCAGAAGTGCCCTGTGCCACCTGATGATCTTTGCCTTGCAGGCGCCATGCGTGCCCACTGGGCACGTTCCAGTGGCTCCACCTCGTCTGCGACCGGCACTAGCTCCAACATCTCAGCGCAGTCCGCCGGTTCCTCCTCCATAGAGGCCTACTGCACCGCCGATGTCCTCTCCCTGCCTCCGCCGATCGCGTTTCCCTTGGGTTGGCCACTACCGTATGAGGCCCCGTCTACTTTGGGCCACCTTCTCCGGTCTACTTCGCTCCCCCATGGCTTCCTCCCTCCTTGGGGTCCTCTGCTCCGTCCCCGGTGCCTTCCGTTGATGGCGAGCGCTAGCTGGAGCAGTCTCTTCCTTAGCGTCTTCACCTTGTCTCCCCGCTCATGTTCTTGGATGTCCGTCTGCACCTGTCCCGTGGGTTGAGCACTAGCAGTCGTTCGTTCTCCATCATCGTCTTGCAACCTTTGCCTCGTCCTCCCCTCCTGTTGGCATTGTTGCTACATGTGGTGTCCTTCCCCAGGTTTGGGTCTCCGGTGGCTTCTGGGTCCTTGACTTCGGGGCTACCCACCACATGACGTCCGTTCGTGCCTCCTTTGTCTCGTTGGATCCTGCCGGTCCCGTTCTCTTTGTCCGCACCAGGTCTGGCAAGTTGCTTTCCGTTCAGGGCGTTGGCGTCGTGCGCTTTGTCGGTCCCAGTTGTGTGTTGTTCTTGCCTGATGTACTCATGTGCATTCCTTGGAACTCAGCCTGCTGTTGGTGACCTCTTTAGATGATCAGGGCATGGATTTCTCTGCCACTCAGGGTGCCGGTATTGTCCGTCTCTGATCCTCGTGTCGTGTTTCCCTTCAGGGTGTCAAGTGTGACAAGCTCTATCGTGTTCCTTTTCTTGTACCCTCCACCCCCTCTGTTGGCACCTCCCTCGTCCACATCGCTCCCTCTCTTTCTCTTGACCAGGTTCAGCTCTTGCATCGTTGTCTAGGGCACTTCCATACAAATGCCAGCACCAGCATGCTCCGCCTCCAACCTGCCCTCGGTCAGTCCCCGTCCACTTTTCCGGCACCCTGTCCCTCTGACTGTCTTGACTATGCCCAAGGCAAGATGCACCGATCTCCTTTTGCCCCCTCTTCTTCCCAGTCTTCACATCCCCTTGATCTCGTTCACGCTGATGTCATGGGTCCCCTTCCCCATGAGTTTCTTGGGGGCGCCGGACGGTATGTGTTGTGCCTAACTCATGACCTCTCGTTTTTGTTGGATCTTCGCTCTTTGCCAGAAGAGCGATGTTTGCGTCGTCCTTGAGTATTGGCTCTTGCAAGTGGAGCTGTCGTGTTAGGGATCCCTTGTGTTTTATGTAGTGATCGTGGCAGTGAGTTCCTTGGTCCCACCGCCCGTCTCCTTGAGACTAAGGGGGTGTGTCTGGAGTCCTCCGCTCCCTACACATCCCAGCAAAATGGTGTCTTCGAATGCTGGAACCGGACCCTTTCACATGGTGTCTGGAATCTTTTTTCTGATTCTGTTCTCTCCCCTTTGTTCGCCTTTGAGGCCATGTGCTACATGACCTGGGTCTGGAACCGTGTCCCCCACAGGCCCCTCCTGCACACTATCACCCCTTTTGAGCATTGGTATGGCACCCACGCCGATCTTTGCCTCGTTTGCGTCTGGGGTCACATTGTGTCTGTCTGGCTTTTTGAGGACTTCGCGATGGGAAGCTCTCCCCGCATGGATGTCTCTTTCCCTTCCTGGATGTCTCAGCACAGTCTAAAGCCTGGCGCTTCTGGGATCCGGAGCGCTAGCAGGTTGTGGAGTCTCGTGATGCCCTGTTCTTCCAGTCCGTCTTCCTTCGTGACCTCAGCCTTCCTGTCTCCTCAGCCTCCCTGCTTCCGCTCTCTTGGTTGCGGAAGGAGGTCTGACCTGTTGTCCCTGCCCTCCCCGCAAGTCCTGCTGCTGTCTCTACTCGGAATTCTTCACCCTTGGTGCAGCCTCCAAAGTCTGACACAGACTCTGTACGACCCTCTGAGGCTCATCCGACCTTGTCGTCCAGCGCTCCGGTTTCCCCTGTCTTGTCCTCCTCATCTGCATCTGACTCCATGTCTCCTGCGCAAACCTCCGTGAACCCCTCCGGTCCGCTCCTAGTGCCCAGTCTGCCGGCCCCTGCCATGCCGACCTCTACTGTTCCCTCTGGTCCTGCTCCCGTCTCTCCCTTTGTCTGTGGCAGTCACCTCCGTGCTCTTCCCACTTGCTCACATAGCCTCTCTGCGTCTCACCCCCAATCGTCGTAGTCACAGTCTACGCAGTCGCCAGTATTGCCGACCGGCATGGATGCCTTGGGCTTGGTCACAAGGGTTGTCCACCTAAGCTCTTCCCTTGGCTATGCACTGCTCCTGACGGAGCAGGAGCAAGCACTTGACGCCGCCATTCTTTGCAGCGTCACAGAGTGTCATGTCACCATTGTTGTGTCGCCCCGTCGCCTGATCCCACCACTGTCCGCCAGGCACGTGCGGCACCTGACTCCTAGCAGTGGGAGGCTTCCATGCATGATGAGCTTCAAGCTCTAGACTATCACGTTGTGTATAAGCTTGTTGATCTACCCCCGGGTTGCAAGGCCATTGACGCTCGATGGGTTTTTTGACGGAAGTACAAGACCAATTGCAAGCTCGACAAGTACAAAGTACGTCTTACGGCCAAGGGATTTTCCCAAGTCGCCGGTGTTGACTTTGACGAGATGTTTGCCCCTGACAGATGTCATCCCACTGCTCGAGCTCTCCTAAGCCTTGTTGCGCGTCAGGACTAGGAGCTCAAGCAGATGGACGTCAACAATGCCTTTCTGCACCGAAGTTTGGAGGAAGAGATCTACATAGTCCAGCCCCCAGGGTTTGCGGATGGCACTGACATAGTTTGGAGGCTGCACAAGGCCATGTACAGCCTCAAACAGTCCCCTAGGTGTTGGAATCAGGAGATCACATCAACACTGGAGAAAAGGGGGTCCTGGCGGAGCATCATTGATTCTCCCTCTTTGTCACTACAGTGTCTACACCCTTGGCAGCCATCCTCGTCAATGTCGATGACCTGCTGATCGCGTCACCCAGTCGTGAGGCAGTGACCTCTGTCAAGTCCCTACTGCAGTCCACGTGCAAAATGAAAGATCTGGGTCTGGCCCGAGTCTTTCTATGTATGGAGCTTGAGCGTGACCACACTTGTCGCATTCTCCACGTTCTTCAGACCGCGTACATCAGGAGCCTACGGGAGCACTTTGACTCCCTTCTCGATTCTGATCCCACTACTTCCACATTGATGATGCCCGCTGGACAGCGGCTGCTCAAGACACTGGACGTGTCAAAGTTGGTGGAGACAGTGGAGGTAACTGACTACCTGAGAGTGATAGGGTCTCTGATGTACCTGGCCACCACTACGCGGGCAAATGTTGCCTTCGCAGTGAACTTTCTTACCCAGTTCTCACAGTGCCCTAGAGTGTGGCACATGGAGGCAGCATTGCACGTTGTCAGGTATCCGCTCTCTACTGCTCGTATTGGCCTTTGTTACCGATCACATCCGTCAGTTGTCGTCAATGGACATACTGACAGTGACTGGGTGTAGGACATTGATGCTCATAGTCGCACAGGCTACATCTTCCTTGTTGGGGGGATAGCGGTCTCATGGAAAAGCAGTAAGTAAGGTTGTGTGGCGCGTAGCTTTAATGAGGCAGAGTATGTTGCCCTTTGGCGTAGGCACCTGTGAGAGTGTCTGATTGTGTTGCATGTTGCAGCAATTGGGTGTCCCCATCTGTTGCATCACCTTGCTCTGAGAAAACGAAAGCACGGAGGCGATTGCTGAGCACGATGGCATGCACCACACTTGCACGAAGCATATCCATTTTAAAAACCATTTTGTGCATGACCGGATGGCTGCCGGCGATGTACAAATCATGTGGGTTGACACCAGACAGCAGCAAGCTGACTTCCTCACAAAGGTACTGAGCAGTAACGTCTTCAAGGCGGCCGTTCACGTAGTTGGATTGTTGTGTGCTCGTGATGTCCCAGGTTGATCTGTTGTGCCAGTGCCTCTGTATAGTCGAGCGTTACTACTCGTGATGCCAGTCTTGTGCTTGTGATCTTTTTGTGCTCTGTTCGGCCGTGGGTCATGGGGGAGTTGGGAGTGTTGGTTTATGTGTCAGCATCATGTGGTGACCTCTGGCCTCGTTACACACTCACATCACCGATGCAGGTGACTGACCAGAGAGAGAGAGACAACGCTGCATGTTGTGCCCTTGTGACGACTGCTTCCCATGCCGGGCCAACTTCTTCAACAAATGTGCCAGCAGGTTGTACCATCCGTGCATGCTAGGTGACTGATGAGAGGAAGGCATTGCCACTGGCTAGCCCGCCGACTCGACATGACAACACGACGTGGCGGCCCTCTGAGAAGTGGTCGAAGAACTTCACCAAGTTGCAAATGCATGATGTGTGCTTGTGTGGATTCTTGTGATGAAAAAGTGGTAAAGACACAGGGTCTCCCCCAGACCTAGTGTTTTTTTTATCTGTAAACTGCCTCACTGACTCATAGTGTGACCTCCCCGCTGGTGTACATGCTCGTGCAGATGACTGACTGGATGGACGCTGATGCACTGTTCGTTGGAGTGGGCGTGTCGTCCATCGGCAGCTACCCTTGGCGGTCAAGTCATCAGTAGCTGTGGTTGGCCNACCTAGTGTTTTTTTTATCTGTAAACTGCCTCACTGACTCATAGTGTGACCTCCCCGCTGGTGTACATGCTCGTGCAGATGACTGACTGGATGGACGCTGATGCACTGTTCGTTGGAGTGGGCGTGTCGTCCATCGGCAGCTACCCTTGGCGGTCAAGTCATCAGTAGCTGTGGTTGGCCCTCAGGATCAGTGTCGCCGATGCCTGAGTTTGGGCAGTCGTAACTCCTCATAGCTATTTTTCTTGTTGATCTGACTGCATGACTGCATTCGCAGCGTGGTTACTTTGGTATGGTCCAGTTTTTAGGCAAAACGGACAATGCCCGGGTTTTGGGCTGTCTGGTGTCTGGCAGGTCTCACCTAGGAAAATTCTGCCAGACAGGATAGGGCACAAATACAGTGGTGCCCATCATTTAGGTCGATATATCAGCGGTGTCCATAGTAAAAAACGAAAAGATGGCGGTGTCCATAGTCAAAAACGATATGTCATCGGTGTCCATAGTTGAAAACGAAATCACAATGTTGCCCATGTTTTTCATCATGCGCACAAAAACGGAAAAATATGACAACTATATCAACTACTCGTTCAAAGTATTCAGTCGTGAACGACCTACATGTCATAAAAAAATGTTGCAAGTTGACTGGCTGTCTTGACAGCCTGTCGTTCATTTTTTCGTGTACCGTTCTTTGCTGGAACCGAAGTTTGCGCCAAACACGGAAGAGGACAGTGCAATTGCCAATGAAGGGTGGCTGAATGGACGTGACCAGTGGCAATGAGATACTGTCCACGTGTCATGCGTATAGCCCGATTTGACATGGACAAAAGCAGGTACATTCTGACCTCCCAACGTTGTAGCCACACGTTCCAAACCGCAGATTTCAACTAGTGAACCTGTTCTTTGTACCGATTCGCACTATGAACAGGTACTAACGGGGTTTACTTCAGGTGTCTCCCCGTTAGTCCACTGTGCTAAGTTCACACCTACTGTCGAACTTTGACTACACGTTGGATCGACCTGGACACCGATGTCTGTCCAAATGGCACGGCACATCATGGATGGGGTACTCCCTTAGCGGACCATGTGGCGGCTCATCGGGCATGGATCACATTGAAGGAGGAGTGGGAGCGGTATGTAGCACACAACGTATAGTTGGGCCATGAAGTACCATCATGGGCCCTACCTCCTGTGACTCCACAACACATGGCATAGAACTTGGGAGTGCCCATGCCGAGTAGTAGGCTGCCCAAATGTCCCGAGCCATGGGATTCGTGGGCATGGACCGAGCCACCGAGTCCGTAGTGGCTAGTTTGCATGCTACCGTTGTTTTTCTAGGCAATTCATGTCCACCTTGCCCAGGTTTTTGAGTGGCATGTGACAGAATTTGAGTGGAACATGTTTTTTTTCGTCGCAAACTGTTACGTTATCTTGCAAACGTCTCAGGGTTTTGGAATACGGTTTATGGGCATAGCTGTCTTATGACCATAGTGTTTAGGGTGTAGTGTGTATTTTCTACATGGCATCATTATGGGCATTTCAGTATTAATTCCCTGACAACTATGGGCTGGGTTGTTTTAATCTCTACAGCTATGCTGTTGCAGTTTCTTTGAATACATGACTGTGAGAGTGTGTTGGAAGTGTTCTTTTCCACATAGCCTCCATCACATTGTTCACGCGTAATGAATACATGATCATGAATGTACTTTGGTATGGGGCATGGATGAATTATTATGGTATGAGAAATGGATACAAATGCTATTTATTGCATGGGTATTGGAAGTCATAATTTCAATGGACATAATTGTCACGTTAACAAAGTACTACATCTCTCAAGACAACGAGGAAGAAGCACCACTACTCAAACCACTCTGGATACAACCACTTTGGATCCAGGACACTGCAGAACCAGAGCCACTTTTACAACTCACATCCACATCCCTGTCATCCCCGACAGGGTAATGCATCAAAGAAAATGTCTTAATCCTCTTCATGTGGGTCGACCCCTTCCTCTTCATCTTCTTCTTTGTAGAAAATTTCTCCCCCGTGCACGTCTTCTGATTCTCCTTCACTTGTACAGCCATCCATTGGACATTCATCATTGTATGTTTTGGTACACTGGCACATCCCTACAAATCTTGTAGTTCTTGGCTGCCAAGAATAGGAATAGAGTGTCTGACACACCAATGTTGTGCCAAATCCTGAGAGGAAGACCACGAACAAGTCAGGTGGGTCACATGAAGTCATGTTTGAACTTCCTTGGCCAAGTGCTTAGACGAAAGAGATAGTAGATGCAAAGGGAATGAAATGACCAAGTCAGTGCATTATTTGTAGATCTTTTTGGTTCTTTCTTGTGAATGACTCTTAACACACATGGAAATTGGAAATCATTCATCAAATGAGAAGTATTGAGAAGTTCAACTCTAACACAAGCTGACTTTTACAAACCTGCCAACCTAACTACACACACACACACACACACACACACACACACACACACACACACACACACACACACACACACACACACACACACACACACACTGGAAACTAGTCTAATGGAGGAGTTCAACTCAAGGCCACTTGTAATCTGGCATGCACCTCCTCCATAGGGGCTGGTCTTCAGAAAGCTCTGCAAAGCGCACACATGGAAACGAACAAGAGGGGGAAACATGACTTAGGACCATGCTTTATAAACATGTGTTAACATGAATACATAGTTGTGGGAATGCAAACTAAGACATTGGAGGTTGACAAACTGAGACTAACTCACCTCATGCTAAAAGAACGGTTGATGTTGTCGACCTCCTCGTGGGAAGCCATCCATGTGTCCTTACGATCCTCTGCATCATCGTGGTCGACCCCTTCATCCCCACTGGATATGGAGATTGGGTCGACTACCTCATCATGTGGGTCAACCCCTTCGTCTGCTTCCTCCTCCACCTCTTCCCCCTCCTCCTCCTCATCCGACTCCCCCTCGTCCTCCTCCTCCTCCTCCTCCTCCCACTCCTCGTCCGACTCTACCTCCTCTTCAGCAAGGGGGGGATCCTTCGCCTCATCCCTAGAGTACCCCATGGCGTCCATGTTCGACCTGCAAGACGCCCTCATGCAACGCCCTGCCTCAAGTTGTGTGATGCGTGCGGCTACCATCTCCGCAGGACTTGGGACCTCCATGTTAGGGCATGCATGATGCACGTGGCCTTGCTCCCCACAGCATGCACAGATGTGTCGCTATTTCACTTCCGCGTACCTATCCAGTCTCACTATGGCTGGATGTCAGTGCCCGCGACGTTGGCCAGGCTGCAGCCACTTCGGTTCAGCCGGCTTCACAAAATTCACCTTCGGCAGGAGGAACGGGGTGTTGAACGTGCGTTTGTAGCTGAGGTTGAGGTAGCCGAAGTCCACATACGCCACGGGATTCATGGCATTCTCCAACAGGAGACTGCAAGAATGCGGGAATGGCACCCCATACTCATGCCACCTACCGCATGAGCACTCTTCGGTGCTGATGTTCACGACGCGTGGAGTGCCATTTGGGCGCATATAGTGCTGCTTGTCCAAGGTCCCATGTCGTCACTGTCGACGTCCAAGATGTACTCTTGGCTACAATCACAGTTGTTTTTCACCTTCAGGTACAGAGCCTGCACAACATTGCCCTCAGCGTCATGAGCCATCTTGTGCCGGATGTGCTAGAGTCTCTGCACGAAGACGTGGAGGTTCACAAAGCAGAAGTATGGTTTTCTGGACCTCCACGAGCTTACCGTTGAGTGACTCCATGTTGTTGCTCGTGGTGTGTCCACCACGAGGTACAGGGCACTAAATTCTGCTCTATCGTTCCTTGGGGATTCCTGGCTCCCCATTACCACCTAGTAGGTAGTCCACGGCCCTTGGAGCCGACCGGCGCATCTTGGACAGGAAGGCATCCCAGTCCTCATGTGTTGTCACGTGAGCCAAATTCCAGAACAGAGAGCCCGACCTGCCCTGGCACCAGAACTGCACGATCCGCATGAGGTGCCAGGTGCAGAACGTGTGCATTGCACCGGGTAGTTTGGCCTCCACCACATTCGCCAAGCCTTTCTCACGGTCCGAGATGACCGTGGTTCCAGCCTGTGCCGCGGTTGGGTATGCTGTTGCCACAAGCTCATAGAACCACGTCCAATTATGCTCTTCCTCTCCAGACACCAAGGCATACGCCGTGGGCATGGCGTTATCGTTGGCATAAAAAACCTGCATGATGAGTAAGACTTGCTTGTACCCATTCTCAAGGTGGGTCCCGTTCATGACGAGGACACGCCAAGTGTGCTCGAAACCTCTGCAACAGGCTCCTGGTGTGATAAAAACCCGGTCGAACGCGCCACTTTCCCGCTCTTTCTCAGCATTTTCGATGTCCAGCGGGTCCACCTTCATGAGCTGTATGACAGAGCTGCTTTCACAGTTAGTGGGGTACCACATTCACGTATGTAGGGAAAGGCGAGCTAAAAGACCATGAAAAAAAAAGCAGGAAAAAAAATCAACGTACCTCATCTGCGTATCGAGGCTCCACAAGTCCTTCTTCTTGCCGTACATTTTCTTCTCGCAGGCCTTCTTGGCGTGATACAGGGTGGTGTAGAGGAATTTCTCCCCGACCTTCATGATGACTACCTGCAGCACCTTTGGTGTTGCGGACGGGTCCTTTGTGAGGGTGCTTTGGATGTGTCATGCAACCCATCGCGTGGAGTGCACTGGGTTACCCCGGCTAATTCCTGGGTCACAGAGGTGGCCTTCCATGAACAACGTGATCCTGAAAGATCCGGACCTCTTGCTGAACGTTGCACAAACTATCCACTGGCATTTCTTGGTGACGTAATGCTTGTAGCGCACCACAAAGCGCGTGTGGTTGCTCTTCAGCCACCTCAGCGACATGCGGTTGTCAACCGCATACTCTTCCACAGCAACTTTGCATGTGGCCATGGTCTCAAAGGACAAGCCACCGGGGAAGTCAACCGCATCCTTCCGCTTCTTCGAGGCTGCAGATTCCGTGGTCGGCTTGCCAAAGTTGCGGGAGGCAGCCTTCGCCTTGGCATCGGCTGCCTTGGCGTCATCGTCACCGACAGGCAGGCCCTTACTCGACTACACTCGACCATCTTCACACACGATATCTTGAGAAGAGCCTCTGTTGCAGAGCGTAGATCATTGTCGAGTGCAGTACACAGAGTATCGTCGGGTGGAAACCAAGATGATGTGACAGCTCCAACTGTCTGCTGTGTGTCCCCCGCCGTCGAGAGAAAACCTGGGCAACTCGTGCATAAAACATGGCACTAAATAACTTAGGTACCCCCATTTTGTCTCCCATGTGCATTCATCCAAGGCCTCATGAAGGGGTTCAAGATCATCGACGGTGAGCTACACCACAATGGCCGAGCCAGAACCCCCCACGACGCGCATCCCTCGCTCCATAAAACATATCTTTCCACCGTAGCTTTGAGAGCAGTCGGGGGCCTCGCATGGTAGCCGCGCATCATGCGAGGTGCATTGCGACTCGGGAAAGCGGCATTATTTTCAACGAGACAGGCTGTCAAATCATAAAAGAATCTGCGCAAAGAGAGAGGGGCGCGTGTTAGTTATTACGCATCCTCATTGTGCTCTGTTGTGTCCTCCCGGCTTGTGTACATCGGCGTGTGGATGACTGACGGCGAGACTCGACGCTGCTGGAGTGTCGTCCGGTGGAGCCGACGCACGATGAGGCCTACTCGCAGTTTGCTGGAGCCTCCTCTCTCCGGCAATGTGCTCAGCTCCATCGGCAGGCCTCCTCGGCGGTCGGGCAGCTCGCGGTCACTGCCACCGCAGATGTTGTCTGCATACGTCAGGCGTTGGGTCTGACTGTACCATTGCGTATGCAGCTTCATGCTCTGCCTAGGGTCCATGTCTCATGTTGCGCGGCACTGTTTGGCATCATGGACCATCGTAGGCACTGCCTGGGTTCAGGCAGCCATAACTCTTTGCTGCTATTTTTCTAGCTGTTCCTGACCGCACAACTGCGTTTGCAGCGTCGGTATTATGGTATGGTCCAGTTTTCAGGCAAAACAGACGACGCCCGGGTTTTGGGCTGTCGGTCGTCTGGCAGGGCTCACCGAGAAAACCCTGCGTGCCAGAAAATAGGTCTAGGTCTATTTTCTGATTGGTTGGTTAGCTAAGTAACAAGCTCTACAGAGCTGGGGGGAAGCTAGAACTTGGAGGGGTCTCCCATTGTTGCTCATTCTGTATTCCTAATCAGTCACTTTCAGTTTTCAGCTGCTTTATGGCGCAAACACTGGCGCGCGCGTTTTTGAGTAACAAACTCAGAGCTTCCAGACTTAGACTCTAGAGCAGCAGACTGAGGGGGCAGCAGACTTAAGCAACGAGCGTGGAAGCCCGCACGCTGCATCAACAATTCTGCTGCCCCAACCTGCTACCTAGCGTTTCTTTCTTGGTATCAGAGCCAGAGCGTAGCAGCAGCAGCAGAAGACTGGCGTACAGGAGCCAGACAACACCGACAGATCCCCATACGCACTTGTACAGGGGAAATGCTACCGGATTTTTTTGGCAGCATTGACCCGCCTGGTGGCGGCGTCAGATTTTTTCCCACGGCCACTTTGCCAGTGGAAATGTTGCCGGATTTTTTGGCAGCAGTGACCCCCACGTGGGACGCAAGGAGGTGAGCGGGACGCGGGGTCCGACACCTGCGGGCGACGACACACGCGACAACGTCACCCAAGTGCACTGACTAGCACTAGCGAGCAGCAGCAGCAGCCTGTAGTAGCAGGAGCGGCAGGCAACAGCAGCAAGCAGTGGCAGCAGCAGCCAGCAACAGCTGCATCCACCAGCAGCAGCCGATAGTAGCAGCAGCTCGTAGCAGCTCGTAGCAGCAGCAGCCCGTAGCAGCAAGCAACAGCAAAGGCCAACAACAGTAGCTCGTAGCAGCAGCGGCAGCGAGCAGCAGCAGCAGCAACAAGTAGCAGCAGCAACAGGCTGCAGTAGCTGCAGCAGCAAGTAGTAGCTGGCAGCAGCCAGCAGCGGCTGTTGCTACTCGCAGCCCGCAACTCGCCGCAAGCCACGGGCTTCAGGCAGCGAGCCCGCTGCTCGAAACGAGCAGCGGACTGCAGCGATTAGCGAGCTCGCTGCTCGCAGCCCGCTGCCCACAGCAAGTAGCAAAGCTCATTGTGACAGAAGAAAGAGAAAAATAATTTGGGGGAGGAAAACAAAATCCCCCACCCCACCAGCGCCTTTGCTGCGGCTGTAGCAGCTGCCATAGCTACTGCAGCAGCCACAGCAGCCGCAGCAACACGCAGTAGCAGCAATAGTTTCTACTACAAAAACAGCCGCAGCATCAGGAGCAATAGCAGCAGAAGCAGTAGTAGCAGCAGCAGCTGCTGCTCCAGTAGCGACCCCAACAACGGCCACTGCTGACATCAGCATCCTGCCGCTGACGTCACTGCTGACATCATCAACACACACAAAAAAGATGGGAGGTGAGAAAACTCTAGAGCAACAGCCCTGTAGATAACGCGGAGGTAGCTGCTGACGTCAGCTGTCCTAGGCTGACGTCACTGCTAACATCAGCAGCACAAAAAAAAACAAAGAAAGGGGGCACCAAAATCCACCATGGCTAACAGCCCCAACGGGGAGGGGTCGTCTTCTGTTGGGGGGATCCCTAGTCCCCCTTTATTGTAGCAGTTACAGCAGCAACAGTAGAAACAGCAGCATCAGCAGTCCACTGGCGTTGTCGCCAGTGACTCTGACCCCTTGACAGCCATTCACCAACAGCTCGCCGCCCTAACGCAACAGCTTGTAGCACTGCAGCCACTGGCCTCACAGTCTGTCACCAGTATCCCACCGTTGTTCATTCCTCCTGGGAACGCCAGTCCCGTTGTGTCTGTTGCCACGCATGACCTGGCGCAGTAGTAGACTCAGCGCCAGCGGCACATAGTGACCTCCGTCCTTGGCCCCACTCTAGGCGCCGGTCGCAGGCAAAAGGACTTTGAGACGCCGTCCCCGCCGCTTCAGGCCGGCGAGAAGTTCCGGAGCTGTGAGCTCAGATTCCCCATCTGGATGCAGGATGAGGGCCTGTGGGCATACTACACCCTCCCGTACGACTCCACCCAGGCCGACCAGTTGTATGACGCCGGTCACGCCGTACGCGCCCTCGTCCCCGTCGCTCCTCCGGCTTCCCGCCTGGCCCTAGAGCCCTTTCTCGGCGACTTCACCGCTGGCGACACCCCTGACCCTGCCGCCGCATTGCACGTCCTCGCTCATCTCCATCGCCTGTCCAGCGAGGCTGAGACCAGCCGTCTGCTCTGGGACTTCGACTCCCTACACATGGGGGAGACCGAGACAGTCACTGCTTACTGGAAGCGGGCTGAGGACATCTTCCGTCGCCTAGGTACCTTTGCTCCACCCCGCCTGGCCACGCTCCTCACCATCAAGCGCGGTGCCACCGACGCATATGCGGATGTCTTTGAGCACTACTCCCAGGATATCCTCTCCACCATGGTGGCACAGGGCACCCTCATGCCCTGGGCATACGAGCTCTTCCTCGGGATTGAGTAAGCTCGTCTGGAGTCCTGCCTCCAGCGCACAGAGGCCCTCGCCTCCCCTGCCGTCGCTTTAGTGGCCGTCGCTTTCCCCACAGCAGCTATCTCCACCAGTTCTTCATTGTTGGAGAAGAAGAAGAAATGGAGCAAGAAGGGCAAGGGTCAGTAGCAGCACCAGTAGCAGCAGTCGACTGGGTCCAGCGGTGCTGGCTCGGTCTACCACAACTGTGGCCAGCCAGGGCATGAATGGTATACGTGCCTGCTCTCGACGGACGAGGCGCGCGTCATCGCCACCATGCGTCGCCAGCGGGAGCGCCGTCTTGCCTCTGCCACCATAGCTGTTGCCGCCCGTGACGCCTCGACCCCGTCCAGCGGCTCCACTCCTCCGACCGTGACATCGGTCCCGCAGACACCAGCTCCACAACAGCATCATGCGCAGCCGTCGGCGCCTCCGTTCCCTTCACCGGGGCATGCCTCATCCTATCCGGGCTCAGGCGCCATCACTCCACACTCAGTCTACACTCCCGGGTCGTCCACGTGTGAGCGACAGCTGGAGTAGTTCATTACGCTTCAAATCGGCCTGCCTCGCCCTCCCCCCAGGGAAGTGCGAGTTGCGTCATCTCCTGCTCGTCCCCCTTACCCTACATGACTGAGATTGAGCTGTGATTGTGTCCTGATTCCTTGTCTTTCTTGCCGCCTTCTGTAATCTCCTCAGCCCCCCTTCATGACTACGTCGTGTGGCTTGATGATTGGCAGTCTCGGTTCGCACCCCCTTCCACCGCGTCCGCGTCTCTCGTTTGTTGCCATGTGAATGTCGGTGATCTCTCGACACCGGTCCAGGTTCTTGCCGAGACCTGGATCATCGACTCCGGAGTCACGCATCACATGACGGCTTCTCGTGAGCCCTTTAGTATGCTTGGTCCTGTTGGCGAGGTATCCGGCTTCCGGACGGGCTCCGGACGGGTGTTACCTCTCCGCGGTGTTGGCGTCGTTCGTTTCCGTGGTCTTACTGGTGATGTCTTCGTGACCGATGTCCTCTTCATCCCATGTCTTGAACTCAGCCTCATGTCTGTTATTACCCTTGACTGCATGAGTATGGATGTTGTGCACTCGCGTGGTGTTGGCACTGTCTCGTTGCGTCCGTCTGGTCTTGTCGTTATTCGAGCCACCACCCATGGCAACCTATGGCATGTCCCTTGTCTGTCCTTCTCTCCTTCCGTCCCCTCCCCGTCGGCGACCATCGATAGCATGCTCCGCACCCAGCTGGCCAAGGGCCTCGACCCAGACACTTTTCCTTGGTCATGCCCCATGGAGTGCATTGATTGCGCTCAGGGCAAGATCCACCGGTCCACGTACCCTCAGTCTTACTCCCGTGAATCCGCCCCTCTAGACCTGGTCCATTCCGATGTCATGGATCCCCTCCCTACCGAGTCCGTCGGCGAGCGTGGCCGATATGTCCTCACCCTCACTGACGACCACTCTCGCTACCGCTGGGTCTTCTGCCTTCGGCGAAAGAGCGATGTCGCCTGTACCATTCAGGACTGGCTTGTCCTTGCGGAGCGCGAGTGTGGTCGATCTCTTTGCCGCTTTCGCTCCGATCGCGGCGGTGAGTACATGGGAGAGACTACGACGTTTCTTGCTTCCCACGGTGTCCAACACATCTCGTGGACACCGTCAGCGCCCTACACACCCACTCAGATTAGCGTCTCCGAGCAGTGGAACCGCACTATGGCCGACGTTGTCCGCACCATGCGGGTTGATTCTGGTCTCTCCGATGGATTCTACTTTGAAGCCATGGCTTACATGACATGGGTCTGGAACCGGATGCCCCACGGGCCTCTTCCTCGCCAGTCCACGCAGTACCAGCACTGGTGCGGTCAGCGTGCTGACCTCCACCCGGCCCGCGTCTGGGGTTGCATGGCCATCGTGTGGCTGACCGCCCCGTAGCAGGGCAGCAAGCTCGCCCCCCGCGGATGTCCTTGCACCTTTCTAGGCATCTCTCATCAGTCCAAGGCCTGGCGCTTCTGGGATCCGTCCCGGTACTGCATCGTTGAGTCCCGCAATGCCCTCTTCTTTGAGGAGCTATTTCCACGCGATCTTATTTGCTCCGGCTCGTCCGTGTCCCTCCCATCGCGTGGGGGAGTGGTGAGTCCGTCCTCCGTCTTGCCGCTTCCGGGGGACACATCACATGGTCCCTCTGTGCCAGTAGCCCCAGTCGCGTCCGCTGGCCCTCCGGGCCAGTAGCCCCAGTCGCGTCCGCTGGCCCCTCTGGGCCAGCAGCCCTAGTCGCGTCCGCTAGCCCCTCCAGGCCAGTAGTCCCAGTCACGCCCGCTAGCCCCTCCGAACCAGCAGCCCCAGTCACGCCCGCTGGCCTCTCCGGGCTGGCAGCCCCAGTCGCGTCCGCTGGCCCCTCCGGGCCAGCAGCCCTAATCGGGCCCGCTGGCCCCTCCGGGCCGACAGCCCCAGTCGTGCCCGCTGGCCCCTCTGGAACGGCAACCCCAGTCACGCCTACTGGACCCTCGGGACCGGCAATCCTAGTCGCACCTGCTGGCTCCTCCAGGCCGGCAGCCCCAGTCGCGCCCGCTGGCCCCTTCGGGCTAGTAGCCCCAGTCGCGCCTGCTTGACCCTCCGGGCCAGCAGCCCTAGTCGCGTCCGCTGGTGCCTCCGTGCCAGCAGCCTTGTCCGCCTCCGTTAGCCCGTCGGACTCGGTGCCATCTCCTGCCCTACCGCGCTACACGCGTGGCCCAGGCGACAGCCTCCAACCCAGGCCATCAGTGAGCGCGCAGACCGCCGTACCGCGTCCTATAGTGCCTCGGCCCCCTCTCGCTCTACGTGTCTCCACCACTCCTACGGTCGTGAGTGGGGACCCTGGCACCAAGGCCCTCGGCCATCTTTGTAGACCTTCACCCGGGATCTGCACTAGGCTATGCCATGCTCCATCATGAGCATCAACATGCCGTTATGGCTACACTTGCGCGCATCCCACCTGGAGCTCGAGATGCACACGCTCTCTGTCTGCTCCATAGCACGCCCAGAGGACCCAGCCACCCTACGTGAGGCTTGAGCCTCTCCTGAGGCCGCACATTGGGATGCTGCATATGCCAACGAGCTCGCTGCTATCCGAGAGCACAACGTGTATGACCTCGTCGACCTCCCTCCAGGTCGGAAGGCCATCGGTGCCAAGTGGGTCTTCCGGCACAAATGGAAGCCGGACGGGTCTTTGGACAAGTACAAGGCCCACCTCACAGCCAAGGGGTTTGCTCAGTTCCCTAGGGTTGACTACGACCACATATTTACCCCAGTTGGTCGGTTCTCCACTAGCCGTGCGCTCTTCAGCCTGGTTGCCCAGCATGGGTGGGAACTGCATCAGATGGAAATGAGCAACACCTTCCTCCATGGCTCGCTTGAGGGTGAGGAGCTCTACATGGTGCAGCCCCTAGGCTTCGACGACGGCACTCGGAGAGTCTGGCGGCTATGGAAGGCCCTCTATGGTCTGAAGCAGTCGCTTCGGTGCTGGAACTAGGAGATCAGTAGCACGCTCCTCCGTGGTGGCCTCCTTCGCAGCACCGCTGACCCCGCACTGTTCCTCAGCCAGTGAGGCCAGACCTTCACCGTTGTTCTGGTCTACATCGACGATCTACTCATTGCGTCGCCAGACATGGCTGCCATCCAGCGTGTCAAGGACCTGTCGCACACCGCCTACCAGATGAAGGATCTCGGAGCTGCCCGAGTCTTCCTAGGCATGAAGCTCGAGCATGATCGCTCCCAGGGTAACCTGCACGTCCACCTGGCTGCCTATGTGCAGACCTTGTCCATTCGCATCGCCAAGGACCTGCCCCTCGTGCCAAGTGCATCCTCACCCATGTCACCTGATGGTCAGGTGAAGCTCAAGAGTCGTGATCCAGCTGTTGTGGGGGAGCAAGTCGACGTGACCGCGTATCTGCGAATCATCGGGTCACTAATGTTCCTGGCAACGACGACGCGCCCACACATCGTGTTCTCAATCAACCTCCTCGCTCAGATTTCTCGAGAGCCTCGTCACCTCCACTTTGATGTCGCGATCCGAGTACTGCACTATGCTGTCATGACTCCTCAGCGAGGTCTTATGTTCCACCGCCAGCCGTTTGTGCTCCAAGTGGGCTACACCGACAGTGAATGGACCGGCAGTCCGGACGGTAAGAGTTGCACAGGCTGAGTCTTTCTGATCGGCGGCACGGCTATGTCCTGACTTACTGGCAAGCAAGGGTGCATTGCACGCAGCACTGCTTAGGCTGAGTACGTGGCCCTTGGCTCAGGCGTGTGTGAGAGTGTGTGGTTCCGTTGTCTGTTGTCCGAGTTGCGTCAGTCCGTCGCATCCATCACATTGCATTGTGACAATGAGAGTGCCATGGCCATCGCCGACAATGACGGCGTGCATCACACACGCACAAAGAAGATCAACATTGAGTATCACTATGTGCGTTCGTTGTTGCATGTCGGCAGCATCAGCATTGTGTGGGTAGAGACAGCACGGCAGTTGGCTGACTTCTTGACCAAGGCACTGAAGCGTGACTCGTTCAAGAAGGCTGTGAGTTCGGTCGATGTGCGTCCGTAAGTTGCCCTCTTTGTCCCTACCTGCGTCTCTGCATGCCCTAGAGGAGTCTGACTGTTGATTGTGTCTCTGCCCGTCCATGTGCACTATGCCTGTGAGTCATGGGGGAGTGTTGATTTTTTTGTATCCTCGTTGTGCTCTGTTGTGTCCTCCCGGCTTGTGTACATCGGCGTGCAGATGACTGACAGCGAGACTCGACGCTGCTGGAGTGTCGTCCGGTGGAGCCGACGCACACTGAGACCTGCTCGCAGTTTGCTGGAGCCTCCTCTCTCCGACAACGTGCTCAGCTCCATCTGCAGGCCTCCTAGGCGGTCGGGCCGCCGGCGGTCACTGCCACAGCAGATGCTGTCAACATGCGTCAGGCGCTGGGTCTGACTGAACCGTTGCGTCTACAGCATCATGCTCTGCCTAGGATCCATGTCTCATGCTGTGCTGCACTATTTGGAATCATGGACCATCGTAGGCACTGCCTGGGTTCAGGCAGCCATAACTCATTGCTGCTGTTTTTCCAGCTGTTTCTGACCGCACGACTGCGTTTGCAGCGTTGGTATTATGGTATGGTCCAGATTTCAGGAAAAACGGACGACGCCCGGGTTTTGGGCTGTCGGCCGTCTGGCAGGACCCACCGAGAAAACCCTGCCTGCCAGAAAATAGGTCTAGGTATATTTTCTGATTGGCTAGTTAGCTGAGTAACAAGCTCTACAGAGCTGGGGGAGAGCTAGAACATGGAGGGGTCTCCCATTGTTGCTCATTCTTTATTCCTAATCAGTCACTTTCAGTTTTCAGCTGCTTTCTGGCGCTAACACTGGCGCGCGCGTTTCCGAGTAACAAACCCAGAGCTTCCAGACTTTAACTCTAGAGCAGTAAGCTGAGGGGGCAGCAGACTTAAGCAACGAGCGTGGAAGCCTGCACGCTGCATCAACAACGCTGCTGCCCCAACGTACTGCTTAGCGTTTCTCTGTAGGAGCCTTCAATCACTTCAGTCGGGTGACGCAATCAGCAATATGGTATGCAGCGCATTGCTAGGAGCCATAGTCCTTGCAATATGAAATGCCGTACCCCCCTGAAAATGGCTTCAGAACCTTATCGAAGCAAGTGGATTACATTCCATATTACGCGTATATTGGACGACGATGCACCAGCAATTCGTCTCATCACCGAAGTTGAAATCCATCTCAAATCTGTTAGGGCATAAATTCTCCGGAGTCCATGGTCTCGGTTGATAGATCCGCAGTGTCCAAAGTCAAAATGGAGCCGACTGCGGTATCCAAAGTCGAAACCGAGACGCATGCGGTGTCCATAGTCGGAATCGAAATGACAGCGGTACCCATAGTTTTTATTGTGCGTGACGAAACCGAAATTTATGTCTATTATACCCACTCTTCCATCGAATTATTCAGTCTTGATGGACTTGCATGTTGTAAACAAACCTCGCATGTTGCCAGCCTGGCTTGGCAGCCTCCGCTTTGTTTTTTCGTTTACCATTCGCCGGCGGTAAATTCGCACAAGCTGGAGCCATGCATGTGGACCGATATCGTCGCGCTGTAGACGACGCCTGCGGTCGCTCGGAACAGGACATTTTTATCGCCAATGAATTCTCGCCGAATGGACGCGGCCACCGGCAATGACATATTGTCCACGGTGGAGGTTGCCGACGCCGTGCGCACCTTCACCCGATGTCGGCGGCATGTGCCGACGTCCACTCAGGCTCACGCGAACAGGTGCATCAAGTGAACCGCTTTTTCTACCGGTTCACACAATGAACCGGTACTGCATTGTGTATTTTAGGTGCTTCTCCGAGAGTACTCTGGACTTAGTTTACTCCTAGTGTCGACTTTTGACTAACACGTTTGCTGGACATGGAGAACGACGTCCGTCCAAATGGCCCGGCACATCATGGATGGGGTACTCCCGTAGCGGACCCCTGGGCGGCACATCGGGCATGGGTCGCATTGAAGGAGCGGTGGGACCGCAATGTAGCACGGAACCGAGAGTTGGGACATGAAGAACCATCATGGGCCCGAGCTCCTGTAACTCCGGAGCACATGGCTTGGAATTTGGGAGTGCCCATGCCCAGTAGCAGGCCGCCCAACTGTCACGAGCCATGGGAGCCGTGGACATGGACCGAGCCACTGAGTCCGTAGTGGGCATTCGCAGATGAAAGTACGGGCATCAGAGTTTTATTACCTTGACAATCCAGGGTATGCAAGTATTATTTCAGTGACAAGTATGGGCATCTGAGTTTTATTGCTCGGACAATTCTGGGTATGCGAGTATTATCTCAGTGACAAGTATGGGCTTCCGAGGTTTATTGCGTTGACAATTCAGGGTATGCGAGCATTATGTCACTGACAAGTATGGGCTCTCGAGGTTTATTTCATTGACAATTGTGGGTATGTGAGTATTATCTCAGTGACAACTATGGGCTTCTGAGGTGCATTGCATTGTCATTTCTGGGTATGCGAGTATTATTTCAGTGACGTGTATGGGCATCCGAGTTTCATTGCATTGACATGACTGGGTATCGAACTATGGGCATGGAACTATTATTTCAATGAGAAATATGGGTATCTTTTGTTCATTTTCGTCACATTTCTGGACACAAAAGTAAAAGGTAATTGACAACTATGGGCAGTTCATTATTATTTCATTGACAGCTATGGGCACTACAGTATTATTCATGTGACTAGTCTGGGCATGTGAGTAATGTTCATGACCCAAGTACGGCCATTGTTGAATGATTTCAGGAAGTACTACCCAATCCACTCTGGATCTAACCACTTTGGATCCAGGACACTGCACAGCCAGAGCCAGTGGCACAAGTCGCATCCACATCCCTGCCGTCCTTGACATCCTATTGCATCATAGAATATATCCTCATCAGCATCAACAGAGTCAATATTTTCCCCTCGCAGAAGACATCTTCCCAATGACTCTCCTCTGCCTCTGCTTCACTCGTGTAGGCATCCAATTGACATGCGTCATTGTGTGTCGTTGTACAACGGCACATGCCTACATATCTTGTTCTTGTTGGCAACCACAAATAGGAATACAGTTTCTGACACACCAATGTCGCACCAACGACCATGAGGAAGATGACGGTCAAGTCTTGTTGGTCACATGAACTCATGTTTCTGGTTCGTTGAAACAATTTTCGCAAAGAGAACGAAATGAACGTGTCTACAGTCTATATATACACTTGGTAGCTGCTTGAGGTACATACATTGCAAAATAATTTCAGGACACCATTGTGCACAAAAATTTGCACCTTACTGCAATTGTGGACTACAACAGATGCATAGTTCAACAAAGCAAACGTCCAATGTGTGGTTAGTGGTTGTGAATTATTTGAGCAGAAGAGGAATGTGGGCTGATTTCAATATGGGGAGGGAGGAGTACACGAGCTCAGGCATTGGGCATTACAACTCTTAGTCAAGTGGAGTTGATCAGAAAAACTAACCAAAATATACCACAGCTGAAATCTAATCTACTGTAGGAGTGCAATCACGGGCAACATGTGATCTGGCATGCACATCTTCTTCAAGAATTGCACGTTGGTGATCTCTGCAAAGCACACACATGGAATGAAAACAGTGTTAGACATCAAGAATGAAGTTGAAGGCAGAGTTCAAATAAAGTATTGGCAATCAAAACAAGCTCACCCAGACTCACCAAAGGCCAAAGGAGTGGTTGATGCTGTCAACTTCAGCATGGAAGGCCATCCATGCCTCCTCACGATCCTCGGCATCAGGGTGGTCGACCCCTTCCTCGTCACTGGACACAGAGACAAGGTCGACGACCTCCTGCCCCCCCTCCCCCCCTCCTCCTCTTCCTCTTCCTCCTCTCCCCCCTCCTCATCCTCCCCCTCCTCATGCTCCTCCTCCTCCTCCTCCTCCTCCGACTCATCCTCCTCTTCGACAGGGGGTGCATCATCCGCCTCATCCCCTGAGTATCCCGTGGCATCCACGTTAGTCCGGCAGGAGGCCCGAATGTGACGCTCAGCGTCTAGCTCGGAGACGCGTGCGGCCGCCATCTGCTCGGGGCTTGGGGCCTCCATGTTAGGACATGCCCGCCGGACATGGCCTTGCTTTCCACAGCAGGCACAAATGTGTCGTTTCTTCATCTTCGCGCACCTGTCCAAGCGCACGGTGGCTGGCCGCCCGCGCCCGCGACTCGGGCCCGGCTGCTTCCCCTTAGGCTTTGCCGGCTTCACCTGCCGCACCTTTGGCAATGGGAACGGGGCGTTGTAGGTCCTCTTGTAGCTCAGGTTCAGGTAGCCGAAATCAACGTACACTATGGGGTTCAGCGCATTCTCCAGCAGTAGGCTGCACGCTTGCGGGCACGGCACCACATACTCCCGCCAACGCCCACACAAACAGTCCTTGGTGGTGAGGTTGACGTCGCGTGGAGTGCCATTATGACGGGTGGCTATGCCGCTGTGCCATAGTCCCGTCTCGTCGCCATCTAGGTCTAGTGAATACTCTCTGCTACGGTCGCAGTTGTTCTTCACCTTGAGGTAGAGCGTAGGTGCGACGCTGCCCTCAGTGTCGTGTGCCATCCTGCGCCGAATGTGCCACAATCGCTACACAAACACGTGCATGTTCACGAAACAAAAATACGGATACATCTTCTTGAGCTCCACCAGCTTGCCATTGAGAGACTCCATGGTGTTGCTGGTGGTATGTCCACCGCGAGAAACCGGGTAGAACAGCCTGCTCTAGCGCTCCTTCGAGATGCCGGGCTCTCCATTCCCACCGAGCAGGTAATCAAGTGCCCTTGGCACTGTGCACCGCATCTCTGCCAGGCATGCGTCCCAGTCCGCCAGCGTCGTCACGTGCGCCAGGTTCCAGAATAGTGCGTCCGACCTGCTCTGGCACTTGGACTGCGTGTTGCGCATAAGGTGCCACGTGCACTACGTGTGGGTCGCCCCGGGCAGCTTGGCCTTGACAGCGTTGGCCAGTCCCTTCTCGCGGTCAGATATGACCGTTGTTCCATGTGCAGCCGTGGGGTATGCTGCTGCCACCAACTCACGTATGCAGCTCCAGTTGCACTCATCTTCCCCGGACACCAAGGCATACGCAGCGGGCATGGCGCTGTCATTTGCGTCGAAGAATTGAATGATGAGGAGTACCTGCTTGTGGCCGTTTTTTAGATGTGTGCCATCCATGATGAGGACCCGCCTGGTGTACTCAAAACATCTCTTGCAGGCACCGGGTGCGATGAACACTGTGTTGAAGGCGCCCGTGACACGGTCTTTCTTGGCTTTGGCAATGGCCAGCAGTTCAACCCTGAGCACCTGCATGGAATAGCATATTCCACATGTTGAGTCCCTAAAGTATCACATAGCCGAAGCGTTGAAAATCGAGTAGACTAAACCCATGTGGGATAGCGTACCTTGTCCACGTAACCGGGGAACATGCTCCACGAGTCCGAATTCTTGCCGTACATCTTCTCCAAATACACTTTCTTCGTACGGTAAAGGGTGGTGTAGGGGACCTTCATGTTGGCCACTTCTGTCACGACCGCTTGTAGTGCCTTGGGCTTCACAGATGGGTCCTTTGCGATGGTGCTCTCAATCTGTCGTGCAACCCACCTCATGGAGCACACGGGGTTACCCCGGCCGAAGCCGGGGTCACAAAGGTGGCCATCCACGAACGACATGATGTTGTCTGCTCCGGACTTCTTGCTGTACCTGGCACGAACAATCCACGGGCACTTCTTCGTCGCATACTGCTTGCACCGCGCCACAAAACGAGTGCGGTCACTTTTCAACCACCTCAGTGCCATGCGGTTGTGAACCGTATACTCTTCCACTGTGGCTTTTCATGCAGCCATGTTCTTGAATGTTGAGCCACCGGGGAAGTCCACCGCAGCCTTCCGCTTCTTCGGGATAGCACGTGGGGTGGGGTCCGAGATGCGGGTGGGGGCAGCCTTCGCCTTGGCGTCGGCTGCCTTTGCCTCATCGTCAGAACCGACGGGCAGGCCCTTGGTCGAGAGCACACGCCCGCCTACACAGGACATCCTGAGAGGACCCTCAGTTTGAGGGCGTGGGGTCCCGTCAACTGCAGGGGGCGGTGCACCGTCGTTGTCGGTGGTGGGTGTCTGGCGCGTCAAGCACAGATCATCTGTCAAGTCGGCGTCGCTGTCGTCTGGTGGGAACCAGGATGTTGTTAGAGCTCCGCCACCTCTCTGACGTGTGGTCCCCGCCATCGGGAGACATCATGGGCACCTTGTTCATAAAAATTGGCTCTATATAACTGGGATACCCATGTTTGCCTTGCATGCACCGTCAACGAGGCCGCCATGGGCACGAGGAACATAATCGAGCCTTCGATGCACCACAATGCACTGCAAGGCGAGAACCGCCCACGAGCCGCTACTGTCGATGTGGATCAAACAATATTTTTCCGGTGATTGGTACGACTGCAGTTGAGGGAAGCACATGGTAGCCATGCATGATGGGAGGTACATTGCGTCTCGGGAAACCGGCAGGATGTGACACCTGACAGGCTGTCAAAATCAGATACGAATGAGGTGGAGCACACGGACTCGTTTCAGGAGGACGAATGTGCAATTTGTTAAACTTCGATGATCCTTCAAACAACGGACTGAGATGATGCAATCGGCTCTATCATATGCAACGCGTTTCTACGAGCCGAAGCATTGCATTATCGTATCTATGACCCCCGTAATGAAGGCGTCGGAGACCTAACGAACCACGTCAAATTGTTTCCATATTACGCGTACGGCCGCCGACGACGGTCGTTTCCGCGTGGTCGCTGAAATCTATGACAAATATGTTAAAACCTTGAAACATAATTCAAGCATGCCCATGACGCACACTACCCGGGGGCACAGATGTCATGTCATTTTCAACTATGGGCACCGCAGTTGTTTCGACTCTGACTATGGACACCGCATGCGTCTCGGTTTCGACTTTGGACACCACCGTCGGTTCGATTTCAACTATGGGCACCGGGGATCTATCGACCGAAACGATGGACATATAACAACTCTGTCCAATCTGTTAAAAAATTAAATATATGCCAGACATGCCCATGACGGACACTAACCGAGGGCATAGCTGTCATTTCAATTTGGACCATGGACGTGGCTGTCATTTCGTTTTCCACAATGGACACCGCTGCCATCTCTTGTTCGATTATGGACACCGCCGTCTTTTCGTTTTCGAGTATGGACACCGCTGATCTATCGACCCAAACGATGGGTATATTACAATACCACCCGACAGGATAATGCTAGGATTTTCCTGGTTGGCTGATTTTCTGAGTAACAAGCCTCACAAAGCTGACGTGAGGCTAGAACTATGAGGGGTCTTAGTGTCAGAAACCGGGGTGCGGTTCCAACGTTGCTCAACGGGTCTTCAGTGCTAACGCCTATGTTTTGAGCGGGTTCTGAGTCTAAGCGTGAGCTTTCTGGTCGCCTCACGCTATGTTTCTGGCAGTTGAAGACAAGTGCGAGAAAGTCACTTTTGCAAAGGGAAGAACGCGATTTTGCATTAGTTCTTTAACATGGAAATGATCTGAACATTTGTAGGGCTAGTCATGAGCTCACCACCGCACCAAACCGTGCACGATTCGGATCACCGTAGCTCCCTCTACGTCAGCCGAAGCGCAGCACCCCAAACCAACCGCTCAGTCGGCAGGGCGCACCACGTCGCCCGTCGAGGCGCCTTCACACATCAAGGACCCATCAAAACGCCATTCCGGAGGCGCAGATGTCCCTACGCGTAGTGGCGGCGCCCCTCGCACCTTTGGGGTCTGTTTCGATGAGTTAATCATCGAGTTTGGTGATGGGGATTGATTTGGGTCAAAACCTGGTCGCGGACCTCTAGTCAGAATTTTGACCAAGTCCCTGAGTAACAAACTCTGTTACTGAGTTCGGACTCCGAGCCAGGATTTTGGCTAACTGTATTACTGAGTTCGGACTCTGAGCCAGGATTTTGGCTAAGTACCTCAGTAACAAACTGCACTCCTGAAATCCGGCGGATCATCCACCGGACGCCTCGGCAGCTCTTCTGGAGCAAAATCCTCAGATGGCATTTTGTTACTCGTTCCGGTCAATTATTCACCGGAAGTCGAACCGCGGCCGGCTCCTAGAGCCGCTGCATACACTCCAACTTTGGAAGCCCATACCTCCCTCGTTACTAGTCCGATTCCGGTGAAACAACTTCCACCAGATTTAGCGACTCGTCAGCTTTCAGGGGCAATCCTCCATTTTAAGATCCGAGCAATCCTCGAGTCGCCAGATCCGTCGACAAGGATTTTCCTCTCTCTGGCGGCTCGTCGGCGCCTCCCGGTGCCGCACTTGGGCATGGAGAGAGGCAGTCTTCAACACTTAGTTGGTTGCTCATTCTGAGAAGATGCAAGGAAGCTTCCTAGCAACACTCCCGTTGACCAGGCGTCAGTGCCTGATCAGACGGTGACGACAGTCACAAGTCGTGCACGCAACAGCAAGAGTTTGGCTAGGGGACACAAGGCAAAGTGTCTGAATGCTTCAATAGCATTTGCAGAGAGAGATAAAAAATGACAGGTCCATGGCCTAAATACCTGCCGCGGCGCACAGCGGGTGTCGCACGCGGCGGTCCAAGAG
>SZWC01000083.1:250311-304541 GCA_023375785.1 Penium margaritaceum
ATTCGGGGTATATGGCAGAGGAGGGCGTGACGACACGACGGGCCTCCGGACTGCACCGAGACTTCTCCAGCACCTACGACAGCGCTGGCGAGACGCGGTCGATGCGTTTCGACAGCCATGTGGGCTTGTCAGGAGGCAGGAGAGTTTTCTCGGTGGGTTGAGACCCGCGCACCCGGTTGACTGTACCGGTGCGACGAGGAGACCCGATGGCTGTTGTGGGGCTTCCGATGTTCGGAAAGCCGTCTGTGATGTCTGGACGTTGATTCCGAGATGTTTTGACACTGCTCATATTTTCTCGGTGGTCGAGACCCGGGCACTCGGCGAGCTGTTCCGGTGCCTCGAGGAGACCACCTTTGTTGCTCTCGTGGTGTATGCAGTGTGTTCTCCCTGTTGAGTCATTTCGGTTCAGCAGGGGTGACGGGGCCCGGTGCGGTTAGCTGCCGGCGCCCCTATATAAGCCCGCTAGGGGCTCATTTGTAAACTCTCCTTGTTCTTTATATTCAGCGTTCCAAATTTGGCTAAGTCTGGAGACTTAGCCAAATTCTTGCCGTCTTGCATCGCACTCGCACACAGAGCTCATGTTCGTTTTTGCATGGGCCTGCATGCCCTAAAAATTATTTCCTATTTTTAGGGCGTGCACTTGTTCCAAAGCAGCCAATTGTTAGCTACATTTCGTACACTCACCACGTCAGCTCATGTTTCATCCAACATTGGTCTGCATGCCCTGAACCACCTCTCCCAATAGCCACATGAACAGTGAAAGACACGAGCGTGATAACATGCTCCATATCTTTGTTCAGTGGAAGGCCATGGCTGCTTCTGGGAGAGTAGTGGAGAAGACAGGTAGGATGGCTCACTCAACTTCCATTATCGACATAATTATGAATGATTCTAGTGGAGAAGCACAACCCACAGTTGAACCAGCCAATCCATTTGTTTGCCAGATATTTCGGGGTGCGTTATATGGCAAAGATGAGTGACGCAAAGTGTCACTGCTTCAGGCATGCCCCATGTGCCAGCTTCATGCGTGTGCACGCGTTGTAAGTGCTCATCCCAATGACGTGATACCTTCTGGGGGACATTTAAGTGAGTTGGATCAGAATTCTCTTATCCTCTCAAGGCTTTCCTTGACGACCAAGCGTCCGGGTTGAAGTCAGGGTTCTGGGCATAGACAGCGCATTTAACACAAAGGCAGGGACTCTCCTCTCTCCCTACTGCCTCACGGATCAAAGAAGAGACAGGTGGGTCCACACAGCCTCACAGCCCTCTCCTTGATTCCCATCACTGCCGCCCTGCTGATCCCCGGACAGTTCTTCACATTCAGGCCGGTCAGCCCGGGGCAGGCCTGCAGCACCTCCTGCAGCCCGGCGTCCGTCACCTTGGAGCACCCCGACACCGACAGGTTCTGCAGTGAGCCCCCGGCGGCAGAGACGAGGGCGCCAAGCCCAGAGTCTCCCACATCACAGGCAGACAGGTCGATGTCTTCCAAGGCTGTGCAGCCCCCTGCGATGCAGTGGAGGGCCGTGTCGGTCACAAGCGAGCACGAGTCCAGCCACAGGCTGCGCAAGGCCGGGCCGCAGTGGGAAGCGATGGTGGAGACGGTGGCGTCGGTGATGCGGGGGCAGCTGCTGAGGTCGATGCTGCTGAGGCTGCCGGCGCAGCAGAGGCGCACGAGGGAGCAGGCTGCGCTGTCCGTGAGCTCGCGCAGCCCGGAGAGCTCCAACGAGACAAGGCCGGTGGCCATGGAGGGGGGGGGGGCTGCGGCTGCCGAGGCGGACACTGCTGGTAAGACCGTCGCCACACATGCGGCCGACGCATTCGCTCCGTGTGGTGCTCTGTTGGGTGCTGCCTTTGACGCCGGAACAGGGGGAGGGAGCAGCAGGCTGGTGACCTGCGGTTTGGCTTCGGAGCCTGCAGTAGGCCAGGGCAGGGAGTCATCGAACTCGCCCACGCCGTCACAGTTCCGCACGGCGAGTGAGCGGATGGAGGTGCCGAGCCGGATTGCATGGGCCACAGCTGCGCCTGTGATGCCCGGCATGTTGTTCAGCAGGAGCGACTCCAGCCGCGTCGCACCGTTGACCAGCCCCCTCACCCCGCAGTCCGTTACAGAACCGCAGTCCGCGAGTTTCACGCTGCGCAGCGCGCTGCACCTGGAGGCAAGCACTGTCAACGCGTCCGAGGTGAAGCCCTGGCAGGAGGACACGCACAGCACTCTCAGATCCGCCAGCCCCCTGGCGCCAGCCATGGCCTTGAAGCCTGCAGACGTCACGCCGTGCAAGCTGCGCAGCTGGAGCCGGGTCAGCCCCGCCAGGCTGGCGGCGGTGTGTCTCAGGCCCGCGTCGTTGAGCGCCAGGTTACCCGCGAGCCGCAGCTGCCGCAGGCCCTTGCACGCGCGGGCCACGCTGGCGATACCCGCGGCGCTCAGGAGGGGGCAGCCGGTCAGCGCCAGCACGGTGAGCCGCGGGGCGCCGCGGCCGCGGGCGAGCGCTCGCAGGCCCCGGTCGGTCACCAGCGCGCAGCCCGCAAGGCTGAGGCTGGCGAGGCTGGCCGAGGCGCGCGCGAGCGCCTCGAAGCCGCGGTCCGCGACGCGCGGGCAGTTGACAAGGTCCAGCTTCTTGAGCTGCGGGCAGCAGCGCGCCAGCACCCCTAGCGCCTCGTCGTCCACCCACGGGCAGTTCCACAGCGCCACCTGCTGCAGCGCCGGACTTGCCTGCGCTATGGCCTGCAGCCCCGAGGCCGACAGAGGCAGCTGCGGCAGGCCGGCCGCCGCGACGGCCGCGCCGCCAGCGCAGACCGAACCGCGCGCGATGCGGCTAGCCGGCCTCTTGTTCCTCCTCACCCCGTCGGGGCCCGTCTTCCCTTCCTCTGCTTCACAACCCGTGCGTGCACTGCCCCCGTCGACAACGCCCGGACCGGCTGGCTGGCTGGCAAGGTCGGGCCCGCATGAGTCCATTTGCCGGTGCGCAGGTAGCGAGGTGTCTTGCGGTCTGTGTATGACGAGCCGCTCCAGCCCCCCGCGCCTTCGCACAGCGACAGCCAAGGCCATGAGCCGCGCGTCGCACGCATGCCTGCCCTCCAGAGCGCGCGAAAGGCCTGCCGACTCGGGAGCCGAGGCGAGCTCGTCCGAGACGTCCACAAAGCCGCCTCCGCGCTCAGCGGAGAGGCGACCGGAGCGCATCCCACCCAGGCCCCTGTACAAGGCGGCTTGTCTGCCACCGATTCCGCCATGCCGCTGCTGCTGCTGCTGCTGCTGCATCGAGGTTGCTGCGACTGCTCCCACAGCGGCGGGGGACGCTGGTGCTGCTGCAGGGGCGTGGGCGGGGGCGTTGAGGTCAAGGAGCGGTGGCTGCTGCAGCATGCCCTCGAGGTGCAGCCAGCGGCGGCACACGGCGGCGCACGCCAGGTGGTCCGCCACGTCGTGAAGGAGGCTGAATATGTGCGAGAGGCACTCGTCGGGCAGCGCTGCGGTGACGTCCGCTGGCGGACAAGCAACCGCACGGTGCGACTCCTTTGGGTCCGACGAGGCTGGTGCTGCTGGTGCTGCTGATACTGACACCAACCCCGCCACTAGAGCTGAGCTCCGAGGCCCTGCAGCTCCTTCAGAGCACGAGCTGGATCTGCCGGCAGTAGCAGCGCCGCCTACGGCAGCCGCAGGAGCAATCGCTGCCAAAGTAGTACCGTCGTCGAATCTTGAACGATGGAGCGAGCGCTGGCGCTTGGGCGCTGGTCCTTCCACGAAAGTTGCACTGGACTGCGACTGTGCGGGACTGTGTGTCGGTGAGCCTCGACAAGCACCGGAGGGTGCATGCTGGGTGGTTGCGAATCCCCCGGGCCGCTCGATGCGGAGCGCGTCGAAGAGGCGATGCGAGGTCGAGATGGAGGGAGGCCCATCGCCGCAGCCAGGCCACAGGGCGGCCCAGCCCGGATCAGCGGGAGGCGCCGGCGGGGCCGCGCCCGTCAACCCGCCAGCAGGCGGAGCAGCCGCGCCGGGCGGGGCGGCGGCGAGCTTGTCGGAAATGTGCGCCGGCCCGGGCAGGGCCGGGGCGACGGGGCCCATCGCGTGGAGAGAGCTATCCCAGCACATAGCGACCGACTGGGTGTAGCTGGAGTGTGGTCGAGGCCTCCTGGGGAAGACGAGCGCTGGTGTCGGACCCACACTGGGCTTGCCGAGGAGAACGTACGTCCGTGCGCGCTCCCGTCTACTTGCTCTATGGCGGAGGGGCAGGAGAGGACGCTGCGACTGCCTGACTGGGCCGTTAGTCAGACCCTGTTGGGGCATACTCCATCCGATGTGCTAGGAGAGAGAGCGCTAGCGGATGACAAGCAGCGGACCAGAGATAGTGAACTCCGACTCTTTACTTAGAAAGCTACTCTGGCACAAAGGAGATCGCAACAGGAAGTCGGGAGGGCGGACAGGCAAGTATCCCGCAACAGCTTCGAGTCCTCGAGTGAGGAACAGGCAGGAAAGATACGGCCACTGGTTAGATAATGCAAGGTTGTGGTAGCAGGGTTGACCTTTTGTCTCTTCGGCGGTAGTGAGAGATCCTCAGCCTTTGCTGTCACGACCTGGAGTTCCGCTTACTCCGTCCAGTTGGGCGGGAAAGGGGGGCTGTGATCACAGATATTTTCCTCGCTTTGCGCCTCGTCTCAAAACAGCTGGCCGGGAGGGCGGCCATGGAGATGCATCTGCTACGGATACAGAGGGGCAGGTGCGCAGACCGCGGGATGGGGGGCGGGGACTGTGTTCACACGGAAGTGAAGACCGCTGCAAGGCAAAGTGTGACGAAGGCCAGCAGGAAGCCGCAATTGAAGGCCGAAGGGAGAATGCTGCGCTACCCAAAGCGTTGGGAAGGTGCTGCCAAGAGGAGCCCCTACGCTTTTTGGGTGAAGTAGAGGCGTTCTTCCACAGTCAAGCTGAAAAACGCACGAGGACAGTCCCCTCCGCGAGAGGGGCAGCCTCCCTTGTTCGGAAGGAGCAATCCCTGTTTTCGGCACCAGCAGGAGTGGCTGCAGCAGAAGCTGAGTCGCGATAAATGCATTATGCCGCGGGCGGCAGCCCCGAGAAGAGCGCTACCAAACCCCAGCCGGCAGGACTAGCTGGCGCGATGAGCTGGGATGAGTGGGTCGAAGGCGTATCACCAGCCGTGCCGCGGCGAGAACTACGACGCAGGAAGGAACTTTCCTGGTGCTGCTTTCCAATCCGTACGGCGACGCACGGCACTGCATGGTCTGACGTCAGCAGGGACCTTGGATTCATCCAGGCCGTCCTGTTTCTCTAACCCGTTTTCAGCCACCTGCCGGTGCCCCGAGGCCTCAACGGGAAAGTGGAAACCTTCCGGCTGGCAAGCTAGGTGCGGTCCGGACTTTGCGCTCTTGCCCGGGAGCAAGAGCGCGTTGCGGCTGCAATGCGTTCACTTGGCCGAGGAGTGAGAGAAGGGGGAGGGGTTGGTCCTTGACGACGGTTGGAGTCGCGGTTGAAGACTGAAGCGGCCAGCTCGTGGTAAGCGCGGCTCGACTCTTGGCCGTAGAAGCGGGGTGTAGGGAGGAAAAGCACCAGGGCGATGTGGCACCCGAAGTACTAGAAGACATGCCAGGTCAGCGATATGCCGTCCTGCTTTTCACGCCTGTATGTTAATTGGTGCGAAACAAAACCAGTAATAATGACAACAAAAAGAATCGAGAAAAAGCTCCTGTTTGGACTTTAATTGAACCGACTTATTGGCTGTGTCCTCCAGAGGCTGTTCGAGCCGGATTTCGTCTGCATTAACATCACTAGATTAACTCCATCCAGACCTGTCCTTTCCAGGAGGAGAGGCGCAAACCCACAGTGAAGACCGTGAAACAGCGGATTTTCAGAATATTTGTATCGTCTCTATATCTTGATTTTTTCATATGTCACGATTGAGGGTCCATATCTGGTGTTTATAATATTTTCTACACTAGTTTGAGGGAATGTAAGCAACCAACGGTATGCCGACAGGACGAGAGAGCTCACACAACGCACACTTCACTTGACTAACGCATCAGAACGGAGGGGGGGAATCGAATGTCGTGTTTGCATCCAGGCCCCAGCAACGCCCAACACAACATACCGCATTTCCCTTCACTTGAACCAACTTTCAGAGGGGAAGACCCCTATTGACCACCACAGGGCGAGAACGAACTCAGCGAAGCTGAGTCCAAAGCCATTAGCCAGGAATAAAAACACGTCTGAAAAAGGTGAGTCAAAAATAACAAGGCCCAAGAGCAGTGCCAACTCAAACTGTGGCAGTTAGATGTTTACATTGGATTCCATGCATTTGAACTAACGAAACTAATCAAATCCATAGTGTAAAATATACACTCAGCAAAATGTTTTAGTGGAAACTTTTATGACAAAAAATCACCTTAAATCTCAAAGGAATTTGTAGACAAAACTTGTGATGCACGTATGTAGTGGAATGGACGAAGTATTTCAAAAGGAAACCGAATCAATGAGTTGCATGCTCCAAATTCTAGAGTTCATATGTGAAACATGTTACAAAGCATGGCATCTTAAAGGAAACACCATGCTTCATGCTCAAGTCTAACATAGAATAATGACTAATCATGTCATCTTCTTCACGACCCAAATGTGATCAAAAGACAATTTTCACAAATAAAAGAAAATATCAATGGGGGACATTTCTGTAAACAATGTCTCATTCACTCGACTGATAATTCCCTCATGATCTAAAAAAACTCATTCCAAAGTAACCAAATTTGTTAAATGCACCAACTTATCAAACATTTCCATTCCCCTATGGCTCCAAATAGATAAAAACACCAAGTTATCTTCCTCATTCTATACAAGAGAAAGTGCAAATTCTTTTATACTTATGTTTCTACCAAGAAACTCCATTGTGCCTTATGCCTCCCTATCCATCTCCATGGCAGGTCAAGCTACTTCATCTCAATAAGGAAAAATATTTTATAACATTTTTCGACTATTTCTTTCAATTGAGACTACATAACTTATCTGATAAATCTTATCAATAATTCAAAATGAAGTTTTGAAAATCTATAAACCTTTTGAATAAAGTCTCATCCGATTTCCATTCATTTTCCATATGATACATCCCACAATAACATTTTATGATAATAATGAAAAAACGCATAGATCCTCTAGCTTTAGAACTTGGCCAGAAATTAATCATATAGAAATGACTTCAATATCAAATGAACTAAATTTCCTAAATGTTCCATACAAGGAAAATCTTCTTTTATGATCTCATCCGAAGAGTAAACCGTTTCTACCCTAAAAACAACACTCATATACATGGTAACACTATTTTAAATGCATTTTAAGGATTATATACCTCGAATTTTGATTTTCAACAACAAATGTCGAAACAAATGTGACAATAGCATGGTTAAACATGAAAAATCCTCAATCTTATTACTTTTTTAATCATGTCACACTAATAATAATTCTTTTCTTCACATGTTTCCTCCATTCATAGAATATTGACAGAGAAATTTCTTATGGGAATATTTCTAGTGGTGATCCACTCACAATACCCTCTCTTATAAAGGGAAATTGAGAAGATTGTCCGTGCTTTCTCAACAAAATCAATCAAAACAATCCTAAAGTTTCTTGAGTGGGCAAAAACTATGATGATCCAGAGCTTTGACTTGGGGCACTAGGTTATGCAAAACAATCACAACTGTGTATGCGAAGTTATGGATTTTAATTCCTAAATACCCAGGTGCAGCTTGGTCAGGGAATTCCTATTATACATGCCACATTTAAATCTTGCATCCACGTGGAAGGGGGGAAAGGCCTAGACAACAAGGTTATGCATGGCTATGGACCCAGCTTGGTTGGCATTTGTGAAGAGCAAGAAATCATTGCTGAGTACTAGCCTCGGTCTAGTAAATTTGGTGTGACACCTGACTTATCAGTTAGGATTCCACTTCATAAGTCGTTACATCATCTTCACTTAGTAACAACATGCAAGCCCTAGAGTGGGGACCACTCTACATCAGTTCATACACGCATGACAGTTTAATTCATCAATGAATGCATGCACGACCAAGCAGCAACATGAGGAGCCAAAAGTGGGGACTACCCGATGTCAGTGACCACATTCATGACTTAGCAACTAAGTCCAATATCAACTGGAATCTCCTTGGGGACAACAGTGTGTGCTCTAGAGGGGGAAGATTCCTTGAGGAGGAAGTTGTAACCCTAAAACAAGAAGTTTCATCAAGGCATAGAGGACCAAGACAACTAGAAAGGATCTCACTGTAAAAGATGACTGGACTCAATGAGTCCTATAACTCAAACAACAACTCCCACAAGTAACTCCAACAATAACTTCATAAATAAATCTAGTTGCAACTCTAGTAGCAACACCTAAAGACCAACAAACCACCTTTGCTAGACAACACCTCATACCAAGAATCTATAGGCATTTTTTTAGCTAAATACCCATTATATCTTGGTAGCCTTCTCTTAGCCTGGGCTAGTGGAAGCGCTAGCATACCTAAAGGCCTGACTACCTTCAAGAGGTGGCCAAACTACACCCAAGAATTGAGAGCAACCTTGCTAGAACTACCTCTTAGGAAATTGCTCATCTTTGCGCCAAGAGCTGTCTCTAGGCGTTTACCCCAAACGTGTCCATCGTGTGTCTACCGTCAACTCTGCCTTATACTGTTGATCTAGTCTTGATGAACTTCGTTGCACATCCCTGATTTTCAACCAATTAGCATGGCAACACTTCGTTAGCTTTCCTAAGAGGGTCGAAAGTCTTGTGAAGACATAGTAAGTCTTGGAAAGGATGCAAGCATTGAGAGGAGACTACCCTGACATCATGGATGTCATTTCACGTCAAACAATATCATCATGTTTGGACACTTGCAATGACAACCTTGAAAACTTAGCAAGGTGTTGTACCCTTTGATGGGGCACGTTGTGTCAGAGCATAAAGCTGAGCTCTGATTTGTCAATGTTCCCCTCTACCATAATTGTACTTCATATTCGTTTCACGTACAAGTTTAATATTTGTCTTCCGCTTTCACTTTGGAAAACATGGTTAGCTTGCAAGGCACAAAGATCATAAGAACTAGCAAAAACCCCTTTTAGTATCAAAGCATGTACTGATTTTGTGAATAGAGGCTCGTAAAACCAAATATGCTATCGGCGTAGTAGATCCATGACACTACGAAGGTAGTTGTTACAGCTCAAACATCAAAGGATGAAAACATTTTTCATCACTCACAAGTGGCAGAATGAGCCCATGATGTGGTAAATTTACACACACATAGTTATAGAGCACGCTTTGAACACGAGATACTTGTCCCTCTACTACTATCGCAAGGTCGCATTTGCACGCACATCGTTTTAACATGCCATTGTGCAAAGCGCCTCCTCTCTTATGCCATTCGCCTCCTCAGTATATAGAGCCCATGCAGGCACTCTCAAAAGCGGTATGGCCTCTTAGTGTCAAGCTTGTGCATGAATTAGGAGAGTGGACCAAGGATAGAGCAAGCATTAGCTGAGGAGGATGAGGAGGCGAAAAGCTCAAGAGAGGAGACGCTTCACATAATGGGATGCAAAAATGATGTGCACACAAATTGGACCTTATGGTAAAAGTTGAGGGAAAAGTGTCCCATGCTCCTACCTTCTATAGAGGGTAGAACAAGCGATGAAGCTGACCATTCGAGGCTTCAACAATAGTCTTCCTATAAAAAAGAGGAATTTCATCATGAGCATCAGCTCCTATAAACACAACAAATGTCATCAATTATAGCAATGTCGAAGGCGAATGTGGTAAAGTTTAATCCACAAGCTCTCATGCCAACGTAGATATCACTTATATGATCTGCACTATTGGGCATGGTGCAAGAAGTCGTAATGAAGAAAAAGGAAGCTATATTACAAGTGTCATCAATGCCACTTGTACGAGCAATCCTTCATCAAGGTCACCAAGAAATAGTTTTGAAACAAGCTTTCAACAATGAAAGCACAAAGCAACAACAATAAATTGGTAAGGGGTAACATATTTGTTAAAAGAAGAATCTTACCTATGAGTTTGTAAGTGTTGAAGCAGCTTAACTTCAAGGGCACGTGGCTTTCATCTAATACTATAATGAGTCCTTGCATGAAGGTAACGCTTCATTAGCGCTACTTGAGCCATCTATGCATCTACAATAGCTCTATTCTCCTTCTGATATTTTACAGTCCATCTTCCCTCCTCAGATGAATTTAGCTTCAGCTATACAAGGAGAATGCATGTAGATAGTTGTGTCATCTCTTAATGTAGTCAGTAGAGCACCATTGAATAAGCCAAACCATGATATAGTGCAATCTTGCTTTTAAGCGCCCCAAAGAGTAAATGATGAACAAGAGTGCTCCTTAAAACCCCACGTGATGAATTGGTGAGGATCATCATCACTCCTTAAATTACATAAAAAAATAATACTCAAAGAAGAAATCACCAACAGCCCATGCTCCTACTAAGCCAAGGCAAGCAAGTGTTGTGTAAGAACTAATGTAGGGTGGAGTGGTGTCAAAGCAACCACAAAGTATGCAGTAGCCTCACAAAGATGAGCAATACTTCGAACGACAATGCAAACCTAATAGAATAGTTTTGGCACTAGTGGTCGTGCATATGGATGAATTCATACACGTCCAAAAGAGAAAAGTGACATGGATAATAACTTCGTAACAGGGATGAAGTTCTCATGCTCCATCTAACATAAGATAACCAAGCTGCAAAATGGCAATGATGTAATAGAGCACTGATACCCAATAATCCCCTCAGTGAGAGCACATCAATGTGTGCAACTTCAGACTTGGCCAAGGAAATACCAGCAAGAGATGAATTTTGCATCCAAGAAGACCTCTATACTATATGAAGTAGCTTAAGGAAGACACCTTCACAAAAATATGTGCACATCACTTGCAACTAAACGAGTTATGGAGAGACAGCAACAAACTCCTAGAGCACCAACTCTATTTGTCAAAGTACCATAAAAGGAGATTCTCAAGTGAGGATGAGGGAAGAGCAAAGGTGTTGCTCAATCCTTTGAAGTAGCATGTAATGTTGTCAGCTGGAAGTAGAAAACGTATTGTGTGTGTGACAGATGGAGGTGGTTTACCCATCGGGTGTTGGGTTTTATGCACAAATGGAGCACTTGAGCTCCACGTCAAAATCTTGCCGGAGTGGTAGATGGAGGGAGTAATACCACCACATGATGGGCGACATGCAAAAATAGAGCAGTTGAGCTCCATGTAAAAATCTACAAAGAGTTGGAGGTGGAGGCAGTATACCCACAATGTTTCAGGTGGTATGAATGACGGATTTGTTTTGCTCCATGGAAAAAATTGTGCCAAGGTGGTAGGTGGAGGAGAAAGAGCCAATGAAAAATCAGGCACAATCAAGACCTCTCAAGCGGACGACGACCTTGTCCTCGAACTTCCACCATGAGACAATAAATGGTGCAAGGGCACGCTCGCACCTCACGATGCAAGTCTCACTCCTTAAGCTACATGCTTAACATCAACAGGTCACGCATTAGCAACTAGGGAAATAGCACAACAGTTGAACCAATTGACAAAGTGAAGAGAAGTGTGAGGTCTTGGAACTACCTCAAATGAGTTCGTCACCATCACGAGCTACATGGCTAAGCTCTTTTGTCATGGGGATCGAAGCTTTAAGCCAAGCAAGTCTACGCTGCCTTTTTTAAGGTGGAAGCAACAACCAGTAGCAACAATAGCAATTGCAAAGGTAAAATTATGGAAGATTCCCCATGTCTACTACAACTAAACTAGTGGTTTAAAACATAGGGCCAAAATGCACAATGTGTTTTGGAAGCTCTTAAAACAAAATTCAAGGTTACCTCTCCCCTAAAGAGATCAGAGGGCGAGTTTACTTCTCACCCCATTCGACCCTCCTTCATCAGCAATCGATGGAGTAGAAAAGGAGTGGCAACAAATGGAGAAGAAACGAGCAATAGAAGCAAGCATGTTGTATAATCCTTGTTATAATAGCGCTCATCACTTTTGTCAGAAAATGAAGCGACTACCTGCTCCGTTAATCTTTGCGAGCTTGTGGGAGCCAAGTACAAACTGCAAGCTTAAAGAAGTGCATAAAAAATAAATAAAGAAATATGGGGCATGAACAAGTCGAGTACTGGTGCATAAGATGCATGACCAAAATAACACAATAGGAAAAAAACATAGGAGAAAATGGAAGGCTCGTTACAGCAAGAAAAGTAAGGGTTGAGGAGGGGACCGCCGAGTGAGGGGAGGGGTGACATCCATGTTGGATACCGCACGCGTTTGGTGCGATGGCGAGCTCAGCAAAGAGAATGCTGCAAGAGCAGCCTCAGTCGTGACAAGGCCTTATCGCGATAGTAGGATAGCGCAAGGCCCCTTGCCGCAATGGTAGGGGGATAACCAACAAAAAATAAAAAGGTTGGAGCACAGGCATCGGCCTAAGAGTGGTCGTTGCTGGTGGGGGGAGCAAGAGTGCGAGTAACAAGCTCCACTAGATGCAACCAACAGGCTATGAGAAAGAATAACAACTATTTGCTTACAATAGACAGAAATAGCAGGCCCAAACAAGGAAACCCACCAAACCATCGGCAAAGGGATAAGAAAGAGGGCATAAAGTCGACCCATGCGAGTCGTTATGGCAAGCGCAAAAGCCACGACGCAACAGTGCCAAGAATTGCTCAAACAAGCCCCAAGAATAATGTTTCTAGCTCCAATCATGCCATAGACATCTAGGAAATCCTAGAAAACAAGGTTTAGTTAATCGTGCCCATTTAATGCACGGCATATTTGGTGAATTGGGTGTGTAGAATTAAGTAATTTCCAATAAATTATCTCAAAAGATAGTCATCTTCTGTTTACATGGAAAGTTATAAACACAATACTTGTGCCTTGGCACTTAGATGCCATAATTTAACAGAATAATAATAAATAAGGCATGTACTGTGAAAACTTTAATAGGTGTACATTCTTCTTAAAAAATTCAACAAACTCTTTTGTAAAGCCGATGTGAAATTTCATATTCAAGGGCTTCAAATGGGAAAAAAACCTTCTTGTTGACCATAGTCCCGCACAAAATCAATTGTCCTTTTTCCAAAAAAAACAGCAAAACTTTGCCGACAGGCCCCAACTTTTAAGTGCATTCGAGGAATGTGGATGGTGCGTATTTGGTACATCAAATATTTATGTACATCACAATATCATGTACACCAATGCATATTTATGTGTCCATAACATGCACTATCCGAATAGAATTTACCATTTGGGAGGACAGCATAAGTTCTGGATGTCTCTCTCCCTAAGGGATAGAGTAAATTAGCAAAGTGTAGCTTATGTGTTTAGATTTGTTGTGGTGGAAAGAATAGCAAACACAGAAAAATGTATTTACCTCATCGACAGCCGATATATGACGATCGAAAATCAAAGTTCAAGGACCTCGATCACCTACCAATAGGCAATGGTTTATGGTCAATGATCGACTAAGAACGATCAAACATTGAAAATCATCAACAAATGGACGAAGTCAAAAGGTGAGGACATTAGTCTATAGAAGAGAAAAACAAAAAGTTGGAATCCCCCCCCAAATTATGGAATGTATTCAATTGTGTAGCAAGCACGTGTACTATACTAAAACTAAATCTATACACTAGTCAATCATGTATAATAAGATACATGTCCATACAATATCACGTCTCAATGAGAAAAAAACCATATACATTATCCCAATACACTTCAACATTTTAATGGGGGCAACATGGGTATCGTATATCCCCCCTCTAAAATGGTAGAGTGTATTTGAGAAGTAGAGCTAAGAAGTGTGTTAGTTATATGCGATGGAAAGAAAAAAACAATCGTTCAAGGAACCATATGTGTGGTGACCACAGAACGGTCACAACAAATAATAGTCAAAAGGTGAGGAAATTCTACTACAGAACTATCATAAAAAAAATTTAGGATCTCCCCATACTGAAGAATGTATTGGGAAAGTGTATGTAGTGTGTGAATTGTACATGAAATAGTTCTTTACGCTAGTGTATCATGTACACTAGTGCACACGTCGGTACACTTTTACATGTTGACGAGATACAAAGAGCACATACACTATCTCAATACACTATGTGTTTTGGTGGCGGGTAAGCATGGGGTCCGAAAGCCCCCCACCCCCCCAATGCTAGAGTGTATTAACAAAGTGTAGCTGGCCGATGTATCCTTTTGAAAAATGATGGAAAAAAAAGACACACTAATGTGTTGTGAGTTCACTCCAAAACCGAATATTATGATTTCGAAGAACAAGGAACAACGATCAGCAAAGCAGAAGATTGTTTTTTAGTCATGTAAGTAGAAGGGAACGAGAATCCCCCATGCGATTGAAGGGAGCCTGGTCGAGCAAAAAAAAATAAACTCACAACCATGGGTGTCATTCCTTGGGTTTGATTGTGAGTTATAGCTTTGTGAGTGGGAGTTACAAGATTCGCCCCTATAATAAAGGGTAACCAAATGGGCCCTGCGGAAGCAAGGCCCAAAAACAGCTTAGACGAGCAAAAACTGAAAATTAAAATGCCAAAATGAAACATCGGATGAATTTTCGTTTCGCGAAACTCCAAGTCCAGAACTAGAAGTCATTATTCATTACAGAAGTAAAATTGTTGGGTTCTACGATCAAATGTACATCTTTGTCAAGAAAGTATACATGGAGTTGTGAAAAACTAAACATGCTTTCTCTAATAGTTAAAAATTTCCTTTGGAAACATTTAGTGAAATATTGTGTGTTGAAGCATAGAATTCCATTATTGTTTATATGAACATATATAGAAAATTAAGTTGTAAGATAAAGTGGTATCATTAAAGTTTCAAAATCATACATTAAACATGTATAGTGTATGAAGTCGTGTTTTAGGGGTGATCAACCATAGATGAGAAATTGTCTAAGAATGGACGTAGGGGTATGGTAGGTACCTTAGCCATGCAAAAAACAAGCTAACACACATAACCGTGGCTAATTTAAGTGGTGAAAGCAATGAAGAAGTGTCGTAGAAGCAAGTGGCTAAAGCGATGAGAGGAGTAGAAGGTTGTAGCATTAGGAGACTAAAGCTAGCGGTGAGCTACCATACTTGTCGGCCAGTTGTGGTTGTAGCAACATGGCGGTCCCAATCAGTGGCCCCCCTTACAAGCGTTGCATCTAAGGAAGCTTCAGGAGCCATCCATTGCCAAGCACGTGCATGGGAGGCACAATGGCTTTGGTTGTGGGAGGTTGTGTTTGCATGAAGAAACGTTTGTGGTGAGTGGGAAGATGAACCACACATCACCACATTCAATTTCTTTTGTTTAAACCAAATTTCTCTAACCAAACAGCTACACAAAAAACATGAGAAAATTCAAACGAGAATTTCCAAGACGATACTTGATCAATTCAAGTGGCATTTTTTCCAAAAAACAAACCCCAACAGTCGTAGCACACTTGACGGCAATCCAAAAGTCTTTTCTCACAACAAACATTTTTTCTTAGGCATCTTGAACCTCCGCCGATCACTTAAATCCTCACTCAAAGAAATAAGTGTCTCCTCATTCATGAACACACCTATCTCGTGGAAGTCTTGGGCTGAATGATAACTAAGCTGATGAAGGGCTTCAACTTGCGTAGTCATTTAAATATTCAAAGATTAAGGATAAAGGATTTTTATCCATAAAAACCCAGGTGCATCTTGTCCAGGAATTTCCTCCTTTATAGACTAGATTAAGTTATAACATCCGAGTCCAAGGGGGAAAGGAGCCCGGTTCTTTGTGTGCTGCAAGCACAACTAGGTTGTGCATGCCTATTGACCTAGCTTGATCATCATTTGTGTAGTGGAAGCAAGCCTTGCTGAGTACTAGGCTAGGTGAAGTCAGAGTGCGGCTACATCTAACTAGGCAACCAAGACTACTCTGCATCAGCAATTGCATCTGCGTGACTCATCAACAATATGTATGTCCTAGAATTGGGATCGCTCAAGATGCATGACTTAGGAGCTGGGACCACTATGAAGTGATATCTTCTCAAGGGAGGAAGCTCCTTGCTCTATAGTGGGAAGAATCCTTCAGGAGGAAGCAAAGACACCATAGCGGCAAGTTTCCTCAAGGTACAAAGCAATAAGTCAATTTGTCAAGATCATAGTATAAAAACAAACTAGAATCAATCGTTGAATTAAGTCCAAAAACATCTCCAAACTCTAGTATAAACTCTAGCAACAACCCCAGTTACAAGACCTGAATACCTCTAGTTTGCATTTTGTAGCCAAGACATCATTCAAAGCCTCTATAGACGCTCTTTTTCAAAAAACCATGTCAACCTGATAGCCTTTTACGAGCCCAAGTTTGTGTACGCCTAATTACCTGAAGGTCAAACTACATTAAACAGGTGGCCAAACTACGCCTGAGTGAAGAGAGCGCCCTTACTAGAGTCGCCTCTTTGGACATTGCTCATCTCTTAACTAGGAGATGTGTTTAGGCATTGAACCCAAAGTTAGTGTCTAGAATTAGCTTGACCTTACAATGCGAATATAGTTTGGACGCAAATTATAAGAGTTCCCCTCATTCAAATTTGTAAGCCAATCAGCACTCTACTAGTTTACTTAAGAGGGTCCTGAGTACTGTAGCGACCTAGGTAGTCGTGTACTGGCTACTAACATGAAGAGGAGGTTGTCGTAATGACATGGAGGCCAATTCACCTGAAATTGTGGTGACCGTGACAATACGCTTGCAACAAAAACCTTGACGCCTTATAAAGGTGGTGTGCCCTTGGATGGGGCAGGTTGTGTCAGTGCATTGAGTTGATCTAAGATTTTTTCTTGGTTCCCTATACCATACTTCAACTTGATAGTCATTTCAAGTACAAGTTCAATTTCACTCTTCCGTTTTCACTTTCGAAAACAGGGTTAGCTTGCTGGGCACAATGATCAAGGACAGTAACAAAGATCCCTTGCTAAATTCTAGCACGCGTTGAAAAAGACAAGTGAAGTTCTACACAAACTCCCCTTTTATTGCAAACAACGGAATGGTGGTTTTGTGACAAAACCGTTAGTTCAAAAATAACAATATGGGACATGTGATAAACAAGTGAACATAGCTACATAATTGTGAAACCACCTAGCCACATTAATTGACCGTCCACTTGAGGTGGCAAAGAAAGGGTACATCTTAAAAACTAAGTTCATTCACTCTAATATGATTTTCAATATATTTTTTCAACTTCAAGTTGGTTGACACTATTTCTTTTATATTACTCAAAAAGTCTAAACCTTTGAAAAAACAAGCTAAAGACTTAATAAGCACCATGAACAAATTAACATGTCTCTTTAAGTGCACATTATTGAGTTTAAAAGCACTCTACCAGAAGCATACATCATAGAATGAGGATCAAGTCATTTAATGAAGAGACTCTTACTATCCCTAAGAAAGTCCTTTTTTAACACATTTGAAGTTCCTTTGTAGGACTACATAAAGCATACGTCTTTCAAAATTCATGTTTTGTAAATATTTCACCTAAACAAATGTTCTCATGCCTCAAATGTTCCATCCATGTTTTCACATTTATATCCGAGCAAACTTGGAAGTAACAAAAATAAGATATACAATACTATAATGGTGAATGCTAAAATGTATCACAAAATGCTACATAAGTCTTACATAAACCAACAAATGCATCAAAGCTTAACTAATAAAGTTTAACATTGAAGAGAAACTGATTATATGGAGTTCATATCCAATATCTATGCTTTTGAATAATTATTAATTCATGAAAATTTCCATATACATATATAATTTAACACGTCCGTGTCAAGAAGGTCATTTCTATGACCCATTCGTGCATTTATGAGACTAAATATCTTCAACGTTCATCTATGGTTCAATAAGGACAAAAAACATGTTGAGCCAGTTTCATAAATCTGTAACGTTATAGAAAATTTGTACCCGATTTCCCAAATGAACAAATGAATGTGTTTATTTCTGAAATAAAACTCATTTAAATCATGAATTCAATTTTTTGAGACCATGAAATTCCTTATGTTCACTCCTTGAATAAAAAAATCCTTATGAAGTTTGATTTTTCAAGGTGCAAAGAAAACATAATCATCAAGATTGCTATTTCTTCATATAATCTAATAACCCTTGTTTTCATTCGTTTTGGATTGCTTATTTATTATTAGAATCATCATCCGTTATCAATACTTAATCTTGAGATTATTCATATATTATAATGCGTTTTTAGGAATCTCACATGCATGACGTAAATTTATATCTCTGATCCACAATGTATTCATATTTAACCCTCTCAAGCACCAAAAATGTTGAAAGTGACCCTAGAATTTATGTTATACAATTTTTTATTACTAGAATTGATTTTTTCTACAACCTAAAGGAATGTGTTTACCTTGATCCAACCTTTCTCACGTGACTAAAGTTTTAGTGGGAAAAGAAATATATTTGTCACAAGTAGATGTTACTTACAAATTACATATGGATTATGTTTTTTCTCAAATCCATAGTCCATAATTTATGCAATACATAAAAAGGTATGTTTTCATAAATCAATACCTCATGTGTGTTTTCTATCTAGGTTACCAATGGTTAACAGGCAAGAAAAATAAAGTTTTCAAGTTTTAGTACACCTAAAGGTGTCTGAAAAAATTCAAAGTGTTAATCTTTGAGAAAAGATGTAATGAAAAGTTTTCATTCTACCCTCGTATCGGAAATTTAATAAATTCTAATCTTTTGAAAACATTTTCACTCATATCAAGGGATCCTTGAGCAAAACGTTGAATGGATCTATCAATCTTTGAGCCTTCTTCCGATTTGTGTGATTGAATTACATGTTTTACTTGAATAACAGTGGACACAAGCATTATTTGATGTTCACAAAAATCAAGTGCATAGAATGCATTTACCAAACATAGCAAATATAAAAGAGCATCTCATTGGTTTTTTTTTAAACACTCATAAGAGCACGTAAGATATTTCCATGCAATGGAGCTATGTTCTTCTCACATTTACGAACAAAATATGAAAACTTTTACTTGTTAAAAATTATACTAAATACAAAAATATATGGTTCCTGTTATCATGATTCATTTGTTGAACGATGTATTTTTTTATCAATACTTTGAATACACTTGGAAGTATGATATTTATAACTTATTTAGGTTTATAAAAAAAACTATTGTTATAGAATTTTCTTGTGCTTTTTTGCATCAAAACTAGTGACCCTAATTACGAACGTTTTCTCTTCATACCTTGTGAAAATGATATTATATAGTAAGAAACCATCACGTGCAACCCACCCCATACAACTTCTAATTGTTTGTATAGGAAAAACTATTACATGACATAAAATTAGAACAAAGTGAAACAACTTATGAAAGTAACAATGCCGAGGTTCCAAACTTTTAATTATTCACTATTCCTCTTATGGATAACTTTCCTCACTATGTCAGTTTAGATAAAGAAATGTTTCTTGAACTGCTTCTTTTCATTCTTTGTGGAACAAATTGAATAGCCAAAGAACGGGTTTTTTATGATCTAATAATTATAAAAATTACTTAATTATCATTGCTTCTAGCTAAGTTTTCTATCTCATTTTCGCCACTAATACCTTTTAATTGATAATCCATTAGTAAATTATGGTCCATGTTCCTTTGCATAAAAACAAATCCACTAAAATCATTATTGGTGAGATTATTTCCCTTTCATGTTTTATTCAACATGTTAATTTCCCATCTTGTTACAATCGTGCACCATTTTATCTTCCAAACTCCCTGACATATGATTTTCCATGTCATTTTCTTGTAACATGAACGTTTTTCTTACATACAAATCTATCATACCTAACTTATCGGATTGCATTCCAGCCTTGGCATGCATATGTGTTCAACTAAATGAGGGCATTTTTTTTGGTTTCATCATCAAAGTTCAATCATTTACTACGTTTGTCGTTATTTTCCATTACGAGGAACATAGATCTTAACTATTATCATGCTTTGATATTACCAAGGTTTTCACATAGTGAGAGATTATGATACTCAAATATGATTATCCTCTTTGTGAAACTTGACGAGAGCCTTGAGTTGGCTTAAATTTCTAGAGAATGACCAAAATGAGCTCAAGAATACTTGGGCATGTTCTGGGCATAGATTTCCTTCTCATTCAGACTGATCGTATCACCGTTCATAATGTTATAAACGTTGAACAATAGTGACAAGATCTCCACATACAATAATGTACACACTGATCTTTGACAATTTTTAAACAAGTTAAATTAAATTACCCAAAGAGTTATTAGAACAACCTTTTACTCCATCAAGAGAAGAAACACCAGTGTGGTTCATTCAGTAAATTGCCACTCGTTTGCTTTATTCTTCTTATTTCTTATAAGAAGAACAAAGCGAACGAGTGGCAATTTACTGAATTTACAACCAACAATCTTATCACAAGTTAGGTTACACAAGTGTAACAACCCATAAAAACATTCTCCATGCATGGGGCATCTACACTCTTTAGCCACCACATAAACTAGTCCCTTATTTTATTCTTAGCTTATCAATCTTCACATTTAGCATTAGGTTCTTGTTAATTTATATTTATTAGAAGAAATGGAATGATTTGAATCATGGTATGATCAACCGATTATCTTGAGTGAGACATATTCACGTAAAGAATGTAGATCTAATGTTATTAGCACGGTCATTGCATACTATTTCAATTCTCTATTTCTATATAAAAAACCATTGTTTCATAAAATGCCCTATAGTTACGGTTGGAAACTCTTGACCAACAAAAAATCTAGTTTTATGTCATGCTACATTAAATCTATGTCTAACTCTGGAAATGATGTTAGAATAGTTTTATGTTATTTTGATGAAGGTGGCATTCAAACTTGATACCGTCCTTGAGTCATGATGTTAGAATAGTTTTATTTTACACTTTACAAAATTATTCAGTCGAAGTTTCTCATTAGCTTTATTTCATCACAATCGTATGCATAGGTTCCATTGATAAAACCTGTCATGTGCATTTGACCTCTTTCTTCATTTCCAATAAGCGTAGATAATCCTAATAAGGGATGTAATTATTTGAGAGTTATCATTAATAATCATAATGTTCTCAATAAACTACCATTTCCACCTTCCAAGTAGTAAGGGTTTATCACCCACGCCTCATGATTATATGGTAATTTCACCAAAATCCTATTCTTAAGAAATGTGGTTGTTTTTATGAACTATTCAATGACAGTTGTCTCATGATGTGAACTTCATACAGAACTTCTTTATAAAATATACTCCCTCATGATTGAGAAAGCTCATTTTTTTTTTAAGGGGGTTGGTTTTATATATCTGTTTAGTGATTTCATAAGTCACATTCATCATTTATTTCTTGGATGTTCAAAGAAAGGAAATAAGTGAGTTGTTTTGTTATGAATATTTAATTCATTTAGGATAGACGATCAAGTACCATCATCAACTTCCTTATCAATTTCATTTTAAATTGTGTTTTTGAGGTTCGTATGGGATTTTTAGAAATAAGTTGAGGTTTTCATTGAGATCATTGAAGTTTGTTTGCATGATTTATTCTTGGAAAAATATGGGAATGAACCACGTGATTCACACATGTGTAATCATTTGAAATTTCATCCACTCGCTTTTAAAATCATATTTTTTAAGATAATGTATATTTTGTATGGTTAAAGTTTTTCAGTTTATGCTATTTTGGATGAAAACAACTCACATTTAAAAAATTCATTCATTAGTTTTTTTATTGTCAATTCGGTGCCATGTGGCCCGTGTTGTATTCCATGGTGTGTGACCTGTTAGACGTGATGGCTTGAGGTTTGGCGACCCTTAAGTATCACGATTTATTGCTTGGTCCAGCAAGGATTCCATCAAAATTGTCACATTGGTGTTAGAGCGTTGTGGTTCAAGTACGGTTTGTGGAGAACATGGGCGGTTCACTCCTAGTGTGGGAGTGTAGCACGTGGCTAGTACCATGTGGCTAGAGATTGGGATCCTAACCTATGGGTTGTTGGACTAAATGGCTTCAAGGTCAGAGACCATCAAGAAACATTGTTTTGGGTAATTGGCCAAGTATTGTGTCTAATTCGTTAAAATTTGAGTAGGAAAGCTATAAGGGAGGGTTCTACCATGATAATTTCATGGTGTACGTTCTATGTCAATTTTCCTTTGTCAAAGTGTGTCATCTTGGGAATCTAATGCCTTACTCGTGTATGAACAATCTTAACTAATTTCATTCCGTGCAGATTTTTATATCATTCACTTGATCTTTTGTTAACGTTTTTTGGGAGAACACCATGTTCTTCAGTTAACGTATGCATGTGGATGACATACATCTTTTTTTCAATGTGACATTCTTTTTATAAAATCCCGTCATTGAGCCATATGTTCTTGGATGTTGCATGTTGCACTATTTCTCTTACTATGTATTTCACACGTAGCATTTTTTCACCCTTTCTCTTGTGTATTTGTTTCATCTATTACAAGAAGAGAAAGACGCTTGGAAAAGGTTGTTTAATTGGAAAAACCCCTTGGAACACGAGCAAAGCAAGTCTCTTTGGTGCAAAGTTGGCTAGCAATGTCAGTGGATAAAAACGTTGGTATGATTCATACAGTTAACAGTTTGGCTGGGTGGTGCATTAGGAGATTCGAAGAATCCTGCCTTGTTTATGATATCTTTGAATGACGTCTCGTGCCCTTATTACTCCTTCGAAGAATCCTGCCTTGTTTCAGTAAAAACTTGTCGGCTATATTTAGAAAAACCCTTGATGGCTTTTGCCTTATTTTATTGTTTGTTTGAACGCCTTTGCGCCGCCTCACCAAAGGTCAGGTCCTCACCTCGGCAGTACAGTGTGCATGGTCGTGCAGGCTGCGGAATGCATCATCGGTATATATGCGCATCGCCCCCTGTGGCGAAGAGGATCCATGAATCTCGGGAGATTCTCGGCCAAGTTGACACCAAGCTCCGGTAACCAAGGAGCGGCAATTGCCAGGCCATCAATTGAATGTTTTTTAACTGTGGCTGAGCTGGAAGGAAACTGAATCCCACCAGCCCAAGACGACCATCCGATTCGATTAGGCTGCCTGAAGTCCTTGAAGCGAGCTCGCACAAATACAAGTTGGGATGCATGTCACCGGCTTGGAAGCCTTTTCCTCCCAAATCAGCATTCAAGGCGGGAGGAGGCGGGGGGGGGGGGGGGGGGGTACCAGACTTACACTAGCCCCTAATCTTTCCGAGTGGGCATTTCTGTTATTACACGAACAGCCCATCTCATAGCGAGACCGCGATATTCACTCCAACGGTCGAGGACAAACCGGCCAACTGCCCTCGCCCTCAGTGAATCTTCCCGAAACTTCTGACAACTTCAACCACTCTCGCGAATCTACGACAGAGGTCTCACGACCTTTCGGTCGACTTCTCGACGCACCGAGACGAATCTGGATTTATAATGATGCATCCGGCATCTTCGCCGTCGATTCTCGAAGTCCCCCGACTTCTCGACGGACCTTCTCGAATCTGACCACTCACGACGCGACTCTGCACGCGTCGTTCGAAAATCAACCCAACGACCCCGACTATGCCCCATTCGTAACTCGACACTTGTATATATATGTATATATATATATATATACATATATATATATGTGTGTGTGTGTGTGTGTGTGTGTGTGTGTGTGTGTGTGTGTGTGTGTGTGTGTATGTGTGTGTGTGTGTGTGTGTGTGTGTGTGTGTGTGTGTGTGTGTGTGTGTGTGTGTGTGTGTGTGTGTGTGTGTGTGTGTGTGTGTGTGTGTGTGTGTGTGTGTGTGTGTGTGTGTATGGGACCGAGAGACTAGATATCCACCATGTCCAATTTTTAAGTTGTCGTGCCTGCATATGTTGAAAAAGGTACCGGATACCCAGACCACTTTCATTTTGTAACCGCCTATCCAGTGCCCGCCATATTAACGACGACATATCTGAGTCCGACGTATTTCACACGGCATACCACGACATGTAATTTAATCACCGCATACCCACAACAAAAGTAGGCGAAATTCAACATTACGCGAATGCGAACCTAGTGCTCATCGCGACGGGTTTGTAGGCGACTCTTTGTCGTACTCGCTAAAAACATCTTACCTGTCCTTTCGATTACTTGGATTACAATCGATGGCGACAACGCCGTTGAGCAATGCGATTGGTTATTAGGTGGACGATTGACAACTGCTCCAACGCGCGGTTCATCGGCCACAGCCACGTACATCATATAGTGCGAAGTCACCTTGCTGACTGTGTGAATCGACGTCATTTGAACGTAAAAACTCACCCGATTCGCACCTTACACCTTTGAGTTCGCAATTGTTAGCACTACAAGCACGATAGGAGGAGCCCTATCCACGAGTGCCATGGACCCGATATACCGTAGTGCCGCTTACATTCGGCTATTTTTTCAAACTGAATTAAGTGAGAGTTATATTCGACTATAATTTTTGGCCATGGAATTTTGGACCCCTTTCGTCAAAAGTCCTCTTTGTTTTGGTGTTTGTATGTGGTCGAATTGCCCGTTCACGTCCTCAGTGTCTCCCTACAACTTCGTTTTCAAATCTCCTAAGCCCGAATGTCGAGAGCGACCTCGGACCTCACAGCTTGCCTCGGCTTCCAGGTTCAGAGCAAGCGTCGCAGAATCCTTCGTTGCTAGCTTCGCAAGTCCCTGCGAAGCGCGCTGTGTGCCACGTGTGCAAACAGTCCCTTATGGCATGCATGCAGACGTGGATATAATGAACTTCCTCGTGCAGTTTCTAAGAGACTGCAAGCGGAACGTGAACTGGTGCGTATTGACATAAGATTTTTGTAATTTTAAGAGTGTTTCGTCCATGAGAGTCTAATTATTTAGGTGCCTGAATCGTCGAAGGAAAATCATTATTTTAGTCGAATGAAAGGGGCACTACGGTACGCAGACCGCCCACTACCTTCGATGGACGGCTCGGGAGGCATCCCACACACTCAACGTGGTCCTTGGGGTGTGGACATACCCTTTCGGCCCAAACTAACATGCGATGAGGCCGAAGCTGCCTGGCGCCAACTGAACTAAGTGGGACGCCATGTATGACTATGCACCACCCAGTCCGCACGCCATGTGTTGGATGCTGGGTATGTGGACTCCAACTAGTCGTCCTTTGTATGACAAGAGTAATCTGCTTCCGTGGATGCAGATGCACCCCATGACCATGTCGAGTATGTAACCCCATGGTCTTCTTCATTATTGCCATTTCTTATTGATGGCATATATTGGTTTTCGTGCATCTCTCATTGTACTCTGTTGTGTCCTCCCGGCTTGTGTACATCGGCGTGTAGATGACTGACGGCGAGACTCGACGCTACTGGAGTGTCGCTCGGTGGAGCCGAAGCGCGCTGAGGCCCACTCACCGTTCGCTGGAGCCTCCTCCCTCCGGCGATGCGCTCAGCTCCATCGGCAGGCCTCCTCGGCGGTCGGGCCGCCGGCGGTCACTGCCACTGCACATGCTGTCTGCATGCACCTAGTGTTGTGTCTGGTTATGGCATTCCGTCTGCAGCATCATGCGGTGCCTAGGGTCCATGTCTCCTGCTGTATGGCCCTCTTTGGCATCGCTGACTGTCGTAGGCACTGCCTGGGTTCGGGCAGCCATAACTCTCTGCTGTTATTTTTCCAGCTCATTCTGACTGCACGACTGCGTTCGCATTGTCGATATTATGGAATGGTCTAGTTTTCAGGCAAAACGGACGACACCCAGGTTTTGGGCTGTCGAACATCTGGCAGTGCTCATCAAGAAAACCCTGCCTGCCAGAAAATAGGTCTAGGACTATTTTCTGATTGGCTGGTTAGCTGAGTAACAAGTTCTACACTGATGGGGGGAGCTAGAACTTGGAGCGGTCTCCCATTGTTGCTCATTCTTCATTCCTAATGAGTCACTTTCCGTTTTCAGCTGCTTTCTGGCGCTAACACTGGCGCGCGCGTTTTTGAGCAACAAACCCAGAGTTTCCAGACTTAGACTCTAGAGAAGCAGACTTAGGGGGCAGCAGACTTAAGGAATGAGCGTGGAAGCTGCACGATGCATCAACAACACTGCTGCCCCAACCTATTGCGTAGGATTTCCAACTTGGTATCAGAGCCAGAGCGTACCAGCAGCAGCAGAAGACTGGCGTACAGGTGCCAGACAACGCCGGCGGACCCCCATACGCGCTAGTGCAGGGGAAATGCTGCCAGATGTTTTCCGGCAGCATTGACCCGCCTGGTGGCGGCGTGAGATTTTCTCCCACGGCCACTGGACCAGGGGAATTGCTGCCGAAATGTTTCGGCAGCACTGACCCCCACGCGTGACGCGAGGAGGTGAGCGGCAAGCCGCGTCGGACACCTGCGGGCGACGACGCACGTTGCAACATCACCCAGGTGTAGTGACTGGCACCAGCACACAACAGCAGCAGTCTGTAGCAGCGGCAGCCGCAAGCAACGGCCGAGAGCAGTGGCGGCAGCAGCTAGCAGGAGCTGCGTGCAGAAGTAGCAACGGACAAAAGCAACAGCCCACAACAGCCGGTAGCAGCAGCCCGCAGGAGTAGCAAGTAGCAACGGTAGCAAGCAGCAGCTGCAACAACGTGCAGCAGCAGCAGCAGGCTGCAGTAGCCACAACAGCAAGCTACAGCAGCAGCCACCTACAGCAACTGCAGCAGTGAGCAGCTGCCAGCAGTAGCCAGCAGTGGCTGCTGCTACTCGTAGCCCGCAGCTCGCTACAAGCGACAGGTTGCGGGCAGCGAGCCCGCTGCTCGCAGCAAACAGCGGGCTCGCTGCCCGCTGCCCACAGCGAGCAGCGGAGGCTGCTGTGACAGACGAAAGAAAGAAAGAATGAAAACGAGAGAAAAAAAATCCCCCACCCCACCTACTTCTTTGCCGCGGCTACAGCAGCTGCCGTAGCTGTTGCAGCAGCCATAGCAGCCGTAACAGCGTGCAGCAGCAGCAGTTGCTACTACAACTGCAGCGGCAGCCGCAACAGTAGCAACAGCAGCCACAACAGTAGTAGCAGCAGTAGTAGCTGCAGCAGTAGCATCAGCAGCAGCTGTAGCAGCAGCTGTAGCTGCAGTAGCAGTACTAATAACAACAACAGCAACTGCAGCTGCAGCAGCAGCAGCAGTAGTAACAGTAGCTACAACAGTGGCCCAAAGAACCGCCACTGCTGACGTAAGCTGATGTCACTGCTGACGTCAATGCTGACGTCATCAACTCACAAAAAAAGGGCAAGGGAAGGGGAAGAAAACCTAAGGGTGGGCAGGAATGCCACCGCCCTCAGCTGACGTCACTGCTGACATCAACAACACAAAAAAAACACCAAGGGGCACCAAACCTTGGCTGGCAGCCCCACTGGGGAGAGGACCTCCTCTGTTGGGGGGACCCCCAGCCCCCCCTTCTTGTAGTGGCTGCAACAGCAGCAGCAACAGCACCAGCAACAGCAACGGCAGTAGCAGTAGTAGTAGCAGCAACAGTAGCAGCAACATCAGCAACAATAGCAACAGCATCAGCAACAGCAGCAGCAGAAGTAGCAACCGCAGTAGCACCACCAGTAACAACAGCAAGAGCAGCGACAACATGAGCAGCAGCAGCAGCAGAAGCAACAGTAGTAGCAGTAGCAGCAGCAGCAGCAGTGGCAATAGTAGCATCATCAGCAATAGTAGTAGGAGCAACCCTCTGACGTTGTTGGCGGCAACCCTGACTACCTCGCTGCTCTTCAACAACAGCTTGCCGCCTTGACGCAGCAGCTTGCGGCACTGCAACCATTGGCCTCTCAGACTGCCACCAGTGCGCTGCCATCTTTCATCCCTCCGGAACACGCCAGTCCAGCTGTGTCTGCTGCCACGCACTACCTGGCGCCGCAGCAGACCTAGTGCCAGTGGCAAACAGTGACCTCCGTCCTTGGCCCCACTCTAGGTGCCGGCCGCAGGCAAAAGGACTTTGAGACGCCGCCGCCACCGCTTCACGCCGATGAGCAGTTATGGAGTTGGGAGTTCAGCTTCCGGATCTAGGCACACGGTAAGGGCCTGTGGGCATATTACACCCTCCCATATGACCCCACCCTGGCCGACCAGTTGTATGACACCGGTCGTGCCGTCCGTGCTGTATTCCCTGTCGCCCCTCCGGCTTCCCGCCTCGCCCTCGAGCCCTTCTTAGGCGACTTTACCGCTGGCGCCACCCCAGACCCTGCAGCCGCGTGGCACGTCCTCACTCGTCCCCATCGCCTGTCCAGCGAGGCTGAGACCAGCCGTCTGCTGCTGGAGTTCAACCCCATGTACACGGGGGAGACCGAGACGGTCACCTCCTACTGGCAGCGGGCGGAGGACATCCTTCTCTGCTTCGGGACCTCTGTCCTACTCCCTCTGGCCATGCTCCTCACCATCAAGCACGGTGCCACCGACGCGTACGCAGACGTCTTCGTCCACTACTCTCATGACATCCTCTCCACCATGGCGGCCCAGGGCACTCTCATGCCTGGGCATACGAGCTCTTCCTCCGGATTGAGGAAGCTCGTCTGGAGCCCCGACTCCAGCGCACGGAGGCCCTTGCCTCCCTTGCCGTCGCCTCCGTGGCCGTTGCCTCCCCCGCCGTAGCTACCTCATCGTCGTCGGGGAAGAAGAAGTGTCGGAACAAGAAAGGCAAGGGTCAGCAGTAGCAGAAGCAACAGCCGTCGACGGGGTCCAGCGGTGGAGGCTCGGTCTGCCACAACTGTGGCCAGCCCGGGCACGGGTGGTACACGTGCCCTCTACCGACGGACGAGGCGTGTGTCATCGCCACCATGCATCGCCAGCGGGAGCACCGTCTCGCCTCGGCCGCCGTAGCTGTCACCGGATCTGACACCTCGGCCTCGTCCAGCAGCTCCGCCACCCCGGTTGCTTCGCCAGTCCAGTCGACACCAGCACCGCAGCCGTCGGCGCCGGCACAGTCCTCCTCCTATCCGGGCTTTGGCGGTGTCACCCCGTACTCCTTCTACACTCCCGGGTCGTCCTCCCGTGAGTGTCAGCTGGAGTAGTTCATCGCGCTCCAGCTCGTCCTGCCTTGCCCTCCTCCCCAGGGAAGTGCAAGTTACATCACTTCCTGCTCTCATGTCCAGCCTTGCATGACTGAGATTGCTATGGTCGTGTCCCGGTTCCTCGTCTGTCTCGTCGTCTCCCATGGTCTCCGCTACCCCTTCCCATGACGACGTTGCGTGGCTTGACGATTTGCAGTCTCGGTTTGCGCCTCCTTCTACCGCGTCCGCGTCCCTTGCTGCCATGTGACCTGACGATCTGGCGATCTGGCGACCGCAGTTCAGGACCCTGCTGAGACCTGGATCATCAACTCCGGGGCCACGCATCACATGACGGCCTCTCGTGATGCCTTTAGTATGCTTGCTCCTATAGGCGATGTCTCCGGTGTCCGGACAGGCTCCGGACAGGTGTTGCCTATATGTGGTGTTGGCGTCGTTCATTTTCGTGGTCCTATCGGTGATGTCTTTGTGACCGATGTCCTCTTCGTCCCTGGTCTCAAGCTCAGCCTATTGTCCGTCACTACCCTTGACCGTATGAGCATGGATGTTGTAGACTCACGTGGTGTTGGCACTGTGTCATTGCGTCCATCTGGCCTTGTTGTACTGCACGCCACCACACGTGGCAACCTATGGCATGTACCTCGCCTCTCCTCTCCTTCCGTCTCCTCCCCGTCGGCCGCCACAGGCCATGTGTTTGTCACCAGTACTCTTTCTCCTTTGCACACTCGCCTCTTGCACCGCCGCCTCTGCCACGTCCACTCTGCCGCCGTAGACAGCATGCTCCGCACCCAGCCGGCCAAGGGCCTTGACCCGGAGACTTTCCCCCACCCGTGCCCCATTGAGTGCATTGATTGCGCTCAGAGGAAGATGCACCGGTCCACGTACCGGTGCGTCCTCCCGTGCGTCCGTCCCTCTCGACCTTGTCCGTTCAGACGTCATGGGCCCTCTTCCCACCGAGTCCGTCGTCGAGCACGTCCGCTATGTCCTCACCCTCACTAATGACTATTGTCACAACCGCTAGGTCTTCTGCCTTCGGCAGAACAGCGATGTCGCCCGAGCCATCCAGGACTGGCTTGTCCTTGCGGAGCGCGAGTGTGGCGGATCTCTTCGCCACTTTCGCTCTGATCGTGGTGGTGAGTACATGGGTGAGGCCACGGCCTTTCTCACCTCCTGCGGGATCCACCATGAGACATCCGCGCCCTACACGCCCCATAGAACGGTGTCTCCGAACGGTGGAACTGTACCATGGCCGACGCCGTCCGCACCATGCGGGTCGAGTCCGGTCTTTCTGATGGCTTCTATTTTGAAGCCATGGCCTACATGACCCGGGTCTAGAACCGGCTTCCCCACGGTCTCCTTCCCCGCCAGTCCACGCCGTACCAGCATTGGTGCGGTCAGTGAGTTGACCTCTGCCCGGCTCTCGTCTAGGACTGCGTGGCCATTTTGTGGCTACCTGCCCCGCAGCAGGGCGACAAGCTCGCCCCCCACGGACGTCCCTGCACGTTCCTCGGTGTCTCTCATCAATCCAAGGCCTGGCGCTTCTAGGATCCCTCCTGACACTGCATCGTTGAGTCCCGGGATGTCCTCTTTTTCGAGGACTTGTTTCCTCACGACCTCATTCACTCCGGCTTGTCCGTGTCTACCCCGTCGTGTGGGGGAGTGGTGAGTCCATCCTCCGTCATGCGACTTCTGGATGACACATCCCTCAGTCCCTCTGAGCCGGCAATCCCAGTCGCGTCCGCTGGTCCCTCCGAGCCAGTAGTCCCAGTCGCGTCTGCTGGTCCCTCCGGGCCAGCAGCCCCAGTCACGTCTGCTGGTCTCTCCGGGCCGGCAGCCCCAGTCGTATCCACTTGTCCCTTTGAGCCGGCAGCCCCAGTCACGTCTGCTGGTCCCTTCGGGCTAGCAGCCCCAGTCGCGTCCGCTTGTCCCTCCGGGCCGGCAGCGTAAGTCGTGTCTACTAGTCCCTCTGAGTCGGCAGCCCTAGTCACGCCCGTTGATCCCTCCAGGCCAGCAACCCAAGTTGCGTCCGCTGGACCCTCGGGGCCGACAGCCCCAGTCACGTCCGCTGGTCCCTCCGGGCCGGCAGCCCCAGTCACGTCCGCCGGTTCCTCCGGGCCGGCAGCCCCAGTCTCGCCCGCCGGTCCCTCCGGACCAACAGCCCAGTTGCGTCCGCTAGCCCCTCCGGGCGAGCAGCTCCAGTCGGGCCCGCTCGCCCCTCTGGGCCAACAGCCCCGGTTGCATTCGCTGGCCCCTTCGGGCCAACAACCCCGTCCACCTCCATTGACCCGTCGGACTCAGTGCCATCGCCTGCCCTGCCACGCTACACACGTGGCCCAGGCGGCAGCCTCTGACCCAGACCGTCGGTGAGCGTGCAGACCATCGTACCATGCTCCGTGGCGCATCGACCCCCCGTGGCTCCACGTGTCTCCTCCACTCCCATGGTCGTGAGTGAGGATCCTGGCACCAAGGCCCTCGGCTTGACCACCTCGGCCATCATTGCAGACCTTGACCCGGGCTCCGCACTGGGCTACGTCGTACTTCATCACGAGCATCGGCACGCTGTCGTGGCTACACTCACGCGCATCCCACCTGGGGCTCGAGATGCACACGCTCTCTCGGTCCGCTCCACAGCACGCCCGGAGGACCCATTCACCCACCGCGAGACACGAGCCTCTCCTGAGGCCGCACACTAGGACACTGCCTATGCCGATGAGCTCGCCGCTATCCGACAGCACCATGTGTACGACTCGTCGACCTTCCTCCAGGTCGGAAGGCCATCGGTGCCAAGTAGGTCTTTCGGCGCAAGTGGATGCCCGACGGGTCCTTGGACAAGTACAACACCCGCCTTACAGCCAAAGGGTTTGCCCAGATTCCTGGGGTCGACTACGACCAGATCTTTGCCCCAGTTGGCCGGTTCTCCACTAGCCGGGCGTTCTTCAGCGTTGCCCAGCATGGGTGGGAGCTGCATGAGATGGATGTGAGCAACGCTTTTCTCCATGGTTCACTGGAGGGAGAGGAGCTCTACATGGTGCAACCCCGAGGCTTCGACAATGGCACTGGGAGAGTCTGGCGACTGCGCAAGGCCCTCTATGGCCTGAAGCAGCCGCCTCGGTGTTGGAACCAAGAAATCAGCAGCACGCTCCTTCGTGGCGGGCTCCAGTGTAGCATCGCTGGCCCCGCATTGTTTGTCAGTCCGCGAGGCCAGACTTTCGCCGATGTTCAAGTTTACATCGACGATCTCCTCATTGCGTCGCCAGACACGGCTGCCATTGAGCGTGTCAAGGATTTGCTGCACGCCGCCTACCAGATGAAGGATCTCGGATGTGCCAGAGTGTTCCTGGGCATGGAGCTCGAGCATGATCGCTCCCAGGATGTCCTCCACATCCACCAGGCCGCCTATGTGTAGACGCTGTCCACCCGCTTTGCGGAGGACCTGCCACTCGTGCCAAGTGCATCCTCACCCATGTCACCCGATGGCCAGGTGAAGCTGAAGAGTCCTGACCTAGCTGTTGTGGGGGAGCTTGTTGACGTGACCACGTACCTGCGAGTCATCTGGTCACTGATGTTCCTGGCGACGATGACGCGCCCAAACATCGCGTTCGCCGTCAACCTCCTGGCCCGGTTTTCTCGGGAGCCATGTCACCTCCACTACGAGGCCGCGATTCGAGTACTGCGCCATGTCGTCTCGACTCCTCGGTGAGGTCTCATGTTCCGCCGTCAGCCGTCTGTTGTCGCGGTGGACTACACCAACTGTGACTGGGCCGGCAGTCCGGACGGTAAGAGTCGCACATGCTAGATATTTCTGATTGGCGGCACAGCTGTGTCCTAGCGTAGTGGGAAGCAGGGGTGCATTGCACGAAGCATTGCTGAGGCTGAGTACGTTGCTCTTGGCTCAGGCACATGTGACAGTGTGTGGTTGCGTCGCCTGTTGTCTGAGTTGCGTCAGTCTGTCGCATCCATCACGTTGCATTGTGACAATGAGAGTGCCATGGCCATCATGGCCGACAATGACAGGGTGCATCACACACACACAAAGCACATCAACGTTGAGTATCACAATGTGCGTTCGTTGTTGCATGATGGAAGCATCAGCATCGTGTGGGTTGAGACATCATGATAGTTGGCAGACTTCTTCACCAAGGCACTGAAGCGCGACTCGTTGAAGAAGGCTGTGATTTCAGTCGACATGCGTCCGTGAGTGACTCTCTCTGTCCCTGCTTGCGTTTCTGCTTGGCCTGGGGCAGTTTGGCCGTTGACTGTGTCTCTGCCCGCTCATGTGCATTACGCCTGTGAGTCATGGGGGTGTGTTGGTTTTCGTGCATCTCTCATTGTACTCTGTTGTGTCCTCCCGGCTTGTGTACATCGGTGTGCAGATGACTGACGGCGAGACTCGACACTACTGGAGTGTCGCTCGGTGGAGCCGATGCGCGCTGAGGCCCACTCACTGTTCGCTGGAGCCTCCTCCCTCTGACGATGCACTCAGCTCAATCGGCAGGCCTCCTCGGCGGTCGGACTGCCGGCGGTCACTGCCACTGCAGATGCTGTCTGCATGCACATATTGCTCTGTCTGGTTATGGCATTGCGTCTGCAGCATCATGCGGTGCCTAGGGTCCATGTCTCCTGCTGTATGGCCATGTTTGGCATCACTGACTGTCGTAGGCACTGCCTGGGTTCGGGTAGCCATAACTTTCTGCTGTTATTTTTCTAGTTGATTCTGACCGCACGACTGCGCTCGCAGTGCCGGTATTATGGTATGGTCCAGTTTTCAGGCAAAATGGACGACGCCGGGGTTTTGGGCTGTCGGGCGTCTGGCAGGGCTCACCGAGAAAACCCTGCCTGCCAGAAAAGAGGTCTAGGACTATTTTCTGATTGGCTGGTTAGCTGAGTAACAAGTTCTACACTAGTGGGGGGGAGCTAGAACTTGGAGGGGTCTCCCATTGTTGATCATTCTTCATTCCTAATCAGTCACTTTCAGTTTTCAGCTGCTTTTTGGCGCTAACACTGGCGCGCGCGTTTCTGAGTAACAAACACAGAGCTTCTAGACTTAGACTCTAGAGCAGCAGACTGAGGGGGCAGCAGACTTAAGCAACGAGCGTGGAATCCCGCACGCTGCATCAATACGCTGCTGCCCCAACGTGCTTCATAGGATTTCCAGTTGCGTACCCACTTGTCAATGTATTCTTTACATTCGACCGTGACATGCTCGATTCAGTATACACTAGAAGTCTAACGTTCAGAATGAATAACCATGGATACTATGTTAATAAGTTATGATATTTATTCATGAGTTTTCATCATTTACCACCAAGCCATGGACAATACCAAGAAGAGACTAGCATTAGAATGAACATGGTAAGAAAAACATGGAGAAGCAATAGTATGTGTTGCCATATAGTTTTGGGTGAACAAAGGACTTACACCGGCATGTTTAACCCAGGTATCCCACTGACTAACTACCTTTGAAAGGTGGATGGTAGAAAAAAGCTCCATGCCATCTTCTCACAGGCAGGGCAGAGTTGGCCTACATGACATCCTGACATAGGAATGCCATGCGCTGTTGGTTTTTTCGCATCTCTCATTGTGCTCTGTTGTGTCCTCCCGACTTGTGTACATCGGCGTGCAGATGATTGACGGCGAGACTCGACGCTGCTGGAGTGTCGTCGGATGGAGCCCACACATGCTAAGGCCTACACGCAATTCGCTAAAGCCTCCTCCCTGCGGGAACGTACTCAGCTCCATTGGCAGGCCTCCTTGGCAGTCGAGCCACCGACGGTTACTGCCACCGGAGATGCTGTCTGCATGCGCCAGGCGTTGGATCTAACTATACCATTGCGACTGCAGCGTCATGCTCTACCTAGGGTCAATGTCTCATGTTGTGTGGCACTGTTTGGCATCATGGACCATCGTAGGCACTGCCTGGGTTCGGGCAGCCATAACTCGTTGCTACTATTTTTCTAGCTGTTTCTGACCGCACGACTCCGTCTGCAGCGTCGGCATTATGGTGTGGTCCAGTTTTCAGGCAAAACGGACGACACCCGGGTTTTCGGCTGTCGGCCGTCTGGGAGGGCTCACCGAGAAAACCGTGCCTGCCAGAAAATAGGTCTAGGTCTGTTTTCTGATTGGCTGGTTAGCTGAGTAACAAGCTCTACAGAGTTGGGGGGGAGCTAGAACTTGGAGGTGTCTCCCATTGTTGCTCATTGTTCATTCCTAATCAGTCACTTTCAGTTGATTTTTGGCGCTAACACTGGTGCGCGCCTTTCTGCGTAACAAACCCAGAGCATCCAGGCTGAGACTCTAGAGTGGTAGACTGAGGGGGCAACTGACTTCAGCAACGAGCATGGAAGCCCGCACGCTGCATCAACAACGCTACTACCCCAACCTGCTGCTTAGCTTTTCCATTTTGGTATCAGAGTCAGAGCGTAGCAGCATTAGTAGACGACTGACATATAGGTGCCTGACTACACCGGCGGACCTCCATACGCGCCAGCACAGGGGAAATGCTGCCGGACTTTTTCCGATAGCACTGACCTGCCTGGTGGCGATGTCAGAATTTTTCACACGGCCACTGGGCCAGGGGAAGTGCTGCCGGATTTTTTTGGCAGCACAGACCCCCATGCGTGACGCAAGGAGGTGAGCGGCAGGCGGCGTCAGGTACCAGTTGGTGACGACGCATGTGGCGACGTCATCCAGGTGTAGTGATTGGTAATAGCAGCAGCTTGCAGCAACATCGAGCAGTGGCAGCAGCAGCCAGCAGCAGCTGTGTGCAACATTAGCTGCCGGCAGCAGCAGCAGCTCGTGACAGCTCGTAGTAGTAGGAGTAGCCCACAGCAACAAGCAGCAACAGCAGCCAACAGCAGCAGCTTGCAGCTATAGCAGCAACAGCAGCCGGCGGCAACAGCATCACTGAGGATCAGCTGGCAGCAATCAGTAGTAATGGCTACAGCGGCGGCCAGCAACACTAGCAACCACAGCTGCCAGCAGCCCGCTGCTCGCAACGAGTAGCGAGCTCCCTGCTAGCAGTGAGCAATGAGCGCGTTGCTCACAAATTGCTGCTCACAAGGAGTAGCGAGCCCGTTGTGGCGAGCAAAGAAGAAAAGGGAAAAAAAGGAAAGAAATCCCCCATCCCCCCAGCAGTGCTGGAACGGTTTCCGCCACCGCCATAGCCGCTACAGTCACCAATAGCACGCATCAGCTTAGCAGTAGCAGTGGCAGCAGTAGTTGCAGCAGCAGCAGTGGTAGCAACAGTAGTAGTAGCTGCAGCAGCTGCTGCCACAACAGCAGCCGCAACAGTAGCGGTAACAGCAGTCGTAGCAGCAACCGTAGTAGTAGCAACTGCAACAGCTGCAACAGCCACTGCTACACCAACAACCGCAGCAATAGCAGCAGCAACAATAGCTGCAGCAAATGCTACAACAGTAGGTCAGCAATAGCGACAACAGGAGCGGCAGCAGCAGCACTGGCAGTAGCAGTAACTGTAGCAACAGTAGCAGCTGCCCTACAGCTATCACAACAGCGGCTTCAGCAACGGCCGCTGCTGATGTCAGCAACCCACAACTGATGTCACTATTGACATCATTGCTGACGTTATTAGAAAAAGGGATGGGAAACACTTCTACAGTAGCAATCCTACAGATACAAGGTAGCTGCTGCTGATGTCAGCCGTTCCAGGCTGACGTCACTACTAACACCAGTAGTACACAAAAGAAAAAAGGAGGCAACACAACCAACCATGTCTAACAGCTGTAGTGGGGAAGGGTCCTCCTCTATTGGGGGGATCCCCATCTCCCCTTTTCTATAGCAGCTGCAACAGCAACAGCAACAGCAACAGTAGCAGCAGCAGCAACAGAAGTAGTAACAATAGTAGCAGTAGCAATAGTAGTAGCAGGAGTAGCAGCAGTAGTAGCAACACCAAAAGTAGTAGCAGTAGCAGTAGCAACAGCAACAGCAGTCTAAAGGCTCCGTCGCCGGCGCCTCCGACCCCCTCGCTGCCATTTAGCAACAGCTTGCTTCATTGACGTAGCAACTTGTAGCAGTGTAGCCATTGACATCATAGAGTCACACCGGTACCCTGCCCCCTTTCCTTCCACTTGGGCACTCAAGTCCCGCTGTGTCTGCTGTCACGCATTACTTGGTGTAGCAGCAAACTCAGTGCTAGCGGCAGACATTGACTTCAGTCCTTGGCCCCACTAAGGGTGCCGGCCGCAGGCCAAAGGACTTTGAAACCCCGTCCCCGCCGCTTCAGGCTGGCGAACAGTTCCGGAGCTGGAAACTCAGTTTTTGTATCTGGGCACAAGGTGAGGGCTTGTGGACGTACTAAACCCTTCCGTACGACTCCACCTAGGCTGACCAGCTGTATGACGCTGGTCGCGCCGTTCGTGCCCTCGTTCCAGTTGCTCCTCCGGCTTCACGCCTGGCCCTAGAGCCCTTCCTTGGCAACTCCACCTCCGGCGGGACTCCAGACCTACGGCTACATGGTTATCCTCACCTTTCCCCATCACCTATCCAGTGAGGCTGAGACCAGCCGCCTGCTGCGGGGGTTCAATTCCCTGCACATAGGGGAGACCGAGACAGTCACCTCCTACTGGCAACGGGCTGATGACATCCTCCGTCGCATGGGCACCTGTGCTCCACCCCCTCTAGCAGCGCTTCTTACCATCAAGCGTAGTGCCACCTTTGTTCACTACTCCCAGGATGTCCTTTCCACCATGATGGCCCAGGGCACCCTCATGCCCTGGGCATACGAGCTCTTCCTCAGGATTGAGCAAACTCGTATGGAGTCTCGCATCCAGTGCCCAGAGGCCCTCGTCTCTCCTGGAGTTGCCTCCGTGGCGTTAGCTTCCCCCATAGTAGCTGCATCCACCAGCTCCTCGTCGTCCGCAAAGAAGAAGCGCAAGGGCAAGAAGGGAAAGAGCCCTCAGCAACAACAGCAGCAGAAGCCAACTGGGTCTAGTGGTGGTGGCTCCGACTGCCACAAATGTTGCCAGCTAGGGCACGGGTGGTACACTTGTCCGTTACTGACGGATGAGACGCGCGTCATCGCCACCATGTGTCGCTTGCGTGAGCACCGTCTCGTCTCTGCGGCCGTAGTGGTCGTCGTGCCGACGACCCTTACGGCTGCCGACACCAGCTCTGCAACAGCAGCATCCGCAGCCATTGGCTCCTCTGTTCCCATCACCGGTGCAGTCTTTTCCCTATCCGGGCTCCGGCGCTGTCACTCCACACTCCATCTACACTTCCGGACCGTCCACCCGTGAGCGTCAACTGGAGCAATTCATCGCGCTCTAGCTCGGCCTGCCTTGCCCTCCCCCCAGGGAAGTGCGAGTTGCGTCATCTCCTCCTTGTCTACTTTCCCGAACATGACTGAGACTAAGTTGCGGTCATGTCCTACCTCCTCGTCTGTCCCATCATCTCCAGTGCCCCCGTCTACCCCCTCCCATGACGACGTCGCATGTCTTGATGATTGGCAGTCTCGGTTTGCGCCGCCCTCCACTGCGTCCGCATCTCTTGCTTGCTACCATGTGACTGTTAGCGATCTGGGGACTCCGGTCCAGGACCCTGCCGAGACCTGGATCATCAACTTAGGGGCCACGCATTACATGACGGCCTCTCGAAAGGCGTTCAGTATGCTTGGTCGTGTTGGCGATGTGTTCGGCGTTCGGATGGGCTCTGGATAGGTGTTACCCGTCTGCGGCGTCAGCGTCGTTCGTTTTTGTGGTTCTGCCGGTGGTCTTCGTGACCGATGTCCTTTTTATCCTTGGCCTTGAGCTCAACCTCCTATCCGCATGAGCATGGACGTTTTGTAATCGAGTGGTATTGGCACTGTGTCGTTGCGTCCGTCCGGTCTTGTCGTTCTGCACGCCACCACCAGTGGCAACCTGTGGCACGTGTCTCGTTTGTCCTCCTCTCCTTCCGTCCCCTCTGTGTCAGCTGCCACAGGCCATGTGTTTGTCACCGGCATGTTCTCTCCATAGCATACACGTCTCTTGCACCGCTGCCTTTGCCACGTCCACTCTCCTACCGTGGATAGCATGCTCCACACCCTGTCGGCCAAAGGCCTTGACCCGGACACTTTCCCTCTGCCGTGTCCCACGGAGTGCATGGATTGCACTCAGGGCAAGATGCACCGGTCCACATACCCCAGTCCTTCTCTCGCGCATCCGCCCCTCTAGACCTGGTCCATCATGATGTCATGGATCCTCTTCCTACCGAGTCCGTCGGCGAGCATAGACGCTATGTCCTCACCCTCACTGACGACTACTCTCGCTACCGCTAGGTCTTCTGCCTTTGGCAAAAGAGGGATGTCGCTCCCGCCATTCAGGACTGGCTTGTCCTTGCGGAGCGCGAGTGTGGTCGATCCCTTCACCGCTTTCGCTTTGATTGCGCTGGTGAGTACATGGGCGAGACCACGACTTTTTTTGCCTCCCGCAGTATCCACATGAGATGTCAGCGCTTAACACACCCGCCTAGAATGACGTCTCCGAGCGGTGGAACCGTACCATGGCCGACACTGTTCGCACCATGCGGGTTGAGTCTGGCCTCTCCGATGGCTTCTATTTTGAAGCCATGGCCTACATGACGTGGGTCTGGAATCAGATTCCCCACGGACCCCTTCCCTGCCAGTCCACGCCGTACCAGCACTGGCGTGGTCAACGAGATGACCTCCGCCCCACTCGCGTCTCGGGTTGTGTGGCCATTGTGTGGCTGTCCGTCCCGCAGCAAGGTGGCAAGCTCAGCCCCCGTGGACGTCCTTGCACCTTTCTTGGCATCTCTCGTCAGGACAAGGCCTGGCGCTTCTGGGATCCCTCACAACAATGCATCGTTGAGTCACACAATGCCCTCTTCTTCAAGGAGCTATTTTTGCGTGATCTCGTCCGCTCCGGCTCGTCTTTGTCCCTCTCGTCGAGGGGGAGTGGTGAGCCTGTCCTCTGTACTGCCGCATCCGGAGGCACATCACTTGGTCCCTCCGGGCCGGCAGTCCCAGTCGCGTCCGCTGGCCCCTCCGAGCCGGTAGCCCCAATCGCGTCTGCTTGCCCTTCTGGGTCGGTAGCCCCAGTCGTGTCCGCTGGCCCCTCCGGGTCGTCAGCCCCAGTCGTGTCTACTGGCCCCTTTGGGCCGGCAGCCCTAGTCGCGTCCGCTGGCCCCTCCAGGCCGGCAACCTAAGTCGCGCCCGCCGGCCCCTCCGGACTGGCAGCCCCTGTCGTGCCTGCTGGCCCTCTGGACTGGCAGCCCCAGTCGTGCCAGCTCGTCCCTCCGGGCCGGCATCCTCAGTTGCACCCGCAGGCCCCTCCGGGCTGGTAGCCCCAGTTGCGTCCGTTGGACCCTCCGGGCTGGTAGCCCCAGTCGCGTCCGCTGGCCCCTCCGGGCCGGCAGTCCCAATCGTGCCCGCCGGCCCCTCGGGATCGGCAGCTCCAGTCGCGTCTACTGTCCCCTCCAGACTGGCATCCCCAGTTGCGCCCGCTCGCCCCTCCAGGCTGGTAGTCCCAGTCGCGCCCGCTCGCCCCTTTGGGCCGGCAGCCCCAGTCACATCTGCTGGTCCCTTTGCGCTAGCAGCCCCGTCGGACTCATTCCATCTCCTGCTCCACTGTGCTACACACGTGGCCCACGCGGTAGCCTTCCACCCGGGTCGTCAGTGAGCGCCCAGACCGTCGTGCCGCGCCCTGTGGGTCCTCGGCTCCTTGTCACTCCACGTGTCTCTTCCACTTCTACGATCGTGAGTGGGGACCTCGGCACCAAGGCCCTCGACCTGACCACTTCAGCAAGTTGTAGACATCCACCAAGGCTCCGCACTGGGCTACGCCATGATCCATCACGAGCATCAGCATGCTGTTATGGCTGCACTCGCGCACATCCCACCTGGAGCTTGAGATGCACACGCTCTCGCAGTCCGCTCCACAGCATGCCGAGAAGACCCGGCCACCCTACGCGAGGCTTGAGCCTCTCCTGAGACAACACACTAGGATGCTGCCTGCGCCGACGAGCTCGCTGCTATCCGGTATCACCACATGTATGACCTCGTCGATCTCCCTCCAAGTCGGAAGGCCATTGGTGCCAACTGGGGTCTTCCGGTGCAAATCGAAGCCGGACAAGTCCTTGGACAAGTACAAGGCCTGCCTCACAGCCAAGGGGTTTGCTCAGGTCCTTAGGGTTGATTACGACCAGATCTTTGCCCTCGTTGGTCAATTCTCCACCAGCCGGGCGCTCTTTAGCCTGGTTTTCCAGCACGGGTAGGAGCTGCATTAGATGGATATGAGCAAAGCGTTTCTCCATGGCTTGCTGGAGGACAAGGAGCTCTACATGGTGCAGTGCCCAGGCCTCAACGATGGCATTGGGAGAGTCTGTAAACTACGGAAGGCCCTCTATAGTCTGAAGCAGTCGCCTCGGTGCTGGAACTAGGAGATCAACAGCACGTTCCTCTGCGACGGCCTCCTACGCAACACTGCTCACCCTGCACTGTTCGTCAGCCCATGAGACCAGACCTTCGCCGCCGTACTTGTGTACGTCAACGACCTCCTCATTGCATCGCCAGACATGACTGCCATCCAGCGTGTCAAGGACCTACTGCACACCGCCTACCAGATGAAGGATCTGAGGTCTGTCCGAGTCTTCCTGAGAATGGAGCTCGAACATGATCGCTCCAAGGGCATCTTGCACGTCCATCAGGCCGCCTATGTATAGACTCTTTCCACTCGCTTCGCCGAGGACCCGTCCCTCGTGTCTTCACCCATGTAACTTGATGGCCAGGTGAAGCTGAAGAGTCATGATCCAACCATTGTGGGGGAGCCAGTTGACGTGACCACATATCTGCGAGTCATCGGGTCACTGATGTTTCTGGCGATGGTGACGCGTCCAGACATCGCGTTTGGCATCAACCTCCTGGCTCAGTTCTTTCATGAGCCGTCTCACTCCACTTCGAGGCCTCGATCCGAGTACTGCGCTATTTCATCTCGACTCCTCGGCAAGGTTTCATGTTCCGCCGCCAACCGTTTGTTGTCGCGGTGGGTTACACCAACAGTGACTGGGCTCGTAGTCTGGACCTTCAGAGGCGCAAAGGCTGGATCTTCCTGATTGGCGGCACGGCTGTTTCCTGGCGTAGTGGTAAGAAGGGATGCATTGCACGCACCACAACTCAGGCTGAGTACGTAGCCCTTGGTTCAGGTGATTATGAGAGCGTGTGGCTGCATCATCTGTTGTCCGAGATACGTCAGTTTGTCGCATCCATCACGTTGTATTGTGACAATGAGAGTGACATGGCCATCGCTGACAATGATGGCGTGCATTATACACGCACAAAGTACATCAATGTTGAGTATCACTATGTGCGTTCGTTGTTGCGTGACGACAGCTTCAACATTGTGTGGGTTGAGACAGCACGGAAACTGGTTGAATTCTTCACCAAAGCGCTGAAGCGTGACTCATTCAAGAAGGCTGTGAGTTCAGTCAGCATGCGTCCGTGAATTGTACTCTTTGTTTTGGCCTGCATCTCTGTGTGCCCTAGGGGAGTCTCTCTGTCGAATGTGGTGCTGTCCGTCCATGTGCACTACGCCTGGGAGTCATGGGGGAGTGTTGGTTTTTTTTGCATCTCTCATTGTGCTCTATTGTGTCCTCCTGGCTTGTGTACATCGGCGTGCAGATGACTGACAGCGAGACTCGACGCTGCTGGAGTGTCGTCCGGTGGAGCCGACACATGCTAAGGCCTACACGCAGTTCGCTGGAGCCTCCTCCCTATGGCAACCTGCTCAGCTCCATTGGCAGGGCTCCTCGGCGGTCGGGCCGCCAGCGGTTACTACCACTGCAGATGCTGTCTGCATGCGTGAGGTGCTGGATCTAACTGTACCATTGCGTCTGCAGCGTCATGCTCTGCCTAGGGTCCATGTCGCATGCTGCGTGGCACTGTTTGGCATCATGGACCATCGTAGGCACTGCCTTGGTTCGGGCAGCCATAACTCTTTGCTGCTATTTTTCTAGCTGTTTCTGACCACATGACTGCGTTTGCAACGTCGGTATTATGGTATGGTCCAATTTTCAGGCAAAACGGAAGACGCCCGGGTTTTGGGCTGTCGGCCGTCTGGCAGGGCTCACCGAGAAAACCATGCCTGCCAGAAAATAGGTCAAGGTCGATTTTCTGATTGTCTGGTTAGCTGAGTAACAAGCTCTACAGATTTGGGGGGGAGCTAGAACTCGGAGGTGTCTCCCATTGTTGCTCATTCTTCATTCCTAATCAGTCACTTTCAGTTTTCAGCTGCTTTCTGGTACTTTCACTGGCGTGCGCATTTCTTAGTAACAAATCCAGAGCATCCAGACTCTAGAGCGGTAGACTGAGGGGGCAACATACTTGAGCAACGAGCGTGGAAGCCCACACGCTGCATCAACAACGTTGCTGCCCCAACCTACTGCCTCAACCTGCTACCCCTGCCCCAACCCGCACGTGCAAAGCATGCGTCGTCCATTACTTCCTCAATTGCATCATAGAATATATCACTGATGGGATCAATGACCTCACCCGCTGAGTGTACATCTTCTTCAGCTGTGTCTCCCATCACCTGGCTTCTGTGGCACGGGCACATGTACATCTCAATGATGTGTGTTGGCTTTTTGTCAGCCCATATCCTTGAAATCAAGTACCCTAGTGTTCTTGAATTTTTATTCTAAATATTTTTTTGGGTCGGATCTTCAACGAAAATGATCATTTTTCGAATTGATTAGGTGCTACCTAATTCATTTGAAAAGGGACACATTATGCTGATAAATTTATTATCAGGGTTTTTCTGTCCATGCTGTCAAATATTCCAAAATATTGCATAGCACGCTGACACATTTCGTCGAATTCATGGTTCTAATCCTCGCAACACAACAATCGAGCATGTGCACGTAAGGACTTCATTAATGAAAAAAAAAGTGATAAAGCGCACGTGTGATTCATGGAAAAGTACATCACAAAGGACAAACTTTAAGCGACCTCATCCTCCTCCTCCACGTCATCGCTGGCAAACAACAGCTCCCCCGCATACGGTGCGATCTCACGCTGGAACACGGGGGTGCACACACGCGTGAAGTTAGCCTTGGCCCATGCTGCCTTCACTAGTTCCTCGCTAGCCACATGCATCCATGCCTCGTAAAACCAGCCACAAGCCTCGTCCTTCAGTTGTGCCATGCCTACATTGAGGGGCAGACCATTTGATGTGCGTTCTGAACCCCATGCTGCATACAATTCTTCGATTTTATTCTTTAAAGGACGCATGAGTCCCACATCACGGGGCTGTGCCTTGGAGGTGCATTGGGCTGGTATGTAGCATGTGCGCATGTACGGGTAGGTCTCACGCAGCCAGTCCTGGAAGCTTGCGCATGCATGCGGCCGCCAGGCATCAAGGATGAGGAGCATGTCCACTCCACCAACCTCGATCCCTAGCTGCACACACATGCGCTTGTAGTATGACACGACGATGGTGCTCACCCAATCGCGTGTCGTCTTGTCGTTAGCCCAATGGTTGGGAGTGTACGTCAGGTTGGCACCTGCGGCAGTCATGCGTGCTGCATGCGGGCCGCGTGGGAGGGACCGCTTGCTTTTCCCCCCAAAGATGAGCTGCAACGGTACCAACTCTCTCGTCATGGTGCATGTCACCAGCGCGGTGATCTGCCGCTTGTCTTCGAGGCCGATGATGCCGATGTCCATGCTGCCCTTAGGTGCGTAGGTGTGGTCGGCGGATGGCATGAGTTGCACCCCTGTATGGTCTGCGTTCAGGATGAGGAATGGGTTGATGCGGTAGAGGGTCATCATGATGGATGCCCGGCGATGGAAGATGAGGACCCGTTGCTCCTAATCTGGCGGGAGCTTCTGTGCAGCTTTCGTCCCACACCGCCAGGACCACCCAAGTTCACGCTTGATGAGCTTGCGGACCCATGGCCGTCCGAACGCACTGGACCCAGCTTTTCAAGGACATCCGGGGCGTAGCCGGCGATGACGTCGCGGACAACCTTGCGAATAGTCTTTGAGTTGAGGGCGTTGCCTGCGTCGTGTGCGTCGGACACCTTCTTTTTTATCTCCTCCACAATGTCCGGGCGAGTTGCGAACCACGCCTTTTTTCCCACGTTCCCGTGCTTACACTTGCGATTGCTTGCAATCGGTGGAGATGTAGGCTTGTTGACAGCAACGATTACTGCGTCGCGGTACTGCGGCTTCAAAATCAGCGTCCCCGATTCAAACCACCCGTGGACCGTCGATGGCGCCAATCGGTTGTACACGAAGTGCCCATCGGGTGTTCGGAAAGTCTTCTGGAGGTACTACACTGCTGTGTAGGCAGTTTCTTTTTCTTTCATGGCTTTGTAAATCGTCTGGAAATGTCCGGATCCGAACCAGTCACAGTATGGACCCCTTCTACTGCCACTGGATGCGCCGCTGCACGAATCTGTCGACGTCATCACGTAGGATACCTGCAGCGCAATGCACTCCATGTTGGTGCTGTCGTTGGCGTCCTGCTCGCTGTCACTGCTCCTGCTGTCGTCTTCGTTGCCGATGCTGCTGTCACTACTGCTGGACACGAGGACGACGTCACTGTCACTGTCGCTGTCGGAGGGGGGGGTGATGTGGCGCATGACTGCCAGCATCAGCAAGTTTCTCCTGGATGCGGAGAGCACCTGTGCGGAGTCGAGTGACTGGGGCGTGTCGCTTCGGAGGGACAACATCGTCCACCTTGGCCTTGCCTTTCTCGGCATAGGTCGGCGGACGGCGGACAGGGGGGTCCACCGGAGAGGGTTGGGTCGGCTCCTTCTGCATGCGGCCGGCAGCTTCATGGTCCCGGGAACAACTGACGCCGTTGTCCAACCGGCGTTGACGAGTAACCTCCGTCTTCTTGCAGATGACGGGTGGGACGTTGGTGGGCAGCGTCAACGGCGACACGATGGAGTTGGGCTCCTTACCGTACGTTGACATGAAAGCGCATGCAGGCTGGGATGCCTCGGTTGCGTCGGAGGACGCAAGCACTTGCACCTTGCGCGGATGGCTGACGGGCCTCTTTGGCAGTGGTGGACGTGGAGGGGGGCATTGGCGGACGGCTTGCGCAAGGCGGCGTGCGCGTTCCTTGGGTGTCACTTTCTGGAGGAAATGATCCATGATGGAGACGAAAAGACGTGGAGGTGACAGATGGCAGTTACATTGGCTGTTGCTTGATTCGGGTCTGCACTTTAGCTTGACAGGACTGCGTGGCGTATCAAGAGGATGGTCCACAACGGCTGTTTGGATGTTCAAATCTCTGTCTTTCGTGCCACCAATGGATACACAACCCACTACCACGCAATCGACGTGGAGTGAACGAGCGTTTGACGTACACTTGCGGTTCCGCGACCCACGGAGAAATCGACGAAGTCGGATCCTGTCAGTCCGTGCGAGAAATCCTGTCGTGAGGGTCGACCGCGATCGACGTAAAAATTAAGGAACATACTCTTTCGTTGAACGAATGTAAAAGAACCACCTAAATAAATTTTACATTTAAAACCAGCAACAAAATTAAGGAACACATAATTAGCATTTGCTCAATGATCAAAATTCAAGAACAGTAGGGTACGTTGAACCAACGCCAAGTACAGAACCAGTCACAAACAAGAGCTCAGAGTCTGATGGGCATTCCATGGCAGACGTTGAGTTGGATTAATGTTGATGCTGGTAAAAGAGAATGAGCAGAATGTCCACGAAGTGCACTTCATGCTGCGGGATGGATACACTGTTAATCCTCTCTGTATTTATTCTTCTCTCCGGTGTGGACATGAGTGCGCAGGGCATGCTGACCAAGAGAGCGGAAGCAACACACAGTGAGTCGTTGCGCCACACTGCACCAACGCAGACCCATCAGGCGTCACTCGTGTGCTTGCCTCCCGCTCACAACACTGCCCCTTCAGTGTTTGGATTGGTTCCTTTCCATGAAACCTATGGACGTCCTCAGACTTCCATTGTGGTACACTCCCCGATAACCTAGATTAGTCCTAGCATAGTAGATGACTTTGCTTGGGTTTCGGGGAACTCATGTGGGTGGGGGGTAGTTTGGTGACACTCGAGGGCTTTGCCCTCGCTTGAGCATGTTGCGCCAGCGAGCCCTGCTCGCTGGCCGACGGATGAGTCTCGCTCATCGAGGCTCACCCGCTCGAACTCCTAGTTGTTCATGCTTGACACTTAGAGTAGTGGAAGTGAATCCATGGCTGACACAAAACGGACCTAAGCTCCCCCACGCTTAACCATTTTCAGTAAAACTGGTTGCATTGGATTCGTAGCGACTTCCTCATGGTATCAGAGCCTCTTCCCAGGGATGGTAGTGATGAATAGAGGGGGCGCCGAGGGAAAAAGGAGGCGGCCGGGCCACTCGCGGATCTAGATTTGCGCGGCCGCCGCAAAACCGGGCCGCGCACGCCGCGAAGGGTCGTCAAAGATCCTCCCCTAGGGCGCGTGCAGACAGCAGAGGCAACAGAAGGCAGGGGGAATCTCGCAAAGGCGAGAGAGGAGGTTGGAGGGAGCGCTCAAGCGCAAATCCACCACCTAGAGACGGAGGCGGGGTCCCTTGACCCACAGAGTGGCCAGCGCAGGTTGTAGGTGGCCTGAGAGAGCTTCCTAGACCAAGAACAGGCGAGACCCACGAACGTAAGGCTCGCGACTGAAAACTGGGCCCAAAGTGGGCCCGACGAATTGCTGCCAAAATTTCATTGGTCGGCAACGAGAACGGTCAGGGAAAACGGCACTGTCCTATGACGTGTAGACACCCTAGGAACCATGAGCCAAGCGGGTTCAGGGTCTGGAGGGCAAGGGGAAGGAAGGGGGAGCGGCGGTGCTTCCGCTGGAGCCGGTGCAGGTACCGGCGTCGGCGCCAGTGGAGGAGCCGGTGCTGTAACAGTGACATGGGAGGATCTGAGTAGGGTGATGACGCAAAAGGACCTTACGCCGCCCGCCTTGGGCTCGCGTGACTTCCTCGCGTGGAAAGACGTTTTCCTTGCATGGGCGGCGGAGCACGGGCTAGAGGAGATTTATCTCCCTCCCTCGAGCGATGCAACCGAGGACCGCGTCTTACTGCAGGCTTTTAATGCCCTGGTTCGGGTGCTACCCGACGACCAGTCTTACTCCATCCGTCACTTTCGCTTTGGCGGCAAAGGGGAGGACCCAGCAGACCCTCGCAGCGGGTCTCCACACCCCCATGAGGCATGGCAGAACCTGGCTATGCCCCATGAGGAACGAGGCATGGCGCTTGTGATCTCCCTGCGCGACCGTCTCCGAAACTTGTACACAAAGCCAGGCGCACCGATAGCAGAGTATTGGGATGCGGCAATGGACCTACATCGCCGAATTCTTGGACTCGGAGCTTCCTACTCCGTGCTCGAGTGGCTGGACCCCATTCTACTGCATCTTGGCGAACCTTATAGGGAGTTCCGGCAAGGGCTCTTGCGGCGTCTTCGGGTGACTGATATTGAGAACACCAATCTCACGGAGGTGTTTGAAGAGCTGCGTCATTATGAGGTCATCTTCCGTGGCGAGGCCCGAGAGGCCACCATCCCATCGCCAAGCGCCTTCGTACATCAGTCTTCACTGGGCGCTTCTACGAACTCTGCTCAGGGAGGAGGTAGAGGCAGAGGAGGTTGGGGATAGGGAGGTACAGGCGCCCAGCCTGGAAGGGGACAAGGACGTGGTCGGGGTGGCAGTGGACAGCACACCTATAACTACTACGGCAAACCCGGTCACTTCTGGCGTGCATGCCCGGATCTCCAGCGCATCATTACGCAATCATAGCAGCAGTAGACGCAGCAGCGGTTCACAGCTCCACCACCTCGTCCGCAGTTTGGATAGCAGCTGCAGCCACCAGCGTGGTCCACACCGTTGACCACTGGACCTCAGGCACCGATGCCCTTTGGTGGAGTCATGTACGCGCCATCTCTGGTGCAGCCGCTGGCCGGTCAGCCACCCCATCAGGGGCCACTTCCCTTCTACCAGGGCCCCTACTTCATGCCACTGAAAAAGGTCGTCCCAGTTCCCACACCCGAGTGGGCACAGCGCATCTACATGGATATGGCTGCGTCGCAGCAGCCCACGGTCGGAGCTCATGCTGCTGGGTGGACAGCGGCCATGGAGCTTCAGCCTCCAGAGCCAACGGCAATGCCACAGTCGCCAGGTCAGCGATTGGCGCACACTCATGTCACCTCATCACAATCACTCCCGATGCATGAATAGTTATTTGACACTGCTGCATTGCATCACATGTCGCCACATTGCCAGCTGTTTGTGTTGTTGTATGCTGCACATGATGTGGAGGGTGTGAAAACTGGGTCTAGGGAAGTGTTGGAGGTGGAGGGCATGGGTACAATAGCCTTGCAAGCACCTGGGGGCGTTCTATGGCTGACTGGTGTGCTGTACGTGCCTAAGTTGAAAGTTAACCTTTTGTCTGGGGGGCAGCTAGACCGCCAAGCAAACATGTCCACTTTCATACAGAAGCAATGGTGCATGCTTTTTGATGCTGCTGGTGTCCTGTTGGCTGATGGGCCGCTGCATGTGGACATGCTCTACCGCCTTACACTGTTTCCACTGATCCAGATGAACCCACACAGACCACAGACACATGTCATCACAGCGACTGACGACAAGCATAATGAATTTGTGCACCGTCGCCTTGCACACATCAACACAGACCTGGTCACGAACATGATGAAGCACACGACAGCACATGGACTCCTCCCCACGGACTGTCTACATGGCCTAAGCGCAGATGCCTGTCTTGACTGTCAGGAAGGTAAGGCCCACAGACAGATGTTTCCCAGGTCAGAAAGGGTATGCAAGGCTCCTCTTGAACTTGTCCATGCAGGCTTGACAGGACCCATGCCGGTGTCCTCTGTCCAGCATGGATCCCAATACATTCTCACACTTTCAGATGACTACAGTCGCTTTCGCTGGGCATTCCTGCTGAAGTTGAAAGCGGATGCCCAACGCACCATAGCTGAGTGGATACCCCTTGCTGAGCGTCAGACTGGCTGTAAACTACTGAAACTACGCATAGACAGAGGAGGAGAGTTCATGGGTACTTTAACAGCAGAACTCAAAGCCAAAGGTATAGAGCATCAGACCACTGCCCCATACACACCACAAAAAAATGGTGTGGCAGAAAGGTGGCACAGGAATCTTGGTGATGCGTTGCGCACCCTGCTGAACAAGTCCGGCTTATCTTTTGGTTTCTGGGAAGAAGCCGTCAAATACGTCACCTGGGTATGGAATAGGGTACCACAGGGGCCCTTGCCCAAGTCAGTCACACCATGGGAGCGGTGCTTTAAGGAAAAGGGTGACTTAAGGCCAGCGAGGGTGTGGGGCACTATGGCATGTGTGTGGCTTGCACAGCCCCAAAGAAATAATAAACTCAGTCCACGAGGTCGTTGGTGCGTCTTTGTAGGCGTCTCACATGCATCCAAAGCATGGCATTTCTGGGACCCGATGCATCATCACTTCCTAGAAAGTAGGGATGCTTCTTTCTTGGAACACATGCCATACAAACAATTCCACACCTTGCGCCATGTCCCGTACATCACCATTCCAGAGCAGTACCCAGACTATGTGAGCGTGCCTGTGTTCGTATTCCACACACCTGCTGTGCGCACAGAACAATCACCACGGCAACACGAGGACATAGGTGGAACATCACGGATAACAACAGATCTTTTGAAACCCACGGATCTTCGCAGTACAGAATCCAGTGGTCCACATACACCGCCTGGGCTCCAGACCCAAGTGTCTCATAACAGCACGGAGAGTACAAAAATACCATCACCACCGCTGGTGCGTCGTTCCTCGTGCAATGTAGCACATGTGAACTGTCAACAGTTTTACCACACAGCCGGACCTGTGAACGTGGATCATACCATTGTGGAACCCCAAACCCTTGCTGAGGCCAAGGGGCGTGCGGATGCGTCTGATTGGGAGAAGGCTATGGTAGCTGAGCTGAATGCCCTTTTCGAGCATGGGGTGTACGAGCTTGTTCTGCAGCCACCTGGTCGGAAAGCCATCGATGTCAAATGGGTGTACAAGCTCAAAAGGAACTTGTCTGGACTCATCGAAAAGTATAAAGCAAGGCTAGTTGCAAAGGGGTTTCACCAAGTACCCGGTCAAGACTTCACAGACACATATGCCCCATTTGGAAAGTACGGAACAAGTCGAGCACTGTTGGGTGTAGCGGCTCATGAGGACTGGGAGATACATCAAACGGATGTAAAGAATGCCTTCCTCAATGCTCCACTCGAGGAAGAGCTGTATGTCAAGCAGCCAGAGGGGTTTGATGATGGTACAGATCCCGTGTGGCTCCTCCTCAAGGCCCTATATGGGCTCAAGCAGGCCCCACGCTGCTGGAACAAGGAGATTTGACGTACTTTTGGCTCGGGAGGGTTCATCCAAAGTGTGAGCGATCCCTCTCTCTTCTTATGCTGGGATCATGGCCTCCCTGTCGCCCTGCTTGTCTATGTGGATGATCTGCTTATCTTGTCACCGTCTCTTTCCCTCATCACAGCAACAAAGAAACTGCTCACTATGCACTACAGCATGACCGACCTGGGTGACACTACAAACTTCTTGGGCATGACCATTACCAGGAACAGGGCTGCCCACATGCTTAGCCTGCATCAAGGAAGGTTCATTGCACATCTCATGACACGTTTTCAACACTTGGTACAACATCTTCCACGACAACATACACCGATGAGCCCTGATGTATACGCCCACGTCCTGGATGCAAACACCACTGACTACGGACCCGACGGTGACCCCACACTCTACAAGCAAATTACTGGCAGTTTGTCCTACCTTGCGTCCACCACACACCCAGACATCTCCTGTGCAGTCAACGTGATGGCACAGTTCAGTCAACAACCACAAAGTACACACCTTAAAGAACTGCTGAAGTTGCTGCGCTATGTGATGGACACAGCTGAACTTGGCTTGGTCTTTGCCCCCTCCGTGAGTCCTGTGTTGGACGGGTATTGTGACAGTGATTATGCACATGATTGTGGGGCACGTAGTCATGGTGGTTATGTGTTTTGAGTGTGGGGAACAACATTGTCATGGCGGAGTGCAAAACAGTCATGTGTGGCACGGAGTGTAGGACACTCCGTGCCACACATGACTGTTTTGCGGAAGCTGAGTACATGGGTGAAGCAGCATGTGAATGCATTTGGTTGGCACGCCTGCTTGAGGAATTGGGACTGCACACTCATGCCGTAGCACTTCACAGCGACAGCTCTGCCGCACACCGCATCGCAGCAAATGATTGTGTGATGCATCCTCGCACACAGCATATCAGTGTAGAGCACCACTTTGTTCGAGAGGCAGTCAAGGCAGGGGCCGTCCAAGTGTACCCTATCAGCGGCGATGCTCAGCTGGATGAATTCCCATCTACCGCACTTTGCCATCAGCTTGCGCACCTTGGTCGCATCCCCACCCCACTCACGTCCAAGGGGGCATGTTAATCCTCTCTGTATATATTTTTTTCTCCGGTGTGGGCATGAGTGTGCAGGGCATGCTGACCAAGAGAGCGGAGGCAACGCACAGTGAGTCCATGCGCCACACTGGACCGACCCAGACCCATCAGGCGTCACTCGTGTGCTTGCCTCCCCCTCGCAGCACTGCCCCTTCAGTGTTTGGACTGGTTCCTTAATCGGTTCCATGAAACCTATGGATGTCCTCAGACTTGCATTATGGTACACTCCCCGAGAACCTAGATTAGTCCTAACATAGTTGATGACTTTGCTTGGGTTTAGGGGGACTCATGTGGGTGGGGGGTAGTTTGGTGATACTCGAGGGCTTTGCCCTCGCTCGAGCATGTTGCGCCAGCGAGCCCTGCTCGCTAGCCAGCGGGTGAGTCTCGCTCATCGAGGCTCACCCGCTCGAACTCCTAGTTGTTCGAGATTGACACTTAGAGTAGTGGAAGTGAATCCATGGCTGACACAAAACGGACCTAAGCTCCCCCCACACTTAACCGTTCTCAGTAAAACTGGTTGCATTGGATTCGTAGTGACTTCCTCATACACCACATCATTTCTTAGGGAAAAATAAAATTCAGTATCCATGTATTGCGGTACATCACAAGAATAGGAGAAACACACCGATAAGCATCCACCCTGCCTGATAATCCACCTACACCGAGGGCCCTACTTACATTGGCCACATGTTATCTGGCCCGTCCTATTTACTAGGGGTCTTCTTCCTTGTCTTCTTCCTGGGGCTGAAAATGATACAAGGCCGTGTGAAGTCGCACTCACTTGTCCTGAACACCATGGGAATATGACATAGACAACTGTTACACAATGCAGTATAGAAGAAAGGAATTCAAAACATGGAGTAAGGGCTCACCCTCCTCCTCCTCGTCGTAGTAGTCCTCCAGGACATCATCCTAGCCGCCATGTGGCATGCCCTCCGTGGCCCGCCGCAGGTGGGTGTAGTCGAGGGACTCTCATCCGCGCCTCATGTCATCCTCTTCACTGATCCACTGGTACGGTTGAGGAACCTCTGGCTCAGAGTCCTCATCGAGGATGAAGCGTTCTGGGTCTTAAACTTCCTCCTCTCCACTGTCGTATGCTGGAAATTGTTTTAAGTCGTACTCGCGGTCGTTGTCGTCCAAAACGTTGATTGTCTCCTGCTGCAGACCAGCAGCAGGAGTTTCTGCTACGCTTATACTGCCTGTGGTCCTGCTGCTGCTGCTATGAATATTGATGCAGCCTCTTCTGCTTCTGCCTCTGCCTGGGTGCCACTTGTAGGCCAGCACACGGCATATGCCTCCGCGCGGACTGCTGCTTTCGCTCTCTCCATCCACTTCAGCAACGCAGCCTCTGCTGCTGCCATTGCTGGTGCCACAACCGCTGGGTTGGTGCACTTGGACATGGTGTGGCCCCTCAGGCCGCACTGTCTGCAGATGTTGTTCGCTTTCCGATGTTCGTTGCGGTCTAACCGCTTGCTCTAGGGCCTTCCATGCCCACATTGAGGACCCGGCTGCGTCCAGATGACCCCCTCGAACGGAGTGAGCGTGGTTGGGTCCACACCCGGCACCGGGTTGTTGTAGGCACGTCAGAACGCCATCCTCATTCGGCCGACGTCACATAGTGGCTCTGGCGGCTGCCCCCCCCCCCCCCCCCCCCCCCCCCCCCCCCC
>SZWC01000083.1:306223-332264 GCA_023375785.1 Penium margaritaceum
CCCCCCCCCGCCCCCCGGAAGGCGCCATCGACCTTTGTGTGTTTTGGTGATTTTTTACCCGGCTCATCGTCGGATGACACTGCAAGAAAAAGGAAAAAAAAGGGGGGAAATATAGCAAGTTAACATTGATAGAATGAGCACCAGAACATAGTAGAACACTACTTCAACCGGGACGAGCTAATGCGGGGTCGTTTATCCTGTAGTGGTTAGTCTCCAGAGCGGCCTAGCCGCAACTTAGGGGCAGCAGGCTTCTCTGGCGATGACACAATGATGACGACTTCGGTGTCCAATTTCCCATTGAAAATGAGGCGACGAGCAAGGGGGGGGGAGAGACACCTGGCTCATCGAGAAACGGGCGTGCTAACGACGACGGAGGAGACCTGAGAGTGCGGTCGTGAGACTGCCCATGTCCCTGCCTACGGGACGCGGACCACCGTAAATGTGCGGCCATAGTGTCTGACCATGGGTACAACATGAGAAACCTGTCTACTTAAAACAGGGGATACCCACTTGGGCGCTTACCTGGGTGTAGGACGTCCTCAGCCATACTCCTCGGCACCGTGCCGAGATAGTTCACAATGCCGGAGCGACTAGGGTGGTGCCGTGACGGGCAGTGCTGGGTCAAAGTCATTGGCTAGGACAGAACGAAGGGAGGGGACACAAGGAAGCCAACCTCAGCACGACATATGTTGCACCTCAACCGAGGAATGCCTGGATGCCTGGCTGTCAGCGTCACGGATCAAACATTTCGCATACGCCAAAGAGGACACGTATACGTCAGCTGGACGCGCCGAGATCTGTTCTGCCTAGTGCATGCAACGTCGGAGAAGTTGATGTGGTGAATGTCCCGAATAACGACGACTAATGCAGGACATGACACCACCCCTCACAATAAGTCTCTGAAAACAAGTACCTATAATGTTTTTCAAAATTTACTATATGTCTGTTTACAATATACGCCTCCACACCGACAACCTTCTATGACACTATATTCATAAAGATGACATCACACCTTGCACAAATGCCAATTTCTTTTAATAATTGCGTACTCAAGTAAAAACTAAACATGAGGTACCCATCGTCTAAAAAAAGGAACGACATGTCCGTATGTCGTTGCTTTTCTCAAGGTCTGGGTACTCCGTGAGCAGTCGTGATATTCATGGGTATGCCGTCACTATAATCTAGTAAGCTGGGCATGCCGTGTCAAATTTTGAACCCATGGGTATGCCAGCTTAATAGTGCGCGCGGTGCGTGTATCCGAGCTATTTTTATCATTTCGACACTTGTCGTCAAAGTAAACTTACCACTAATTATAATTTTCTCAAGTGTCCCAAATACTAAATCGTGTTCTGCCTCGCAAATTCTACCTGTTCACCATATACTCTCTGTTTCGCATAACACTTGGTATCAGAGCGCAGCGGTACTGGAGAGGCCTCCAAATACTTTAGCGCCGGAGGACTACCTCGAACAAGCCGTTAGCGCATCTCGCACGTCAATATTTCACAGACTTCACGACTACGACGTGATGCAAGCGAGCGCAACCGACGACCAGCAGCGGGTCTTTGGCGATGACTTCGGTGATGGAGGAGCAGAACGTGCTGATGCATGCGAACCCTGAAGCGACAGCGAATGCTGGTGTGGCAGGCTATGCGGCAGCTGGACCAACCCCTACGGTTTCGACGACCAATCCGGGTCGTGGACCCAACGGCAGTGAACCAGCCATCCCTACCAACGGCCTCGATGACAATAGCAGGAACGACAGGTGGCAGTGGATGACAAGCGCAGATCAACGAGGACCTGGAAAACCGAATCTCTGCGCTCGAGGGGATCAACAGCCATCTGCTCCAACAGCTCAACATCGCGATTGAGGCTCTTCGCAACGCAAGCGCACGAGAAGCGGTAGAGAATTTCCTAACTCTCGAGCAAACCCAAAATTCGTCCGAATCCACCAGAATTGTTTGATTCTACAAACTCAAAAGGACCAACGGTTCGGATGTGGCTGACGAGTTTGGAGGTGTATTTCACTGCTGCTAGGGTCAACAACGATCAAAAGAAAGTTAACCTCGCAATCACGCTTTTGCGTGGCATGACGTTAAGTTGGTGGTCCGATCCAAGGACCATCCAACGACAGTAGGAAACCGGTGGAACATCATCAACGGCCAACGGTGCACATCTCATATCACCAACCGGAGGCATTCCATCCTTGGAGAAGATCAACCCATAGTGGCAAGACGCGCTAATGCCACCAACCGACAAGAAAAAATTCTCGCGCATGATGCTCGTACGCTTTGGACGACTGAACAAAAAGTCTGACGGACGGTATAAGCTCTAGCGTCTCCGTCAGCAGTCCAGCGTGGCAGAGTACATGCAAAGATTCTGCGAGATCATCAATGGAGCAGACATTGCCCCCGACGAACTCTGTTTTCACTATAACAACGTCCTCAAGCGAGATGTCCAGCAAGCAATCGCCATTTTTGGCATCCAAAACGACCTGCCGTGGATGATTGCAGTAGCAGCAAGGATCAACAGCGCTGACTACAACGCTCGGATCGAGGAATCCTACGGCTGGTAACCTCCCAACACAATTATCGTGGAAACGGAAAAAACCAGTCAGCGGAATCTTCGACTCCAATAGAAGTGGATGGTGTTGACCAGAGAGATACGCGAGCATGCTACAACTGCGGAAAAGTTGGGCACGTTGCTCACAACTGTCGGAGCAAGCAGTGGGCCAAAAAGGGGGGAGAAGTCGCAGAAAAATGAGTCAGAAAATCGCAAGGGTAGGAGTAAAAGGCGCAACTCTTGTCAGAGAGGTGCGATCTGCACCGAACGATCGCCCATCTGAGCGGCCTTCATTACCATAGATGGTTTCTGAGATTGCAAAGTTTGATGAGGGGTACGAGGAAGACCAACCGGCAATACTGCTAAAAGTTCAGCCTCAGGGATGCAAAATTCGAAGATCGGTACTGGAACTATTGGATGGAGGAGCTTCATACACCTTTGTGAGCAATGCCATGGTCCGCAAATTGGGTTTGCAGATTGAACAAGGGATGTTTGAAGGGAAAACCGTCAACGGGAGATTACAAATACGGAGACTCTGACAACCACTAGGACTACAAGTGTGAGACCTATGGGATGCAATAGTCAGGAGATCTTGTCCAATGAGCGATCACAAAATCATCCTCGGACGAGATTTCCTATACCGACACAATCCGCAGGTCAACTGGAACAGCGGCGACGTCTACGTGGAGATTGATGGCACCAAACAACAACTTCCGCGTGTAGGACGGAAGCTGGAGTAGAGGTGGAAGCAGTAGAGGAAGCCGCGGTAGCCAAAAAGCGACGACCTGGACAGCCGATACCGCTCAACGTGGCCAAGTACTGTATACGATGAGGAGCTTGTGCGTGGCTCATACACCTCGAGCCAATAGAGGAAACAGAAGTTGCAGCAGCTGACTCATCATCCTCAGCAGCCTCATCAGCCTCATTGTCATCCACAAGGTTTGCGACTATACCCGAAGAGTTTGCACCACTCATCCAAGAGATTGAGAATGTCTTCCCCGACAAACTCTCGAGAACCTTACCTCCTCGACAAGACATCGACCATCACATTGAACTGAAGCCGGACAGCAGACCTACAATTTGAGGGGCCTATCGGATGAGCAATCACCAGCTAACCGAGCTGAAAAAGTAACTTGACGAGATGCTCGGTAAGGGGTTCATCCACCCATCCACGTCACCATACGCTACACCAGTAGTGTTTGTAAAAAAGAAAATTGGTGAGATGCAGATGTGCGTTGACTATTGGGTGTTGAACGACGCCACCATCAAGAAATTGTACCCTCTTCCATGAGCCAAAAAACGTATTGACCAACTTCAAGGAGCTCACATTTTCAGTGAAATTGACTTGCACAGCGGTTATCACCAGATATGGATGGCAGATGCCGACATCGAGAAGACGACGTTCCAAAATCACTACGGGCATTTCGAGTTCACGATAATGCCGTTCGGACTGACAAATGCCCTGGCAACGTTCATGACGGCAATGAACAACATTTTCCAACCATACCTCAACAAAATGGTAGTGGTGTACTTCGACGACATTCTGGTGTATAGCCGGATCCCGGATGAGCACGATGGACATCTTCAAAACGTTCTCGAAGTTTTACAAAGAGATAAATTTTTCAGAAAACTCTCAAAGTGAAACTTTGGTCACCGTTCGATCGAGTTTTCGGACCACGTCATCAACGGTGGACGGATCACCATGGATCCAAAAAAAGTGGCAGCAATCACTGATTGGCCAACGCAAACCAATGTTGGAGAAATTCAAGTTTTCCTCGGCTTCTGCAATTACTACTGGCAATGCGTACATGATTACGCCCGGGTATAAGTTCCTCTTTCCGACCTCACTAAAAAAGAACACGAGTGGCGGTGGGGAGACAATGAACAATTAGCCTATCCAATGGTCGACTACGTCATGGCCACAGATGCGGAAACTGAGCCATTGGCGCAGTCCTCATGCAAGACCACGGCAACGGTGAGCAACCAGTAGCCAACATGTCTCAAAAACTGCGAGGACCAGAACTCAACTACGCCGTACACGAGAAAAAAATTCTGGCGATCGTACATGCATTCAAGACATGGTGGTGTTACCTGGATTGCCGTCGATGCATCGTGCGCACCGACCACCATGCATTGAAATATTTGAAGATGTAGCGGAACCTCAGTCTACGTCGAACCCGATGGATGGAGTTCCTTGAATCCCGGTTCGACTACGATATTGAGTACGGGCCAGGCAAAATCAACCCGGCGGACGCACTCAGCCGCCGACCAGATTTAATGGCTGAGGTGGCAACGCTACAGTTGCAACTAGACCCATATCTCGAGCGGCTGTTCGCACGAGGCTACGGCCAGCACGGCGGACACAACAAGGCAAAATTCTGGTTAGACGCACCCCACTAGCGACAATTATTCACTCGCCAAGTGGTCGTTCCCCCAAACAAGGAACTTTGCCGTATGCTGCTCGAAGAATGCCACGACACAGAACCAGGTGGACACTTCGGAGAGGACAAGACACTGAAAAAGCTGACAAAAAACTAATGGTGGGACAAAATGCAATCCGACGTGGCTGACTTCTGCAAGTCCTACGACCCATGTCAACGACAAAAATCTCGTCGCACACGGCCACCCGGACTTCTGCAACCACTCCCTATTCCGAAAGAACCATGGGCCAATATCGCCATAAACTTTGTGACGAGATTACAAGACACACCCGAGGGATATAACACAATCCTCATGGTTGTCAACAGGTTTTCAAAAATGTCCCACTTCATCCCGAAAACAACCACCGTCACTGCAGAGGGAACAGCATGGCTGTTTTTAAACAACATCGTGCGGATACACGGCGTACCAAAACCACCATGAGCGACAGAAACAGTTGATTCACCAACCGTTTTTGGCACAAACTGATGACTCGCTACAGCAGGAGAATTCAACTTTCAATGGCGTTTCATCCTCAAACTGAAGGTCAAACCGAGCGGACAAACCAGACACTCGAACAAAATCTCCAAGCACTATGCAATTCTCACGGGACAGATTGGACACAAGAAATCCTGATCGTTGAAATCACATATAATTTGGCAGTTTCCACCGCAACTGGTAAAACACCGTTTGAAGTGGTGTATGGCAAACTTTCCACCACACCAGCCCGACTACAAAGTCGTAGCAACATCCCAACAGTCGACGTTCAACACCGAAACTTCACCACCATCTGGGAGGAAACACGGCAAACCCTTGCGAAGACGCAAGCAAGGATGAAGCGAGCAGCTGTCCGACATCGTAACGACGATATCTTCACTGCTGGAGACAAATTCCTCAGCTCGGCAAACATCAAACTCCACGGAGCCGACTGTTTGAAGCCCAAACCCCGGTGGTTGGGATTGTTTGAGATCGAGCGCATGCAAATCCCTGTGGTCGCACGACTCAAACTCCCCGACACTATACAAGTTCATCCGGTGTTCCATGTCAGCAGACTCAAGCACTATTGAGACCCTGGAGAGAACTTCCCCGGCAGAGATATCCCTCCTCCGCCTCCCGACGAAGACACAAAGTACGCAATCGAGGACATCGTCGGCCATCGACGATGAGGCAAAACAATAGAATATCTTGTCTAGTGGTATGGTTATGATGCCGCGCATAATAGCTAGGGACCCTACGACAACCTCCGAGATGTCAATCACCTAATCGACGGCTATTACCGCCGTCACCGGGCCACATCTATACACGAGCCAGGACGTTGCGGCTAAAAGGGGGGAAAGCGTTACGTACCAGACGTACACGTGTCCCTAATATTTCCGAGTGGGTATTTCTGTTATCACACAAACAGCCCATCGCATCGGGAGACCGCGATGTTCACTCCGATGGTCGAGGGAAAACCGGCCAACTGTCCCTGCCCTCAGTGAATCTTCCCGAACCTTCTGACAACTTCAACCACTCTCGTGAATCTATGACAGATGTATCACAAGCTTTCGGTCGACTTCTCGATGCACCGAGATGAATCTGGACTTATAAAGATGCATCTTGCATCTTCACCGTTGATTCTCGAAGTCCCTCGATTTCTCGGCGGACCTTCTTGAATCCGACTACTCAAGACGCGACTCCACACGCGTCGCTCAAAAATCAGCCCAACGACCCCGACAACGCCTCATTCGTAACTCGGCACTTGTGTATACATGTTTGATCATTTGGAGACTTTTCATCGAAGTACAAATACTGCTAATTTTAAATTGCTCAAGTGTCCCAAATTCTAAATCGTGTTCTGCCTCACAACTTCTACCTGTTCACCATCTACGCTCCGTTTGGCATAACAGGGGAAAGGGGGCTACTTTAGCCCCAGAACAGCAACCGGTATTGGAAGTGTATGAATTATGAGGAAACAGAGTAATGACTTGGATTTGCTTACCAGAGGGAGAAGGGAAAGTGAATTCGTAACCTTTGGCAGGGCTCAATGAGGTATGGCAGGGCTTAACATGGAAGAAATGAGCCAAATCTGGTTTTGCAAGATGAGTGGAAAAGCTGCAATTGCGTTTTGTGCTAGGGGGGAAGGCACTAAGGCCAGATGTTCTTGCCAAATGATATGGAAAAGAGATTATCACGTGCGTAAGAGTCTATTAGATCAATCAGGTGTGAACGAGGGCAACCATGGGAAGAACTCACGGTAAAAGCGAGTAAAAGGCCGAATGTGTGCTCATGAAGTAGGTTCCAGAGGAGAACGTGGCGTTATATCATCTAGTCAGGGAGACACTAGAGGTTGATGCCACTCTCATTTTGACTAAGATGGCATGAGAAATGAGCCATTGGAATGAAATTAGGTCATGACATACAGGAGTCCCTACACGTGTGGACATTTCCATCCTTATGTTTATGGCCCAACGTGCGACAGCCTCCAGATTTTTACCCCGACCTGTGAAGGGCATTCTGGCCAGCTGGCCATGTGGATAGGGGAAAGGAGATGCCATGTGAGGGAGTGCACATGAAGAAAAGGGAGATTGACGAAAGAAGCACTCGTGAAAGACGTCACAAGTCGAGAAAAGGTTCTAGGAAGGAACGAGTAAAATGTAGAGAAAGAACTTGGGGTCTTGTGGTTGAAAAGAAAACCTACATGAGGATGTCTCCCCTGGGGTCTCGATACCACCCACGCGATGGCAACCTGGCCCATCGGGTTTTAAATCCCGTGGTGGCTTCTCCAACTACAGGCTAAGTAGCTTGGTAGCCCAACCCCCATGGATAAGCCACCCACATACGACACAAGGAACACAGAGGTTTAAAGGAAGAACTAGTGCCACATGACAATTTTTGATGATCCCTCATTCTACCATAAGCACAGTGACAGCACAAGTCATACGCGCCAAGGGAGATGCGCAAGAGACAAGTGTGGATCTAGGTAGCTCTGAATCAATGAATCTATGAGCGAGAGAGCAAGAATGAGAACGTAAACATGCATATGCACAACTTGCAGGAGTGTGATGCGTGATGCGTCATTCCCTTGGTGAAAAACGACATGACCAAATGGGTTTGAAACCACGTTTTTGCACATAGCTCCGTCATCCGAATGCCGAGCCGTCTGAACAAGCTCATGCGGATTAAAAAATCCTACAATACGTGTGGTTACATGCTAGCAAAAACTTAGTATGCTACGCTACATAGGCAAACGAAACTGTTTGAAACCAACATTCTTGTCAAAAAGAAAGTTCTTTGAAGAGGTAGAGCTAAACACAATAGCCCCAAAGTGGCTCAACGATCGGATGACGTTGGAAGCTCACGGCCGTTGTTGGATTTCCAATATGACGGCTTCTCTTGCGTCTTTGCCCTGGGGCCACGTTGCACTCGACCTCACTAGTGACCTGCACTGACATGGACAACTGGGGAGGGTCACGGTAATGCCGTCGACACGAGTATGAACAGGTGCACAATAGCACAACCCCTTGACCCTGTGGCATGCATATCTATACACATACAAAACCCATTGTGCAACACATACAACACTGTAAGGCACCCCATGCCTCCTCATTGAGTGAGATCACCTAAGCCCACAGCTGACACGACACTCTTGAACGACTCAAGTCCCACGACCTTGGTCAGAAAGTCGGCTAGCTGGCGCTTGGTGCCAATCCACACAATGCCCACATGTCATCGCTCCCACATACCATGCACAAAGTGATACTCAACTTCTATGAGATTTGTGAATGTGTGGAACACACCATCATTTGCAACAATATCACAAGCAATACAACTATCATGATGCAGCACGATGCAACCAACTCGTTGACCGCAATCTGGGCAAGTTTCACCGATAATGCGATGTCGAGTCGGGTGGTATTAACCAGGTACATCTGTGACTCAATGAGGCACCCAATGACATAATTATTAGGTCTGGTCCACAGACTCCACCAAGGCTAGATAGTTTAGTGCCTTCAAAATCTTATGACCATTTGAGGTCATGGGAGTAGAGGCAATTGGTACTGTGGCCAAAAGATCTGAAAAACGCTCCCCTAGGGTCTGGACACAAATCTCGTGGTTGATGTGGAGGATCCTGTGCTCATGGATGCGGATGACGAGCATCCCCAAAAAGATGTCAACCAGTCCTAGATCCTTCATCTTATACAAGGTCTGAAGAAGGTGATACAAGGACTGAAGCAGTTCCTTTACCTTCTAAACAACCGTCATGTCACGGGACGTAATCAGGTCGTCCACATACACAAGCACTGTGAAAGAAGGCACAGATGCAGCACTGATGAAGAGTGAAGGGTCAGACTTACACCTCCCATAGCCCCCGTGCTCAAGTATTGAACAAATTTTGTGCTCCAACAGCGTGGTGACTGCCTTCAACCCACACAAGGCTTTGCGCAGCCGGCATACCTTCCACGTGCCGTCCTTAAAGCCTGGCGGTTATAGCATGTAAATTTCTTCATCATGTTGCCCATGGAGGAACACATTGTTCACGTCCATCTTAAGAATTTCTCAATCACAGTGAGCAGCCAAGTCAAGCATCACACGCGCTGTGTCAAAGCGTCCGACTGGTGAAAACGTGGCAACATGGTCTAACTACTGCACCATTGAGTATCCTTTTGCCACGAGGCGGGCCTTAAAGTACTCAGGAGAGAACCCGACTTCTTTTTCACGTGAAATACCCACCCTTCTTGACTGGCCTTCAAACTGAGTGGGAGATCAACAAGCTCAAGGACACCATGCTTACGCATGGAATTGAGCTCCTTAACCATGGTTGCCTCGCAGTAAGTAGTTTTATGCCCAAAACGAGTATGCCGTATAGTACGAGACTCAGGTGCTGGTGTACCGATAGGGAAGGTATGTAGTGTGCACGCCAATGCTAAGGCCGTAGGCTCACAAACAACACATGGAACAGCTGCATTATAAGAACAAAGGTACTCATGATATAGCAAGAAATAGCCCACAAGCGTCTCAAGAGAGACTTGTGTTCTTGGCTCTGCTTCAATAGAGAGACAGAGCACCCTGGTGCTTGCCACACCTCACCACTAACTACCTTTCGAGAAGGTGCCAAGGGATGATTTGGCCGTGGAATCACGGTCAAGTGCTGGACAGTGGGTGTATGTGGACGTAGGTGACCACCCGGTGCTTGCAAAAAGGATTTAACAGAAGCGAACTCCTCTGAAGTGGTTATGGCAGGAGGCAGAGGTGTACTGGATGACGAATGCTCGTATGTCGATATACAGATATGATCAGAAAGAGGAGGAGATTGATGAGTGTGTGACGAGCTAGGCTTGGAGGACAGGATGGGGAGCATAGGAGAGGTGTGTGAAGAGGTGGGTGACACCTCCTTGCAAGGCTCCTTAGGGGAGGGAGAATGGGTTGGAGAGGGAAGTGCAAGCACCTGGTCTAGAATGTCCATTACTGCACCAGGTGGATGAGCCACAAGCATGGTAGCAGATGAAGCAGGTAGTACTGAAGGGCTCGATGTAGGTGATATTGTTTGTCCATCAACAGGTGCATGTGGCACCAAGGGACCAATCTGGACGGGACCTGGAACCAGGTCCCGCAAGTAAGTACACAAATCGACCCATGCTGCCGGGAGCGGGATACAAGGGATGGTGAGATGCCCTGGTTTGAATTCGGGACAAGTCCTGAGCAGTGTAGGAATCCATGAATAGGACGTCATGGGACTCGACAATCTGACGAAGGTCTAGATCCCAGATTCACCGTGCCTTTGATTGGGACGCAACACCAACAAAGACGTAAATGCATCCATGAGGCAAGAACCTCGATCCCTGCTCGACCTGAGTAAGCCATATGCAAGCCATCAAGCCCCAGACATGTGCAAGGTGGAGGTCCATACGGTTTGCAAAGAATCGTTTGTACGACGTCACATAACGGGGGAGTCGTTATGCCGAGCGAAACGTAGGTGGTCCACAGGGATGAGGTGTGAGACAATAGATGAATCGAGGGTCTGGGAAAAAGTGATGAATTGTATTAAGCAGTAAGTGTACTTCAATGACAAGTTTCAAGCGAGTGAGTACATATGTACAATGACAAGAATTAAGTTGAGGCATATGTTGGGTCCTCGGTGCTCGAGCCAAGTGATGTGTGCGCGGTTGCAATGTGAGTGGGTGCTTTGAGACGCTCCGCTGAGGCTTTGCAGGGCTTCAAGAATTTCGAGGTGCAGTTTTGTAAAGATCCAGTGCCGCTGAAAAGTTGACTGAACAACATCAAAACATGGACATGCTTCGAGAGAGTTCTGCACAGTGGTAGAAATAGTCAGAACCTTCTGGAAGGGAACACCAGAGGTCGGAACAGGTGGCCAAAATGGCCTCGGCTGATTGGCATAAAAATCCTTAGTTTTTCTCATGGTAGGCCATAGATGCAATGACAAAAATACCCACTCATAGAGTTTCGGGACTCGCGTACGTCAGGGACGTAACACTCCCTCTCCTCCTTATAGCTATAATGAACCGATGCGTTAGTAGATGTAGGACGGTGGCGACGATAGTAGCCATCAATCAAATGATTGATGCCTTGGAGGTTGTCGTAGGACTCCCAGCTATTGTGCGCGACGTCGTAGCCGCGCCACTTGACCAGATACTCAGTCGTTTTTCCACGGTGTCAATGTTCGAGTATGCCTTCGATTATGTACTCTGTATCACCATGCACTTGTACAAGAGGTGGGGATGCAACTCCTTTGCCAAGGAAGTTCATGTTGGGGTCCCTATAGTGCTTGAGCTTTCTCATGTGGAATACAGGATGGATTCCCATGCTATCAGGTAGGCGAAGCCGAGCTGCGACAGGGGTTTGTATCCGCTCGATCTCAAACGGCCCCAACCAGTGTGGCTTGATCATTGCAAAGTCCTATCCTTGGAGTTTGATATTCACCGAGCTGAGAAGTGCTCGATCGCCAGTGCTGAATATGTCATTGCTGCGATGTCGGTCAGCTGCTCGCTTCATAGCTACTTGCGTCTTTGCAAGGGTCTGTCGCGTTTTCTCCCATGTGCGCGAGAAATTCTTGTGGTGGAAATCAACCTCATGAATGTTGCTCTGTCTGTGGAGTCCAGCTGGTGTGCTGGGATGTTTACCTTAGACAGTTTCAAAACGGGATTTCACTTGTGGTGGAAGTGGTGGATTTGTATGCGAGCTCGGCCGTCGGCATTTTGGCTATGCAATCGGTGCCATACGGCTCACACAGTGTACGGAGAAGCTGTTCCAGCATCTTATTATTCCACTCTGTTTTTCCGCCGGTTTGAGGATGGAACGTTGTTGATAGCTGCATCAAACTACCATAACGTGTAACCAATTTGTGCCAAAAATAGTTAGTGAAGCAAACATCTCTGTCATTGATGATGATATGTGACACGTCATGTAGGCATAAGATCTGGTTTGAAAACAGCCGTGCTGTTCCTTCTGTAATGACAGTGGTCGTCGTCAATGTGAAGTGTGTCAGTTATACAGACCTATCCACCACCACAAGAATGGCGTCACAACCCTTGGGAGTGGCAGAAAATCCCGTCACAAATTCCATACTGGTGTCGATCCACAGCTCCAGATCTGGTGGTATCCCGAGCGCAAGTCAATCTTGCTGAAGTACTATGCTCCTCTCAGTTGGTCAAACAACTCCTCGACCCTTGGCAACGGGTACCGGTTCTTGATCGTTACGTTGTTCAGCACGCAATAGTCAATGCACATCCGTAGTTATGTTGTCGTCTTCTTTGCAAAGAGGACCGGTGCAGCGTAGGATGACACCGATGGTCCTATAAATCCTTTCTTGGTCAGCTCCTCCAAGTACTTCTTCAGTTTGCCCATCTCATCATCGCTCATGCGATGAGTAGCACCCACTGTTCGAGTTGCATCCAGAACTGGCTCAATTTTTTGGTCAATGTCCCGCTTCCGTGGTAAGCCCTTTGGCAGCTCAAGAGGAAGTACCTTACGGTATCTCTCTAGCACTCCCTTAGTGTCTTGTGACAGCTTTGCTTCTGGTGCTTGCTGCTGCTGTTCTCTCTCTCTTGTCACTTTGTCTCTGTTGCGAACACTTCTACATCTTCAGCTGCTTGCTTCTACCGCATCCACATGAGGTAAAATTGGTCCCCCTTGGTCACGCGGACATTATTTCAGGTACAGGTAACTCAATTGCGGCACCCTGCCTGCCCTAGATTCCTTCTCCTCAGCCCACAATGGCAGAATATTCTGCTCTCCACTTTTCTTCACCTTCGGTTGTCTGCACACCCAATCCATAGTAAGATTCTACTGGTGCAGCTAGTCATGTCCCAAAATGGCATCATATGCATCCATCGGGCACGTGAAAATGTCCATCTTGTATGATAGCTTGCCCAGACAGACCCTTGAAGGCTTCAGAGACAACCCGCACTCCAGCTCCCCTTACACCAACTTGGCCGTAGTTGGCTTCCCAGATAGCTGTGCAAGCCTCAGCCTTTCTACAAGCTTTTCGCTAAAGAATAAGTGCAACACATCGTAATCTAGCAAAGATTTTTTGTACCGACGAGTCTAGCACCCCTTGCTCTCTGCAGAATCAGCCAGTAAAACTTTGGTTTTCAGAAGAATATCCTGTCAGTGAAATCTGAGACTCTTACTTCTCACGTTGATTCCTGTGACTCACCTCACAGGTTCAAATCCCCCCATGAGCAATGTTCCCCAACCCAACCCACCATTTTTCCCCTCACAAAGGCTACCCCGCCTATTTGCCCCTTCTGGAGCTACCCCGCCCATTTACCCCCAAACCTACTCCATGCATTATCCCATCTAGGGACTGCCCCACCTTGTCCCTCTTCCCAAACAGGCTACACCGCTACTTCATCCCGCATTATCCTTTCCCCAAATCTGGACAACCTCACCTTCCAATCACCTCACCTCCCCACCACCTCACCTTCCCACCACCTCACCTTCCCACCACCTCACCTTCCCACCACATCACCTTCCCAACACCTCACTTCCCAACCTCACCTTTCCAACATCTCACCTCCCCACCTCACCATCCCACCACCTGACCTCCCCTCATGAACTCCACACCTCACCTCCTCCCCACCTCACCTTATCACCACCTCACCTCCCCACCACCTCACCTTCATAGCACCTCACCTCAACCCACTTGCTGTTTAGCTTCTTGTTTTACTACGTAGGCCACAAGTTATCCTAGCTATCACTGATTCATTCAATCTAACACATTCATTGTGTTCTCATTCTCGACATGGTATCAGAGCTCAAGTGACCCTCCTGTCGCCTGCCTCCATCGTCTCCACCACGGCCATAACTTTGCTCCAGCACACGTCCGTCGTAAGAATTTTGTCGTCCGTGCTTCAGAGCCAATTCTGGCTGGAGCTAATTGCAGTTGACCTCCCCCTCTACCTTTCCACTATAAAAAAATCCATTTTCAGGATTTTCCTCAACATCGGCCATTTTCTGTCCACGACTGTCAGAAACTGGCCCCCGGATGGAGGCAGTTCCAACGTGTCCCGACGGGTCTACCTGGTGTTCACGGCTACTTTTGTGCGGGTTCTGAGTCTAAGCGTGAGCTTTCTTGTCGCCTCACGCTATGTTTCTGACAGTTGAAGACAAATGCGAGACAGTCACTTTTGCGAAGGGAAGAACGCGATTTTGCATTAGTTTTTTAACATGATCTGAACATTTGTAGGGCTAGTCATGAGCTCTCCAACGCACCAAACCGTGCGCGATTCGGATCACCGTAGCTCCCGCTACGTCATCCGAAGCGCAGCACCCCAAATCAGCCGCTCAGTCGGCGGCGCGCACCACATCGCCCGCCGAGGCGCCCTCACACATGAAGGACCGATCAAAACGCCATTCCGGAGGCGCAGATGTCCCTACGCATAGTGGCGGCACCCCTCGTGCCTTTGGGGTCTGTTTCGATGAGTTAATCATCGAGTTTGGTGATGNAACATGGACATGATCTGAACATTTGTAGGGCTAGTCATGAGCTCTCCAACGCACCAAACCGTGCGCGATTCGGATCACCGTAGCTCCCGCTACGTCATCCGAAGCGCAGCACCCCAAATCAGCCGCTCAGTCGGCGGCGTGCACCACGTCGCCCGCCGAGGCGCCCTCACACATCAAGGACCCATCAAAACGCCATTCCAGAGGCGCAGATGTCCCTACGCGTAGTGGCGGCGCCCCTCGCGCCTTTGGGGTCTGTTTCGATGAGTTAATCATCGATTTTGGTGATGGGGATTGATGTGGGTCAAAACCTGTTCGCGGACCTCCAGTCGAAATTTTGATGAAGTCCCCGAGTAACAAACTGTACTACTGAGTTTCGGACTCCGAGCCAGGATTTTGGCTAAGTCCCCTAGTGACAAACTGCACTCCTGAAATCCGGCGGATCATCCACCGGACGCCTCGGCAGACCTTCCGGAGCAAAATCCCCAGATGACATTTTGTTACTCGTTCCGGTCGATTATTGACTGGAAGTCGAACCGCGGCCGGCTCCCAGAACCGCCGCGCACACCCCATCTTTGGAAGCCCATATCTCCCTTGTTACTAGTCCGATTCCGGTGAAACAACTTCCAACGGATTCAACAACTCGTCAAATTTCAGAAGCATTCCTTCATTCTAGGATCCGAGCAATCATCAAGTCGCCAGATCCTTCGATGAGGAATTTCCTCTCTCTGGCGGCTCGTCGGCGCCTCCCGGCGCCGCATTTGGGCATGCAGAGGGGCAAATCTACAATATTCTCCCCCTTGCACCTGCCGTGCCCGCTGCTCCTGCCTGCTCTCACTCATCTTCCAGTGCACCCTCCAGCCCATCAAAGCTTGTCATCCCAATTCCGGCCACGCTCAATGCGTGCCGGTCCACGGGTTGCGCTTTGGTCAAGCAATCCGCAAGCATGTTGTGTGTGCTGCAGTGCTGCAGCACCACGTGCCCCTTTTCAACCATGTCCCGTGCGTAATGATAACGCACGTCAATGTGCTTCGTCCTCCTATGCTGCGTCGGGTTGTTGGTAAGCGAGGTTGAGCCGGTGTTGTCCTCTTGCACCACCGTAGGCTCCTGCTGTGGCACGTCCAACTCCCCCAGCAACCTGCGGAGCCACACCGCCTCCTTGACTGCCTCGGCCAGCGCGATGTACTCTGCTTCCACTGTGGAGGTGGCGACGGAGTCTTGCTTTCTGCTGCATCACGAGACCGCTGCACCAGCGAGGAAGAACACGTAGCCGGATGTGGACTTCCGCTTGTCCACATCGCCAGCGTAGTCTGCATCCGTGTAGCAGACCAGACGCAAAGGGTCCACCCGCCCCTTGCCGTCGAACCTCAAGCACGCATGCCGCGTCGTTTGCAGGTAGCGGAGGATGCGCTTGACCGCCTGCCAGTGTAGTGGCCCTGGATCGGCCACGTACCTGCTCACTTGGCCCATCCCGTAGGCCAAGTCTGGTCGAGTCGCCACCATGGCGTACATGAGGCTACCCACCGCCGATTGGTAGGGCACCCCTGCCATATCCTCCCGCTCTTCTTTTGTTTGCGGCGCCATTGCCGCACTTAGTTCACAGGTCGTGGAGACCGGACTGCCAACTGGTTTGCAGTCCTCCATGCCGTACCGCTTCAGCACCTCGGCCACGTATTTGGCCTGTCCCAGCTCAAGCGTGCGCGCCCTCCGGTTCCGCGTGATGCTCAACCCGAGGTAGTACTCCAGCTCCCCCATGTCCGACATCTGGAATCTGCTGCTCAGCTGCTCTTTCAGCCACTGTAGGCTTGGCAGATCCGTCGAGCAAAAAATCTGGTCGTCCACGTAGAGTGCGACGATCTGATGGAGCTGTTTGTCGCGCCACAAGTACACGCTGTGATCCGATTCACAATGCTTGAAGCCGAGTTGTGCCATGAAGCTGTCCATCTGTTGGTACCAGCATCTGGGCGACTGTTTTCGCCCGTACAAGGACTTCTGCAGCTTACACACCTTGCCCTCTGGCGCCTCCATCCCCTCCGGCACCTCCATGTAGATCTCTTTGTCTATGATGCGGTTGAGGAAGGCCGTCTTTACGTCCATTTGGTGGAGCTCCATGTCCTTCGCGGCTGCCACCGCAAGGATCGCCCGGATGCTTGTGAACTTGGCGACGGGAGCAAACGTCTCATCGTAGTGCTCCCCCTTACACTGTGCGTACCCTTTCGCCACCAGCCGCGCCTTGTACTTGTGAACCACACCTTCCTTTGTGAACTTGGTCTTGAAGACCCACTTTGAGCCGATGACCTTGGCATCTTTCGGCCTGTCAACCAGCTCCCACATATCATTTTCCGTGATGGACGCCAACTCCAATTTGATGGCTGCGTCCCATTGATCCCCTTCGGGCCGCGCAAGCGCCTCTTGCATGGTAGTCGGTTCCGTTGATGCAGCCTGCATGCAGCGCGTCATGCCGATCCATCGACCAGTGCTTGGGTCGAAGCGCTTCCCCGCTTTTTGCTGCCTCCCGCTGCAGCGCGGCAGTTTTGGTGGCGCATCGTCGCTCTGCTGCGATCCCTCCGACTCAGCACGCTCCGGTGAATCATCAACCAGATGGATCCCCGAGGATCTCTCCCGCTCCGGCGAAACATCGCCCGGACAGACGGCGCGTCCAGTGGATTTTCCACCAACGCCCGTTGCACACTCTGCCGGGAGTGCGCGCCTTGGCACCCTTGGTGCCTCATCTGCCGGATCCTTCCGGTGGATTTCTTCATCAGCTTGATCGTCATCAGAGTCCTCCACTTTGGCTGCCACCACTGGTGCACCGTCACGCTCTGATGCCGCATCCTCAACTTCGGCGTCCGCCGGCTCCTTCTCGTAGTCAAGGAGCTGGAACCACTCCCCCGTCTTTGGAGAGTCCACCACGCCCACGTCGTTGCTGCTGATGTAGCTCTGCTGCTCGTCAAACTCGACGTCTCGGCTATGGATTACCTCCCCCTTGCGCATGTCGTAGAGCCTGTATGCCTTATGCGCGCTCTCATAGCCAAGGAAGAGATACGAATTTGCCCGCAGCTCTAGCTTGCTGTCGCACCTCTGCGCAGCCTGCACCATCGCGTGCGCCTTGCACCCGAACACTTTCAGGTGTGCCACACTTGGCTTGCGCCCGCTCCAAACCTCCTGCGGCGTCTTCCAGCCGCTCTTCCCCTTCAGCACCGCTGTAGGAGTGAGGTTGATTTTGTAGCTCGCCGTACGCACAGCTTCCGCCCAGAAGCTTCGCGGCAATTCCGCATCCACCAACATGGTCTGTACCATGTTCAGCAGCGTCTGGTTTGCCCGCTCCGCCACGCCATTTGACTGAGGCGAATACGGCGTTGTTTATTGCCATTTTATGCCCTGCTGCTTCATCCACCCACTACAGCCCACATACTCTCCGCCGTTGTCGCTGCGTAGCGCTCTGACCTTCCGGCCAGTCTGCCTCTCCACCGCGGCGACATACTCCTTCAGCCGGTCCAGGACCTCGCCTTTCTGCTTCATGAATTCCACGAAGAGTTTTCTGCTGTGGTCATCAATGAAGGTGAAGAAGTAATGCGCGCCGCTCTTTGACGACATCTTGAATGGTCCGCACACGTCGCTGTGCACGACCTCTAGCAGGTCCGAGGCGTGATTCTCGTTCTCCTTGAACGGTTTACGTCGCGCCTAGCCCAAAATGCAAGGCTCACACTTTTTGTGCACTGCTGCATCCGTCGCCTCTTCCGCACCGTCGATGACGAGGCCGCATACCAGCTCGCGCTTCGCCATCTCCTTCACGACTGCGGGTGAGGAATGCCCTAGTCGTCGGTGCCAGAGCTCCAGATCAGCTCCCCCTCCTTTGGCCAGGTTGACGGTGCGTTCCTGCAAATCTGCTGAATATGTCGCCGCGGGGACCACCTTGGTCTCCACGATGTAGAGGCCTCCCTCGCGCTTAGCCTCCAGCACGGTCGCACCACCACCGTCCTTCTGCACGACTGTCCCTCTTCTCCTGAAGAGCACCTCGTACCCCTTGTCAGTCAGGCGGCTGACACTTAGGATGTCAGCCAAGCCAGGTACGTGCTGCACGTTCTTGATCACGCGCTGCACCCGCTTCCCACCAACCACCACCTCCACGTCCACGTCTCCTTGGCCAGCTGCCGGCTCGACCTTGTCGTTCGCGACCACCATGGACTTGCTGGACTTGGTGTCGTTGATGAACCCGACCTCCTCGACCTGGGTATNGCCTCCCTCGCGCTTAGCCTCCAGCACGGTCGCGCCGCCACCGTCCTTCCGCACGACTGCCCCTCTTCTCCTGAAGAGCACCTCGTACCCCTTGTCAGTCAGGCGGCTGACACTTAGGATGTCAGCCAAGCCAGGTACGTGCTGCACGTTCTTGATCACGCGCTGCACCCGCTTCCCACCAACCACCACCTCCACGTCCACGTCTCCTTGGCCAGCTGCCGGCTCGACCTTGTCGTTCGCGACCACCATGGACTTGCTGGACTTGGTGTCGTTGATGAACCCGACCTCCTCGACCTGGGTATGCTCCTCGGCTCCGGAGTCAAGGCATCGCCGGTTAGCCTTCTTGAGGTAGTGGTTCTGAGTGCCATTGAGGAGCACACTCTTTCCTTTGGCATCCTTGCTGCCGGCCTTTGCCTCCTCGGTGCACTCACGGGCCCAGTGGCCCTCCTTGTCGCAGTTGCGGCACGCACCCTTCTTGGCACCCTTCTTGCTGCCGCCATGTCCGCCACCTCTCTTGCCCCCACTTCTGCCACCACGCGTTTTGGTGACGAGGGCCGATGAGGAAGACGAGGACTCCCCGCAGCTCCGTCCCTGCGGCTCGTTACGGATGTACTGTGCGACCACGCCATAGGTGAGCTTGTCCTCTGTCCATCCTCCCAGGACTGTGATGAGAGGGCTCCAACTGTCAGGGAGGGCCATGAGGAGGGCCATCGCCTGCAGCTGCGTGTCTATCTTCCACCCCACGTCGTTACACTGTGAGGCAAGCGACTCGATTTGCTGCATGGCGGTGATGACATCATCTCCCTCCTCGATTCTCACCGTCAGGAGTCGCTTCATGGCAAAGATTTTGTTTGCGAGCGACTTGGATTGATGGATGGTACAGAGTTTTTACCAAGCCTCGGCTGCCAGCTTGCAGCCTTGAAAGTAGCCCCACTGCGACTCAGCCGTCCCGTACACCAGCAGCATGAGCGCCTCCGTGTTCTTCTTTACGAAGGCCTCCTTCTTCGCTTCCATTGCTGTCGCTTTGTCGAGGACTTCGGTTCCCAACATGACCTGCAGTACACCCTTATGCGCGAGGTGGATCTCGAAGTGCCACCTCCATAGCCCAAAGCCAGGGCCGCCCGCATACTTCTGGATGGCCTGCGTCTCCTTCTGCGCCATTGCGTAGTCTTCAACTCCGGGACCTCAGAGTTTGACGGCGATGTCGTCCCCGACGACAATCCCATCCGCCGCGAAGGCCGTGAGTGATGTGTAGACCGGTCAGGGCTGTGGGCCCATAACCCTTCGTCAGAAACTGGCCCCCGGGTGGAGGCAGTTCCAACGTGTCCCGACGGGTCTACCTGGTGTTCACGGCTACTTTTGTGCGGGTTCTGAGTCTAAGCGTGAGCTTTCTTGTTGCCTCACGCTATGTTTATGGCAGTTGAAGACAAATGCGAGACAGTCACTTTTGCGAAGGGAAGAACGCGATTTTACATTAGTTTTTGAACATGATCTGAACATTTGTAGGGCTAGTCATGAGCTCTCCAACGCACCAAACCGTGCGCGATGCGGATCACCGTAGCTCCCGCTACGTCATGCGAAGCGCAGCACCCCAAATCAGCCGCTCAGTCGGCGGCGCGCACCACATCGCCCGCCGAGGCGCCCTCACACATGAAGGACCGATCAAAACGCCATTCCGGAGGCGCAGATGTCCCTACGCATAGTGGCGGCACCCCTCGTGCCTTTGGGGTCTGTTTCGATGAGTTAATCATCGAGTTTGGTGATGGGGATTGGTGTGGGTCAAAACCTGTTCGCGGACCTCCAGTCGGAATTTTGAGGAAGTCCCCGAGTAACAAACTGTACTACTGAGTTTCGGACTCCGAGCCAGGATTTTGGCTAAGTCCCCGAGTAACAAACTGCACTCCTGAAATCCGGCGGATCATCCACCGGACGCCTCGGCAGACCTTCCAGAGCAAAATCCCCAGATGGCATTTTGTTACTCGTTCCGGTCGATTATTCACCAGAAGTCGAACCGCGGCCGGCTCCCAGAACCGCCGCGCACACCCCATCTTTGGAAGCCCATATCTCCCTCGTTACTAGTCCGATTCCGGTGAAACAACTTCCAACGGATTCAACAACTCGTCAAGTTTTAGGGGCAATCCTCCATTTTAGGATCCGAGTAATCTTCAAGTCGCCAGATCCTTCGATGAGGAATTTCCTCTCTCTGACGGCTCGTCAGCGCCTCCCGGCGCCGCACTTGGGCATGCAGAGGGGCAAACCTACAACAACGACTTTCATCGCGAGCATTTTTCTTCCGTTCCTCTCACTCCAATTATTTTTGGATCTATTTGGATTCGAACTCTCCCTCTACCTTTTCATCGCAAAAGAATCCGTTTTTGGATTCTCCCTCGGCTTTCCCGGACATCACCAGATTTGTGCCGAGCGTTTCGCCTTCGGTGCTCCCACTCCAAAAATTTCTGCCCCCCCCTCCTAGCTGGCTTCCTCCCCCACCTTTCCATCGCAAAAAATATTGGAAAGGACACTTCTCAGTTTTTTGACCTATTTTGTTTTTCTCTCCCCGGCTGCCCACCCACCTTCTCTCAACTCTCCCTTCATGGCCTCCGTTGCCGCCATGGACGGCTCTCTCCTTGCCATCCCGAAACTCGCCACCAAGCATCAACACCAAGGCGCGGCAAAGAACCTCCACGCACCGCCTCCTCCTTCCGGTGACACCTCCGTATATGCCTCCCCCATCCGCCCCAACAAGTTTTCGGCGTGCCAATATGCACCTCAAGGGCACGGTGTGCGGTGGCCTCAATAACCCTCAGTCCGCATCTGACCATGCCCAAACCGACCAGTGGCTTGCGGCATCTCCCAACCGCAAGTACAACGACAGTCCCCGTCGGGTGGACATCCGCTCCAAGGCTCGAGACGACCACCAAGCTTCATGGCAGCCCCCCTCCGTTGTAAGCTATGTGGCCTCGGAAGCTAGCACTTCGCTCCCTCTTGTTTATGACATCAACGCAGGATTTCCGATGTACTCCGTGTCTCCCTCCCTCTTTACCGAACAAACACTTGACTCCGTTGCGGCAACCCACACTCTTCGAGATGCTGATCACATCTCCCCACTGTCCTCCCCCGTCACAATTAATTGGGCCACCCTCTCATCACCCGCTTCTCCTCTTGGATCTATCTCTGGCCTCCATGTTCCCTCCCTCCGCACCAATCTCCATCACCATTACCTTTTCCGCCTTCGGCACCGAAGCTCATCTCACTTCCTCCTCCGGTTCTCATCTCACTACCTTCCGCCTCTCAAACAACCTCTACCGTCTCTCCACTCCTCGCTCACAACCCGTCTTGCCGCCTCTCCATCTCTGACTTGCTTGTGACGTCACATCTCCAACCCTCTCATCCTCCACCATCACCGACTTTGCCATCCAAACTTTGCCACCCTCCAATGCCTCACATCCAAGAACATGGTCATCGGTCTCCCGCGTCTCCCACCTATTTCCACTCTCCCCGCTCCCACTTGTCCCTCTTGCACCCTCTGCAAGCTCAAAGCCACCTCCCATCCTCCTCATCCCCCCTGTGTCCCTAAGCCTCTCGACTTGGTCCACCTTGACCTTGTCGGCCCCATTCACCCCACCTCTCTCCAAGGTCACTCCTACTTCCTCACTGTCGTTGATGACTCTACTTGCTTTAGAACTGGACTCCCGCTCGCCTCCAAATCCGATGCACGGGATGCTTTCCTTGCATGGGCAAACCATGCATCCACCTGATTCAGACGTAACATTCTCCATCTTCGCTCCGACCATGGAGGCGAATTCCTCTCCACTCTCCTTTCCGAGTATTGCGACCACCATGGCATTGACCATCAACTCACTCTTCCCGAGTCACAAAAAAAAACGGCGTTGCCGAACGCCGCAACGGCGTCCTCCTCGCCATCATTTGCACGCTCCTCGCTCATGCTTCGGCACCAAAATCTTATTGGGCATACGCTCTCCGATACGCCTTCCATGTCCACAACCTCTACCCTTCCTCTATTCTTCCGGATGTTCCTCCATGGGAGGCATGGTTTGGTAAGAAACCGGACGTCTCCAATCTTTGCGTGTGGGGTTCTACGGCGTATGTGCTCCTCAACAAGTACCAACACTCACAGCAACACACTTCCAAGGTTGACCCACGTGCCGCCCGTCACATGTTTGTGGTCTTTGCTTCAAAGTCGACTGGCTACGTGTTTCTTGCTGAGACTCTTGCTTCTCATGTTGATTCCTGTGACTCACCTCACAGGTTCAAATCCCCCCATGAGCAATGTTCCCCAACCCAGTCCACCATTTCGCCTCTCACAAAGGCTACCCCGACTATTTTCCCCTTCTTGGACTACCCCGTCCATTTACTCCCAAACCTACTCCATGCATTATCCCATCTAGGGACTACCCCACCTTGTCCCTCTTCCCAAACAGGCTACACAGTTACTTCACCCCGCATTATCCTTTCCCCAAATCTGGGCAACCTCACCTTCTCATCACCTCACCTCCCCACCACCTCACCTTCTCACCACCTTACCTTCCCACCACATCACCTTCCCACCACCTCATTTCCCCACCTCAACTTTCCAACACGTCACCTCCCCACCTCACCTTCCCACCACCTGACCTCCCCACATCAACTCCATACATCACCTCCTCCCCACCTCACCTTCTCACCACCTCACCTCCCCACCACCTCACCTTCACAGCACCTCACCTCACCCCACTTGCTGTTTAGCTTCTTGTTTAACTACTTAGGCCACAAGTTGTCCTAGCTCTCAGTGATTCATTCAATCTAACAAATTTATTGTGTTCTCATTATCGACATATCTAGAACACTCCTGCTCTCTTTGCTCCACAGCAATATACGCGGCAGCTCCCTGTTGCGGACGAAGCTTTTCCAGTAGTTGGCCGTCTGCCACTCACTGGTGGTTGCCGTTTCCCTGCTGCTTCTTTTTGAAGTCCTTCTTGTGGTGTCCAGGCTTCTCGTAAATCCAACAGTTCCCACCACGCGATATGATTTGCTGCTGGCCTCCTTGCAGTGCCTCGATCTCCATAGGGTCAACTTGTTGGTGCTGTGATCAATGCTAGAAATTCTCCTACTTCTCATGGAACCCCCCCTTGATGGTAGCGTAGCACGTCAACACACTCTACAGTGGCCATCCTCACCTTGAACTTTGTGATTACACTTAGTGCTTGCTTACACTGAATCTCTGCCTTCAAACCATCATGGTATTTGTCTGCCATCTCTGGCTCACTCATATCATCAATCTTCCAGCACAGCGCCAAAAATCAACGCCTGTTCTCCTGAATCAAGTCGATCTGCTTCAGCTGCTTCAGCTTGTTGCATACGACTATGGAAACGTTCACGAGATCTAACCAATCTCTGATGGCTTGTTGGGACTGACCCTATGCTGTCAACACGTGCACTTTAGCTTGCAAAACGCCTTGATACCACAATACGGCACATTGCACAGCTACGTTCCCACCTCCACCTCGAGTGGCTAGTATATTCAGCTGCCTCTACCACTCCCATGCTACTCCATGTAGCAGTGTCACCGTGAATGACACCCACAACATCATCCTCTAGAGGGTCACACATAGCCCCAAAGTAGCTATTCATGGCAAACAACCAGGTCTGTACACTCGCACCCTTGACTGAGGGATTGAACGGTACCGAACCTTCAGCTTTGGTCTTGGCGGACTCTGTGACTGCTCGAACCTGTCCAGCGTCAGTCCCATTCCATTGGTCATCCATCTACCAATCAAGCCACTCATTCTCCACCTTGAGGGATCCCAGCTTCTTTACAATTTGCTGTATTTTCTACTCCATGTCCGTTGTGTGACCCTTGGCCATTGGAGGTCCTTAGAAAAAAATTGGCAGCACTTTGAAAGCAATAAAAAACATTTCGGCAGTCAGAGATGAAAATCCGACATCTTCAAAGTGTGTGGGAGTCACCCGTCGTCTCCTGCGTACGCACGTTAGGCTGTGTGGATGCTATAGAAATATAGAAAAAAGAAACCAGGGTTGACTCTTGCGTTGGTTTTGAAGTATGGTCCACCAATCTCCCTCTCTCTTAGCCTCGATGTTGTCCGGCGTAGTCCGTGCCTTTGGCTCCTTGAAGACTGCAGAGCTCGGGCACCACTTTTGCCCAATGTGTGGCTCTATTTCTGATACCAGATATGAGAGTGTCTGCTCTCTGAAGATTAAGCCTTGATGTGTGGAGAACACAGTCCCAGCTGAAAGATAGACTTGGAGATGTCTTGAAGCCAGGATTGGAAAACACTAGTTTTCATAGGTAGAATACAGTGAGAAATGTGCAGGGTATTTATACTGTTGGGTTCGCTGGCCCTTGCCTACCGCTCTCCTAGCTTGCTTCAATAGGCTACTTCCACTTGTACACGGTGGCCTACTCTCACCTAAGGGTCAGTGCAAGTAAATTCTGGCCCGATTAATCTAGATCGACGGTTCATCTTTGATCTTGTCCACCCGTGCGGTGGGTGCGAGTTTCTACGGCGAGTGGCCTTGTCAGTCCAACTCCCCCCACTGTCACCGCGTACTGCTCTCGGCGGTGATTCTGGTCACCGTGTTGTGCACGCCACCAAAATACTGTGACCATCACACGGTCGCAGTCATCGGTCCTGTTGCCACCGTTCACCGTGCGCGTTTTCGGGCGCTCGCCTCTGAGACAACCCCTTGGCGGATAGCGTAACCATTACGCTAATCGCTCAGAGGGTGAAACCCCAATCTTAAGTGGCATGTGCGGAACGCTACGGGGAGGGGCGAACAAAACACGCCCCTGGCGTGTGGAGCATACTTGCTCACTTGCTCGCCTCCTCCTCCTCCTCCTCCTCCTCCTCCTCCTCCTCCT
>SZWC01000083.1:332488-374689 GCA_023375785.1 Penium margaritaceum
CTCCTCCTCCTCCTCCTCCTCCTCCTTCTCCTCCTCCTCCTCCTCGTGTCCTGGCATCCTTGCATCCTTGCGGTCGAGCGAAGTTGAGCTTGACGACAAGCTTGATTTCTAAAAATCGGAAAAAAGCTCCAGATGCCCCTCAATTTTGGTTGAGACCCCAAGTATGTTAGAAGAAGGTGGGTCCCTCGTTACAATATTTCTATACAAAAGGACAATATTTGTTGCAGAAGCCCAAAAGTACTTGGACGTCCCAAAACATTGGTAGGTTTTTGCCAATCAGCGTCTGCATCCACTTTTTTAGGATCCATGGTGATCCCTCTACCGCCAATGACGTAGCCCAAAAACTCAATCAAACTGTGATTGAAGTCGCGTTTCATGAATTTCTTCAAGAGTTTCTCTCTTTGTGAAATGCTGAGAACTTTTCAGAGATGTCCATTATGTTCCTCCGGGGTGCGGCTGTATACCACAATGTCATCGAGGTACACAACGATAAAGTCATTGAGGTACAGGCGGAATGTGTTGCGCAGTGACGACTAATATGAGATTTGTGGATTCGTTCAAGCGCAAACATACACACATAAAACATTTTGTAAAGGAATACCTTTGTGACCTGTGCCGGTTGTGGACAGAAAAACTACAGATGGGATGCTGAGAATGGAATGTCTACCGCCATGATCTAAAGATTACTTGCAAGATGAGGCTGTCTGTTTTTCATTTGTGACCCCGGAGGTACCATCCTGGTACAATCTCCATGTATGGAACCTTCACCTTCAAGAGTATAGACAAGAGCATAACATTGGTATTCTTGGACGCATGGGAACTTTCCAGGCTGATGTATGCAAAATCGTGTGCTTGTGAAGGATACCAATCTCAGTAGCATCAGAGCTAGAGGAAGAATTTTCCTCATTCTTGAGACATTCCTTGTGACCTGCTGTGTGATAGAGATATTTCTGGGTTGAAAATCTTGCCACCATGGCAAAATCCGCTTTTGTGGTGGCAGACGTCAACTTCGCCAGGTTTGCAGGCAAGCACATTTCATTTAGTGCAACCACATATAGATTGTGCTGATGGAGAAGGGTCTTTAGAGCCTTGTGGACGAGGAAGAATGAGATCATTCCTTTCTCTCACCTGGTGAGAAATTAACCCATTTTGAGAGGTGTGACCGTGCCTACACCAAAATCTACCCCTAACTTGTTCAATAACTCCAAACGTGTGGCAGTATTATGCAAAACGAGTTTTGGAAGAAGCTTGATTTTACTTCTGTATTCATGAACATGCAATTGCATTTTCACTTTCACACTTTCAAGATTCACGAGTCTAGACCCATGATTTCCTACATTAAAACATTGAGATATCTCTTCGACCAGCCTGCTACAATGGAGGATCCTGTCAAGGAGTGTGTTCTCATGCTAGCTATCCTTATTGGCCTTTCTAGCAGCTTCAATCCTCCTATTGTTGCTCTGGATCAGCATTGCTACAAGCTCTTCCTTAGCAATGTGGAGTAAATCCTACTATTGGAGGAGGAGCACCACGAAGGGGATAAAGGTGAAATTGGACTGGTTGTCGCTCTCATCACCAACTCTGCTCATGGGGGTGGTGATAGATTACCGAGGGTCAATAGATGTAGAGGAAAGAAGAAAAGGAAGTGCTAAAAACTGTGAGAAGTTGGGCCATTGGGTGACCGTATGAAGGAAGAAGGCAGACCTTGCGGCTGGAATGGGAGCAAGATAGGAGTTTGATGTTTCCACGAATGCAACAGATTGGGAGGATGGATTTGTGACCACCATCGAAGTTGTGCACCTCTGCAATAACACTACCTTGTTCTAGATCATTGACTTAGGATCCACATAACACATGGCATGCCGCCGGGAGTGGTTTATTGTCTTCACCACCATTAAACTCTTCAGATGACATGGGGGATTATCATGTATGGATGAAAGTCACGGAGGGTGAGATTCCACATCTTACGCAGGGGGTTCTCCATGTTCTAGGTTTGGAAGCTAACCTCGTCTCTGTCTGCTCTATCATCTCTGAATGTATGCAATTCTGCTTTGAGGATGGTGGCTCTACCATCTCAGCTCGTGCAGGCTGTGTGCTTGTGTCTATGTCACATCGGAGAAGGAAGCCAAATCACAATCATTGTTGAAGGCGAGAGAGGAAAAACACAACATTGGCCTGTGGTACAAAGGGCTTGGTCATTATGCAACAGATGGTCCGTGGCCTGGTACAATAAACCCCTTGATATCCATATCAAGGGGTGTATCAGGCTGGTACATTATCTTGTGTAGGCTGCATTGAAGGGAAGAGAGACCGCTCACCTTTCATGGAGGAAGAGAAGGGGATAGCTGAGACATTTCACTTGTTCACTCGGAGTTGCGTGGCCCCATGTCATTACAATCCTTGTTTGGCAGATTATACTTTTTCACGTGCATTTTTAACAAGTCAAGAAAGATGTGGTTGTCCTTCTTGAATAGAAAACATGATGTCAGAAACCGCGAGGCAGTTCCAACATGGCCCGACGGGTCCTCTGTGAGTTCACGGCTGTGTTTTGTGCAAGTTGTGATTCTAAGTGTGAGCTTTCTGGTTGCCTCATGCTATGTGCTTGGGAGTTGGACAGAGTTGCGAGACAGTCACTCTTGCGAAGAGAATAACGGCATATTGATGTTTGTGTTTTGAACATGGACATGAAGTGACGATTCATAGTGCTACTCTCAAGCTTTCAAATGCACCAAACCGCGTGCCATTCCATTAACAGTAGCTCCCGCTACGTCAGCCGAAGTTCCACACACCAATCCAGCAGTTCCGTTAGCAGCGCGCATGATGCCGGTCCACCGAGGTTCCCTCACACATCAAGGACCCATCAAAACGCCTTTCTGGAGGTGCAGATGTCCCTACACATAGTTGCGGTGCCCCCTTATACTTTTTGGCTGCATTCTGATAAGATAATCATCGATTTTGGCAATGGGGATTGACGCAGTTCCAAACCTGTCCGTGGACCTGCAGTCAGAATTTTGAGGAAGTCACTGAGTGACGAATTGTACTACTGAGTTTCAGACTCTGAACCAAGATTTTGGCTTTAACTCAGTAACAACCTGTACTACTGACTGTGGCAGATTATCTACTGGAGTCAACCGGCACATAATCTGCCAGATGTGACTTGTTACTCACGTCCAGTGGATTTATCCACCAGATGCTAAATGTTGGCTAAGTCTCCACGCCACATCGCACACCCCAACTTTGTGAGACCATATCTCCCTCGTTACATAACGGATTCTGGCAATTCAAGTTGCAAAAGATTGAGCAACTTGTCAACTTTCAGCATTCTCATCCAATCTAGAATTGGAGCAGTCTCTAGTCAGCTAGACTAAAAATCGAAAAACTTTCCTGCCTCCGGTGGCTTGCTGATGCCTCCCAGCGCCGCACCCCGGCATGCTAAGGGGCAAAACACAACGCTCTCCCCCTTGCACCTTCCATGTCCGTTGCTCCTGCTTCCTCTCAGTCATCTCTTGCCCCATCCTCCAGCCCTTTACAACTGGTCATCCCAAGTCCGACCACACTCATGACATGCCAATTCACGGGTTGGGCTTTGGTCAAGCAATCCACAAGCTTCTGGTACGTGCTGCAGTGCTGCAGCACCACATGTCCCTTCTTCACCATGTCCCATGCGTAATGGTAACACACGTCGATGTGCTTTGTCCTTCCGTGCTGCATCGGGTTGTTGGTGAGCAAGATATCTCCTCCTATACCACTGTTGGCTCTTGTTGCGGCACGCCTAGCTACCCCAGCAACCTGCAAAGTGATACCACATCCTTGACTACTTTTCCCAATACTCCACTGTGGAGGTGGCAACAAAGTCCTAGTTGCTGATGCACCATGAGACCGTTGGACCAGCAAGGAAGAACACGTAGCGAGATGTGGACTTCAGCTTGTCAACATTTCTAGCGTCTGCATCCGTGTAGGAGACCAAGCACAAAGAGTCAGACCGCGCTTTGCCGTGAAACTTCACGCACCGGTGCCGCATCGCCTACAAGTAGCAGAGGATGCGCTTGACCATCTTCCACTACAGTGGCCCTAGACCAGCCACATACCTGCTCACTTGGCCCACTGCATAGGCAAAGTCTGGCTGAGTCGCCACCATGGCGTACATGAGGCTGCCCATTGTGGATTAGTAGGGAACCCATGCAATGTCCTCTTGCTCTTTGTTTATTTCTGGCACCATCGACATGCTCAATTCAAAGGTTGTGGAGACAGTACTCCCAACTGTTTTGCTTTCATCCATGCCCTCCCACTTCAGCACCTCAGCTACGTATGTGGCATGCCCCATCTCAAGCATGCGCATCCTCCGGTTCCACGTGATGCTCACCCCAAGGTAGTACTCCAGCTCCCCCATATCCGACATTTGGAATCTGTTGCTCAGTTGCTCTTTTCAGCCGTTGTAGGATCGGCATGTTTGTCAAGCACAAAATCAGGTTGTCCACATAGAGTGCGATGATTTGATGGAGCTGCTTGTCATGTCGCATGTATACATTGTACTCCGACTCACAACTCTTGAAGCCAAGCTGGGCCATGAAGCCGTCCATCTATTGATACCAGCATCAAGACAATTATTTAAGCTTGTACAAGGACTTCTACACCTTGGAAACCTTGGCCTCTGGCATCTCCACCCCATCCAAAACTTCCAATCTCCTTGTTTATGATGTCATTGAATAAGGCTGTTTTTATGTCCATTGGGTAGAGCTCCATGTCCTTTACGACTGCCACTATATGGATTGCCCGGATGCTTTTGAACCTGGTGGCGGGGACGAACGTCTCATCATACTGCTCGTCCTTATGCTGCACGTATCCCTTTGCCAGTAGCCGTACCTTGTATTTTTCAACCACACCTTATTTTGTGAACTTGGTCTTGACGACCCACTTCTTGCCAATGACCTTGGCATCTTTCGACATGTCAACCAGCACCCACCTGTCATTTTCCGTAAAGGACACCATTTCCCATTTATTGGTTGTGTCCCATTGCTCCCCATCCGGCATGGATGGGGAGAAATGGATGGTCTTCAGCTCTGTTGATACAGCCAACAATGCCTTACATCATGCCAATCCATCAACCGGTGCTTGTGTTGAATTACTTCCCCTCTCTCTGCTGCCTCCCGTGGTTATTTTTATTAGTGCCTCATAGTTGTATTGCAATCCCTCTGATTTTGCACGCTCCGGTGAATCATCGACCGGATGGCTCCCCGAGGGTCTCTTTTGCTCCAGCGAAACATTGCCCGGACGGACAGCACATTCAATGATTTTCCCACTGATGCCCGATGTGTACTCAGCCGGGAGTGCACGCCTTGGCACCCTATGTGCCTCATGTGCAGGATCCTTCTAGTGGATTTCCTTATCCGCTTGATCATCATCGCAGTCCTCCGCGTGTACTGCCATCTCTGCTACACTGCTGTGCTCTGACATCGCATCCTCAACTTTGGTTTCCACCGGCTCCTCATAGTCAGGGAGCTTGAAACACTCCCGTTGTCTTTGGAGAGTCCACCACGCCCACGTTATTGCTGCTATTGTAATTCTGTAGCTTGTCGAACTCAATGTCCCGCCTGCAAATTACCTCCAACTTGCACATGTCGTAGAGCCAATATGCCTTATGCACACTCTCATAGTCAAGGAAGAGATATGAGTTGCCCTGTGGCTCCAGCTAACTGTCGCGCCGCTGTGCACCCTGCACCCTGAGTGGAGATTTTTTCCTTATGTTTGTGGCCCAAGTGCATCTGTCACGTCCCTGACGCACTCGTGGAGTTTAGGAAATCATTCATGATTTCCTAAACTCCACGAGTGGGTACTTTTGTCTTTACATTTGTGGCCCACCGCGAGTTGACCTCACAATTTTTATGCCGTTTGGTCGAAGGCACTTTGGTCAACTGCCCCAAACTCTGGTGTTCTGTTCCCCATGTTTCTGACAACTTTGGTGACATTCCAGAATGGTCGACAGAAGTGTTGCGAACTTTATTGATGTTTTGATATTGTTTGGTCGACTTCTCGACAGCGTTGGATGTTTACAAAACCGCGCCTGGATGTTCTCGAAGTCCCCTGACTTCTCAAAAGAGCTTCTCGAATCAGGCACTCACGCCCCAACCTGGCATGAGTTGTTCAAACCAAGCGCTCAGGACCCAAAATATGGCGCATTCTGATTCTCGGCATTGTATACATGTGATCGACTAATTGGACCCTTGTCATCAACGCTTACTTACTGCTTCATAAAAAAAATGTCCATTTGTCCCCAATCCTCGAATTGTCTTTTGTACCGCACTTCATCCCTATGTTCCGCTCGGCAGAACACTTAGTATCAGAGTGTTGTGGTGCTGGAGGGGCAACAGACGCATTAGCTACCTGGCGACAAACTCGCACAAGTCTTCAGTGCATCTCCGCCATTCAGAAGATCGCAAACTTTGGAACAACGGTGAATGGAGCAAGCGCAACCGAAGACGAGCAGCAGTCCCTGGTGAGTACTCCAGCGATAGAGGATCAGCAGCACATAAAAACCAACAAACTCCAGGTGCACCAGACAGCAGTGGAAACCTCCACGGAGACCGGCACAACACCGACGAACCTGAAGACCAACCCGGTGACGGATCCCTTGGTCTCGGCAAATCCTTTTCCTCCAGCGCTGTCCATCAGGTCGACACCTGGAACGATGGGAGGTACCGGCTGACAAGCATGAACCAAAAAACTGAATATCTATACCAGAAGCTGCCAAGAATCGAGAGCCTCAACACCCATCTGGTCAAACAACTCAACCTGGTGATGGAGGAGCTTTGGATTTCTTGTGCGCTTGAAGCAGTGCTAACCGAGAAAAATCTTCAACTCTTGAGTGAATCCCACATTCGAACGGCAGTTCCCGAGCTGTTCGATCTCATTAACCCCAAGGGACCAACGGTCACGATGTGGCTGATGAGTTTGGAGGTGTCCTTCACCGCTGATGGGGTCAAAAACGATAAGAAGAAAATTGAACTCGCGGCCTTGCTTTTGTGATGCACGTCACAAAAGCAAGGCCGATTAGTTTTGTAGTCCGATCTGAAGATCATCCAACGGTAGTAGGAGACTGGCGGAGCCAGATCAACGATCCTTGCAACTGCTCCCAAATCACCGACCGCAGGTGTAATACCACTTGATCAGATCAATCCAATGTGGCACATATCTTTCATGCCACCAGAAACATGGAGCCACTTTGTGTACACTAACCTCACTCGTTTTGGGAAGATGAACGAGAAATCTGATGCACCGTACAAACTCCACCTTCTGTGTCTGTAGTCGAGCATGTCAGAGTACACTCACCGTTTCCACAAAACCATCACCGTCAGGGACCTCACCCCCAACAAACTGTGTTTCTACGAAAACAGCCTCAAGAGGGATGTTTGACAAGGAATTGCCTTTTTTGGCATCCAGGACGACCTTCCACGAATGATCGCAGCAGCCGACCACATCGACTGTGTGGACTACAATGCTTGGATATAGGAATCTAGTGGCAGGCATTCCCAAAGCCACAATTCTTATCGTGGAGGAAGTCATTCAACAGAAATCTCATCTCCGATGGAGATTGACACCATCGATTAATGCCATGAATGGATGTGCTGGACTTGTAGAAGGCCGGACCATATCTTGCGTGACTGTTAGGAATATCGACCATCATATAGACCTGAACCCAGGCAGCAGAATGACCTATCGGATGAGCGATCACGAGCTGACCGAACTCAAGAAGCAGCTGGACGAGATGATTGGGCAGGGGTTCATCAGACCCTCGACGTCAAAATAGATGACACCGGTCCTTTTTGTGAAAAAGAAAATGTGAGAAATTCATACCGAGTGGTAAACTACATCATTATCAAGAATGCTACCCCCTTCCGTGAACAGACAAAAATTTTGACCAACTTTGTGGGGCTCAGATTTCCAGAAAAATCCACCTACGCAGCTGTTATCACATCCGCATATCCGACAAGGACACCAAAAAGGCCACATTATATACCAGACACGAGCACTTCAAGTTCACGGTCATGCCATTTGGACTCAGAAACGCCCGCGCAACATTTATGGCGGCAATGCACAACATATTCCGCCCGTACCTTTTCAACATTCTGGGAAACTATTGGAGTGCGACTTTGGTCACCGTTTGATTGAGTTTGCGGGCCACATAACCAGCAGTGGATGGATCACCATGGACCCAAAAAAAGGTGGAGGCGGTCTTTGATTTGCCGACACCCACAAATGTTCAACACGTCGTAGCATTATTGGGCTTTTATAACTACTATCGTCAATTCGTAAAGGACTACGCTAGAGTGTCCTCGCCTCTCTCCCATCTTACTAAAAAATCACTGAGCAGACTTGGGGGGACAGCAAACAAGAAGCATTCAAATTTTTGAGAAACGCTCTGGCCTCAGCGCCAGCCTTTTGATTGGCAGATCCAACGATGGACTACATCATGGTCACGACGCATCCAATGGAGCTATCGAAGCCATTCTCCTCCAAGATTACGATGGTGGAGAACAACTGGTCACATACATGTCAAGAAATGTACGTGGGCTAGAGCTCAAGTACGTAATGCACGAGAAAGAAATGCTTGTAGACGACTACAAGCATTTCTTTCTCGAGGTAGCACCACCATGTCTTGAACACGTGCACGAGCACGTGTTCAAGACATGGTGGTGCTACTTCGAATGTTGATGGTGCATTGTCCGTTCCGACCACAACCCACGGAAACATCTCAAGACTAAGGTAAAACAGAGCCATCGACAAAATGGATACATGGAGTTCGTTGAGTCCAAATCCGACTACGACATCGAGTACCGGCCTTCGACAGATGCTCTCAGTCGGCGACCAGATTCAATGGCTGATATCAGCACGTTGCTTTTTGAACAAGACCCGTACCTCGGAAGGCTGTTCGTGAAAAGTTACGAGGAGTTCAACATGTATGACAAGACAAGAATCTGGTTTGATGACCATTACTAGCGACGGTTTACTCGCCAGGTTGTTGTGCCGCCAAAGGAGTAGCTAGGAAGAATGCTATCGGAGGAATGCTACGACACTGGTCAAGGTGGACATATCGGCGAGGACAAGATTTTGTTCTGTCCGGAACAAAAATCTTGTTGCACCAGGCCACCCAGTCTACTCCAACCTCTACATGCCCCGACGGAGCCGCAAGTTGACATGAGCATGGACTTCGTGACGGGACGGCCCACCAGTCCCGAGGGCTATAATGCCATCCTTGTCATTGTGGAAAGATTTTTTAAGATGTCACACTTCATCCCAACAAAGATGTTGAAGATTTGCCCCTTCGAATGCCCAATTGCGGCGCCGGAAGGCGTCTGCGAGCCGCCAGAGAGAGAAAAAGTCCTCGGAGTTGGATATAGAAGATCAAGAATTGCTCGGACCCTGTACTGGAGGATGTTTCCTAAAATTAGACGAGTTGTTGAATCCGGTGGAAGTTGAATCACTGGAATCGGACAAATAACGAGGGAGATATGCGCTTCCAAAGTTGGGGTGTGCACGATGGCTCGGGGAGTCGGTCGCGGTTTGATTGCCTGTGAATAATCGAACGGAACGAGAAACAAAAATACATCTGGTGTTTTGTGCCCTAGAGGACCGCCGAGTCGCTCCGGTGAATGATTTGCCGGATGTCTGTAGTGCAAGTTGTTACTGAGAGACTTGGCCAAAATCCTCGTTCGGAGTCCGAAACTCAGTAGTATGTTTTGTTACTCGGGGACGTGGTCAAATTTACAAATGCAGGTCCGCAAACAGGTTTCCAACCACATCAATCCCCATTGCCAAACTTGATGATTAACTCATCGAAACAGACCCCAAAGGTGTGAGGGACACTGTCACTACGTGTAGGGACATCTGCGCCTCCAGAATGGCATTTTGATGGGTCCTCCATGTGTGAGGGCGCCTCGGCGGGCGACATGGTGCGCGCCGCCAACTGAGCGGCTGGATTGGGGTGCCGCACTTTGACTGACATAGCAGGAGCTTTGGAGCGTTGGAGCCCTACAAATCAGATCATGTAAGATCGTTCAGATCATGTCCGTGTTTTGAAACTAATGCAAAATTGCATTATTCCCTTTGCAAAAGTGACTCTCTCACAACTCTCTTCCACTCCCACAAACATATCGTGAGGCGACCAGAAAGCTCACGCTTCGACTCAGAACCTGCACATAAGTAGTCGTGAACATAGAAGACCAATCAGACTATGTTGGAAGCGCCACGACACAATTTTGTGACAAAAGAGCACCGTCCTCGTAGAAGGGACGGTGCAACAATTGCAAAATTGGATCATATGGCTGCACGGCGTGCCATGTATCATCACTAGGGACAGAGAGGAACAATTCACTACCTGTTTTTGGTGAAGATTGATGACGCGTTGTTGAAGTCAAATCCAGCTATCGACGGAGTTCCACACGCAAATTGATGGGAAACAGAGCGGACCAATCAGACGCTCGAATAGCCTCTCCACACGTTATGCGAGCCGTGCGCCACCAATTGGAAAGCCAAGTTACCGACCGCCAAACTTGCGTACAACTCCCCCACTTTTAATGCAACTTGTAAAATCCATTTCAAAGTGGTATACGCTGAAGTTCTCGCCAAAGTCAGAGCAACATCCCACAGTCCACATCACCGGAGGGACTTCGCAAGCATTTGGGAGGAAACCCGATAGACCCTCATGAAGAATCAAGCAGCTATGAAGTGAGCAACCGACGACCATCGCAGAAATGACGTGTTCAGCACTGGCGATCGCGTCCTCCTCAGCTCAACGAACATCAAACTCTGAGGACAGGACTTTGTGATGCTCGAACCCCGATGGTTGGGACCCTTTGAGATTGATTGAATGCAAATCCCTGTCATTGCTCGCCTTTGTCTGCCTTACAACATGGCGATCCATCCTATCTTCCACATCAGCAAGCACTACCGGGACCCCAGTATGAACTTCCACGGCAGAGACGTCACGCCACCACCTCTTGTACAAGTGGACGGGATCGGAGTACGTGATTGAAGACATCCTTGGACATCAAAACCGTGGTAAAACAACCAAGTATCTGGTCAAGTGGCATGGCTATATTGCTGCACACAACATCTAGGAGCCCTACGAAAACCTGCGAGACATCGATCATCTGATGGACGGCTACTGCCGTCGTCACCGACCTACTTCTGCTAGCACGCCGGGACGTAACGGCTAAAGGGGGGAGGGGGGAGGAGTGTTACGTCCGTAACATACACAAGCCCCTAAACTCCACAAGTGGGTATTTTTTTCCTTACATTTGTGGCCCATCGCAAGTTGACTTTAAGCTTTTTACGCTGTTCGGCCAAGAGCATTTTGGCCAACTGCCCTGACCTCGAGTGTTCTGTTCCAGATGTTTCTGACAACTTCGATCACACTCCATACTGGTGAAAAGAAGTATCGTGACCTATATCGATGTCTCAATATTTTAAAATCTGCTTCTCGGTGCACTAGATCTTTATAGAGCTGTGCATTGAAACTCTCGAAGCCCCTGGAATTCTCGGTGGAGCTTCTCAAATCAGCCAGTTATGGCGTTACCTCACACGTGTCGCTCAAACCGACAGCCGAGGACCCAACAAGTGCCTCATTCTCATTACTGGCATTATATATATATATATATATATATATATATATATATATATATATATATATAATGCCAGTAATGAGAATGAGGCACTTGTTGGGTCCTCGGCTGTCGGTTTGAGCGACACGTGTGAGGTAANCCCAACAAGTGCCTCATTCTCATTACTGGCATTATATATATATATATATATATATATATATATGTCCTCGACTTACTTGACACTTGTTATCGAAGTAAACTTACTGCTTAATATGAATATTCCATTTGTCCCAAATCCTCAAAATGACTTTGGTCGCGCATCTCATCCTTGTGAACTACCTACGTTTCCCTCAGAATAACATTGTCTACTTCAAGTTTTGTATGGTGCTAGGATTGAGGGTATTTTGGACACCTACCCCGACATCGAATGTTCGTTCCCGAACATCCGATGTGGGGTTCTGCAAACTTCGATCACTTAATAGAAAGGTCGATAGAAGTATCACGAACAACATCAATGTTTCAATAATATTCTGTGGACTTCTCGATGGTGCTTGAATTCCATAGACCTGCTCTTGAATATTCTTGAAACCCTCTCCCCTTCCAACCTCTTGGCATAGATTCTCAAAGCGAGCACTCATGGCACGACGTTGCGCGCGTCGCACGGTCCGAGTGCCAAAGACCCAACATATGCCTCATTTTGATTGTTGTCATTGTATCTATGTGCTTGACTTGTTCGACACTTGTCATCGAAGTAAACTTACTGCTCAACACAAATAATTTGTTTGCCCCAATTCCTTGACTTGTCTACTGTTCCGCACCTCATCCCTGTGATCCACCCAAAGCCACGCTCCGCTGGACGTAACATTCTTGAGTTGATTCTAGGTAACACAAAGAATAAATCACCCGGAAGCCCATGTTTATCATATGACTCGGCATAAGGACCCACGTTACTGGATCCATCAGAACGGAAGCCTGCCTTCAGGCGGCAGGCAATGCAAGGGCTTGTCGGAGGGCCTCGCGACTCGTGATAGCCGGTTATTCTGCTGGTGTAGAGATCCTCGCCGTTACCGTGAGCCAGTCAGCAGAGTGGATCAGAAGCTCAGTCACTTCCATCCTACATAGTCGTTGTGCAACAAATGGTGCAAGAGATTTTGCAGGACAAGCCAGCGTTAAAGGGGACGCTCGACAATAAAACGTACAAGTTGAAATTGCAGCTTCTCACAAAATGGCTTAACAGGTCTTGCACCCGACATTGACTCAGCCTTCACTCCGGTCGGTCAAGGACTTGTATCAACCCTGGACCTGACCAGATCGCAATTCATGGAAGCAGGATCCATTGTTATGTCCCTGCTTGTTATGTCCCTGACGTACACTAGTTCCTTAAACTTGCGATTGGGCATTGTTGTTCTTACATTCATGGCCCACCGCGCGACGACTTCAGGATTTTTACGCCGTTTGGCCGAGGGCATTTTGGCCAACTGCCCCCACCTCCTGTGTTCTGTTCTAGACGTTTCTGAAAATTTTGACCACTTTCCAGAATGATCAATAGAAGTGTCGCGTACCATATCGATGCTTCGATATTGTTCGGTCAACTTCTTGATGATGGTTGACTTTCATAAAGAAGCGTCGCAATATTCTCAAAGACCACCGATTTCTTGGCGGAGCTACTCAAATCCACCACTCACGGTGCGACTTCGGACGCGTTGCTCGGCTCAAGCGTTGAAGACCCGGCTAATGTCTCATTCTCATTCTCAACATAGTATGTATGTGCTCGACACAGTCGACACTTATCATCAAAGTACACTTACTGCTTAATACAAATAATCCATTTGTCCCAAACACTCTAATTGTCTTTTTTCACGCACCTCATCCTAGTGAAACACCTAAGTTTTGTTCGACGTAATACTTGGCATCAGAGCGCAGGGGCGCTTGAGGCTCAAACCGATGCATTAACTAGCCAGCGAAAATCTTGCACAAGTTCTCAGCATCTCTCCACCATTCAGAAAATCGGAGAATTCACAACGATAATGGTGAACGGAGCAAGCACACTCAGTGACGTGCAGCAGTGTCTGGCGAGTACTCCAGCAATGGCTCCATGTAACCAAGCCGCAGCGACATTTATTTGCGGCAAATGGTGCAACACCGACGAACCCTATGGCCAATCCGGTGACGGATCCCTCGGGCCCTCCCGAGGGATCCGCCATTGGTTTGACACCCGGCACGATGGGAGGCAACGGCCGACAAGTATAAATCAACGAATATCTATACTAGAAATTGTCGGGACTTGAGAGCCTCAACACGCATCTGCTCCAATAGCTCAATGCGGCAATGGAGGAGCTTTGAGTTTCTCCTACGCGCAAAGCAGTTCTCGCTGAGAAAAATCTACAAATATTAAGTGAACCCCAGATTCGATCGGCCGTCCCTGAGCCGTTCCATCCTGCAAACTCCAAGGGACTGACGGTCAGGATGTGGCTGACGAGTTTGGAGGCGTATTTCAACATTATTGGCTTCAACAACGACAAAAGAAAATTGACCTTGTGGCCTTGATTTTACATGGCACGACTTTGAGTTGGTGGTCCGATCTAAAGGCCATCCAACGGTAGCAGGAGACTGGCAGAGCCAAATCAATGGCTCTCGCGACCTCTCTCACATCGTCGACCGCAAGCGTACTACCTCTCGAGCAGATCAAGCTGACGTGGCACAACTCCCTCATGCCACCATAAATGTGGGGTTACTTTGCATGCTCTACACCCGCTCATTTTGGGAAGCTAAACAAGAAATCTGATGCACAGTATAGACTCCAATGTCTGCGTGAGTAGTCCAGTGTAACAGACTACACTCGGTGTTTCCATGAAATCATCACCGACAGTGACCTTGCCCCCGACGAAGTGTGTTTTGACTACAGCAATGGCCTGATGCAAGAGATTCAGTGAGCAATCACCATTTTTGGCATCCAAGATGACCTTCCGTAACTGATTGCAACAGCCAACCGGATTGACAGTCCCGACTACGCTTGGATGCGGGAATCCAATGGCTGGCAACTCCAAAGCCACAATCCATATCGTGGCGGAGGGAAGTTACAGTCGGTAAAAACCGCATCTCTGATGGAAGCTGGGGCTGTTGATAAGCACGATCAACGGCTGCGTTAGAATTGCAGAAAACTGGGTCACATCTCCACGAATAACAGCAAGACAAAGGGGGGGGGGGGGCAGAAAAAAAGTGAGAAGTCAGAAAATGGCAGAGGCCAGGATTAGATGGCAAGATCTGAGCCGACTGATTGCCCATCTGAGCGGCTCACATCGCTCCAGATGATTTTTCATGAGATTGCAAAGTTCGACAAGGGGTGCGAGGATGACCAACTGCTGATATTGTTATGAGTGTAACCAAGGGGTTGTAAAAGTCGGAGAACGATACCGACACTACTGGATGGAGGAGCTTCTCACAATCTTGTCAGCAACGACATGGTTTGGACGCTGGCTTTGTAGACCAAGCAAGGGGTGTTTAAAGGAAAAGCCGTCGACGAATGACTGTATATCTGGAAAATTCATGAGCCACTTCTGCTGCAAAGCAGAAATCTACACAATGTAGCGGTCTGGAGGACTTGTCCGATGAGCGACCACAAAATCATCCTTGGGTGAGATTTTGTGTACCAGCACAATCCACATGTCGACTGGAGCATTGAAGCAGTCTACGTCAGCATTCTTGGTAGAAAGCAACACCTACCTCTGGTCGAGCAACCCATGACCTAGTGGCGGTTATAGGAAGCAGCAGAGGAAGTTGCGATTGCCATAAAACGCCAACCGATATCTCTGGACGTGGCCAAGCGATACCTGAAGCGTGGAGCTCAAGCGTGGCTAGTTCACGTGGAAGCAGTGGAAGTGAAAGAAATCGTAGCTGTCGAATCGACACCAACAGCAGTGACACCTGAAAATTTCGCTGCAATACTTAAAGAGTTTGTGGAGCTTATCGAGGAGTCCTAAGGGGTTTTTCCCGACAAACTATCTCGAGAATTACCACCGCAATGTAACATCGACCATCAGATAGACCTTAAGCCGGGCTGCAGACTGACAGTGCAGGAGACCTATTGGATGAGTGATCATGAGTTGACCGAACTCAAGAAGCAGCTGGATGAGATGTTTAAGCAAGGGTTCAGCCGACCCTCCATGTCATCCTACGCGGCACTAGTATTTTTTTGTGGAAAAGAAAAGAGGAGAAATGCAAATGTGGGTGTACTACCAAGCGTTCAATGACATCACCATCAAGAACTGCTATCCCCTCACGAGCAGATGAATTTCTCGACCAGCTCCGAGGGGCCCAGATTTTTAGCAAAGTCCACCTACCTAGCGACTATCATCAGATCCGTGTATCTGGTAAGGACGTCGAGAAGACAACATTCCGCAACAGAAATGGGCACTTCGAGTACACAATCATGTCTTTTGGACTCACAAAAGCCACTACAAATTTTATGGCAGCGATGAACAATGTTTTTTGCGCACACCTCGACGCCTTTGTCCTCACGTATCTTGACGGCTTTGTTGTCAGGTATCTCGATGACATCCTGGTGTACAGCCGCACCCAAGAGGAGCACAATGGACATCTCCGAAAATCTCTTGAGGTTTTACAGAGAGAGAGAGAGGGGGGGGAGGAAGGAGAGAGAGAGAGAGAGAGAGAGAGAGAGAGAGAGAGAGAGAGAGAGAGAGAGAGAGAGAGAGAGAGAGAGAGAGAGAGAGAGAAAGAGAGAGATTTTTCGGAAAAATCTTGAAGTACGACTATGGTTGCTGTTCGATCGAGTTTTGGGGCCACATCATTGGCGGCAGACGGATCACCATGGACCCAAAGGTGGAGGCGGTTGCTAATTTGCCGACGTACACAAATTTACGGGGAGTCCAAGTGTTTTTGGGTTTCTGCAAGTATTATCGTCGATTCATAAAGGACCATGCCCAGGTTTCAGCTTCTCTCTCCGATCTCACCCAGAAAACTACCGAGTGGAATGGGGAGGAGAGTGAACAAGAAGCATTTAACTCTTCGAGAAATAATCTGACCTCGGTCCCAGCCTTACGATTGGTAGATCCAACGGTGGACCATATCATGGCCACGGACACGTCCGATCGAGCCATCAGCGCTGTTCTCCTCTAAGATCATGGCAGTGGAGAACAGCAGTTGAGTACATGTCAAGAAAATATGCGGGCCACAACTACACTACGCGGTGCAGAAAAAAGAAATGCTTGTAGTCGTGCACGCATTCAAGACATGGCGGTACTACTTGGAATGCCGGCAATGCATCGTCGGCATCGACCACCACGTCCTGAAATATCTCAAGACAGCCAAATCTAATCTGTCGACAAACTTGATGGATGGAGTTTGTTGAGTCCAACTTAAACTACGACATCGAGTACCGGCCTGGAAAAACAAATCCAACGCACGCCCTAAGTCGAGGACTAGATCTATTGGCCAAGATCAGTATGTTGCTCGTTGAACAAGACCCGTATCCCACGAGGCTGTTTGCGAAGGATGACAAGGAGTTTGGCAGGTATGACAAAACTAGGTTTTGGTTCAAAAACCCCTACTGGCGACGTCGATTCACTGTAGTGAGCCACACGGCAATGACTGGACAGCAAAACGGTCGACCACCGATCTCACAACCAACTCCACCACTTCCACAACAACAGGTAAAATACCTATCAAGGTGGTGTACGGCAAACTTCTTTCAACACCGGCTAGATTACGAAGACAGAATAACATTTCCGCGGCTAATATTCACCACCGAAACTCCGTTAGCATCTAAGAGGAAACACAGCAAACCCTTACAAAAATGCAAGTAGTTATGAAGAAGGCAGCTGGCGATCGCGTCCTAGCTCGTGCAGGATGAACGTTCCTGTCAGCAGTCCCTGTGCTTCTTTTGCAGTGACAGTGGCGGTGAGTTCCTTGGAACCACCGCCCAGTTCCTGGAGTCCCAAGGGGTGTGTCTGGAGACTTCAGCTCCCTACACAACTCAGCAAAACAGTGTCTCTGAGTGCTGGAATCAGACCTTATCCAATGGCGTCTGCACCCTTCTGTCTGACTCTAGGCTCTCCCCTCTGTTTGCCTTTGAGGCCATGAGCTATATGACCTGGGTTTGGAATCACGTGCCACACGGTCCTCTTCCTCGCACCATTACCCCCTTTTAGCGCTGGTACAGCTCTCGTGCCGACCTCCGTCTTACTCGTGTGTGGGGTAGCATCGCGTCTGTCTGGCTCCCCGATGACCTCCATGACGGGAAGCTCTCCCCGCGTGGGTGCCTCTGTCCCTTTTTGGGTGTCTCCTCCCAGTCCAGAGCCTGGCGCTTCTGCGACCCATAACTCCAGCACTTCATTGAGTCACGTGATTCCCTGTTCTGCGAGTCCATGTTTCTCCGTGACCTCAGTCGTCACTCGTCCGCTGCCTCCCTGCTGCCACTCTCTCGATTGCCGAGGGAAGTCAGCCTTACTAGCCCCTCTGCCCCTGCAGTCCCTGCTATTGCTTCGTCTCAGCAGCCTTCATCCTCGGAGCATCCTCTAGTGTCTGGCACTACGACCCCACCGTCCTCTGACACCCCCTCCATGAGTGTCATCTAGATCGCTTGGAGCTCCGTCATCCCCTCTTGTGTCCTCAAATGTCTCATCTGCGTCCGTGTCTCCCCCACACTCCGTTGCATCCCCATCCAGTCTGCTCACTCCCGTCGTACCCAGTCCTCTCAGTGATCCTCCCGGTCCTTCACCCATCGAACCTTTTGTCCATGGCGGAAGCCTTTGCAAACTGCAGCACTCCTCCAGTGCTGTAGTGTCATCCATCCTACCTTCTAAGACCTCATCTAGGAAGTCCCCAGTGCTGTAGACTGGTATTGACGCCCTGGGCCTAGCCACAGGGGTTGTTCACCCTAGCTCAGCCCTTGGGTATACACTGCGCATGTCCGAGCACAAGCGTGTGCTCGAAGCCGCAGTTCTTGGCAGCATCATCGAGTGTCATGAAACGGTTGGTGCAACGCTGCCGTCGCCTGATTCGACCACAGTTTGGCAAGCACGAGCTGCGTCCGACTCCGTGCAGTGGGAGGCTGCCATGCAGGACGAGCTGAGAGCCCTTGATTACCACACCGTATACAAGCTGGTCAATCTCCCGCCAGGCCGCAAGGCGATCGATGCACGATGGGTCTTTTGTTGTAAGTACAAGCCTAGTGGCAAGCTCGTCAAGTATAAGGCATGAATCACTGCCAAGGGGTTTCCTCAAGTCCCACACATTGACTTTTACGAGACTTTTGCTCTCGTCGGACGCTACCCCATAGCTCGAGCCCTCCTGAGTCTTGTCGCACACCATGGCTGGCAGCTCAAGCAGATGGATGTGAACAATACCTTTTTGCACGGCCGGTTAGATGAGGAGATCTACATGGTGCAGCCTCCAGGGATCTCTGTTGGCACTGATCGAGTTTGGAGACTGTGAAAGGCCCTCTATGACCTCAAGCAGTCACCATGGTGTTGGAACCAAGAGATCACCTCCACCCTGGAGAAAGGGGGATATCGCAGGAGCACAATGGATCCCTCCCTCTTTGTCACTCCACGATCTGCGCCCTTTACCACCATCCTCGTGTACGTCAATGACCTGCTCATTGCGTCCCCGAGTCGCAAAGTAGTGTCAACTATGAAGTCCCTGCTGCAAGCTACATACAAGAAGAAAGACTTAGGCCCAGCTCATGTGTTCCTCCGCATGGAGCTTGAGCGTGACCGTGGTCGTCGTTTCCTTCACACCCACCATGTTGCACACGTTAGGAGCCTGGGGAGCTCTTTGTCTCCCTACTTGAGTCTGTGCCCACTGCATCAACACCAATGACACTCGTTGGACAGAGGTTGTTGAAAACACTGGACGTGTCAAAGCTGGGGGAGCCAATGGAGGTGGCCGACTATGTGCAAGTCATTGGGTCCCTCATGTACCTGACCACCACCACGAGAGCAAACTTTGCCTTTGTTGTGAACTTCCTTGCTCAGTTCTCACAGGCTCCACGGGCATGACACATGGATGCCGCACTGCGTGTTGTGCGGTATGCGCTCTCTATTGCCCGATTTGGCCTCTGTTACCAGGCACAAGCGTCAGTAGTCATTGAGGTTACATTGACAGTGATTGGGTGCATGATGTGGATGTACGTAGTCATACTGGCTATGTCTTTCTTGTTGGTGGGACTGCGGTCTCAAGCAGGATTGTGTTGCACGTAGCTCCAGTGAGGCAGAGTATGTTACTCTCGGTGCTGGAACCTGTGACAGTGTCTGGTTGTGTCGTTTGTTGCAGCAGTTGTGTGATCCCATTCGTTGCATCACCTTGCATTGCGACAACCAAAGCACAAAGGCTATGTCAGAGCATGATTGCATGCACCACACTCGCACCAAGTATATCAATATGGAGCATCATTTTGTGCATGAGCATGTGGCTGCAGGCGATGTTCAGATTGTGTGGGTCGATACCCGCCAGCAACAATCTGACTTCCTCACAAAGGCACTAAGCTGCAATGTCTTCAAGGCAGCGGTTCACGCCGTTGGGCTGTTATGTCCCTGTGAAACTCCTGGTTGATCTGTTGTGCGAGTGTCGGTGTACAATCTCGTGTCGTGTCATACCTTGTGACGTTGGTGTCGTGCCTGTGAATGTCATTGTACAAGTCGGCAGTGGGTCATGTGGGAGTGTTGGTTTCATGTCAATAGCACACGGTGACCTCTGGCCTCGTCGCACACTCACCTCACTGATGCAGGTGAGTAACTTGAGAGACATAACCCCTGCTGGCTGCTATGCCATGATGGCATGACTACACGGCAAGCCACGTGGCCAGACAGCTGCACAAGCCTCACATACATTTACCTCTGGCTTGCATGCACATTTCTTCCGGGTTCACACTATAGCTTGTTCTTCGGCAGGTTTCCTCTCCAGTGACATAGTTGACAGATTGAAACTATGCAGTGGATAGATTGGTCCTATCACCAACGTGGAGGATGGCAAGCGAGATCGAGCTCGCTGTTCGCTCGCTCGCCTCCACCCACTCAACGGGTAACACCTTGCTGTGCGTGTCTCTTACTAACTTGTTCCGTCGTTCCAACTTTAATTTGAAACTACGCTAGAGCGCAGGTTGGGGCAATGGCAGTGTTGATGCAGCGTGCGGGATTCCACGCTTGTTGCTTAGTCTGCTGCCCCCTCAGTCTGCTGCTCTAGAGTCTAAGTCGGAGTGCTCTGGGTTTGTTACTCAGAAGTGCACGTGCCAGTGTTAGCGTCAAAAAGCAACTAAAAACTGGAAGTAACTGATTAGGAATGAAGAATGATCAACAATGGGAGACCCCTCCAAGTTCTAGCTCCCCCCAACTCTGTAGAGCTTGTTACTTGGCGAACCAATCAGTCAGAATATAGACATAGACCTATTTTCTGGCAGGCAGGGTTTTCTCGGTGAGCCCTGCCAGACGACCGACAGCCCAAAACCCGGGCGTCGTCCGTTTTGCCTGAAAACTGGACCATACCATAATACCGACGCTCCAAACGCAGTCGTGCAGTGAAAAACAGCTAGAAATGTAGCAGCAAAGAGTTATGGCTGTCCGAACACAGGAAGTGCCTACGATGGTCCATGATGCCAAATAGTGCCGTGCAACATGAGACTTGGACCCTAGGCAGAGCATGACGCTGCAGACGCAATGGTACAGTCAGATCTAGCGCCTGATGCATGCAGACAGCATCTGCAGTGGCAATAACCGCCGGCGGCCTGACCGTCGAGGAGGCCTGCCGATGCAACTGAGCACGTCGCCGTAGGGAGGAGGCTCCAGCGAACTACGGGTAGGCCTCAGCGTGCGTTGGCTCCACCGGACGACACCCTAGCAGCGTCGATTCTCACCGTCAGTCATGTGCATGCTGATGTCCACAAGCCGGGAGGATACAACAGAGCACAATGAGAGACGTGAAAAAAACCAACACTCCCCCATGGCTCACAAGCGCAGTGCACATGGGCGAGCAGCGCCATATTCAGCAGACAGACTCCCCTAGGGTACATAGAGACGCAGGCTAGAACAAAGAGTGCAACTCACGGACGCATGTCAACTGAACTCACATCCTGCTTGAACGAGTCGCGCTTCAATGCCTTGGTCAAGAAGTCAGCCAGCTCTTGTGCTATCTCAACCCACACAATGCTGACACTGCCATCATGCAACAACGAACGTACATAGTGATACTCACCATTGATGTACTTTGTACGTGTGTGATGCACGCCGTCATTTTTGGCGATGGCCATGGCACTCTCATTGTCAAAATGCAAGGTGATGGATGTGACTGACTGACGTAGCTCGGACAACAGATGACGCAGTCACACGCTCTCACTAGCACCTGAACCAAGGGCTGCGTACTCAACCTCAACATTGGTCCGTGCAATGCACCCCTCCTTGCCACTGCGCCAAGACAGAGCCATGCCATCAATCGGGAAGATCCAGCCTGTGCGACTCTTACCGTCCGGACTGTCGGCCTAGTCACTATCGGTGTAGCCCAAGGTGACAACAGATGGCTGTTAGCGGAACATAAGACCTCGCTGTGGAGTCGAGACGACATAGCGTAGTACTCGGATCACGACCTCAAAGTTGAGGTGACGCGGCTCCTAAGAGAACTGAGCCAAGAGGTTGACGGCGAACGCGATGTCTGGAGACGTCATCGTCGCCAGAAAAATCAGTGATCCGATGACTCGCAGATACGTGGTCACTTCAACTGGCTCCTCCACAATGGTTGGGTCAGGACTCTTCAACTTCACCTGGCCATCAGGTGACATGGGTGAAGACGTGCTCAGCACAAGGGGCAGGTCCTCGGCGAAGCGAGTGGAAAGAATATGTACATAGGCAGCCTCATGAACGTGCAGGATGCCCTGGGAGCGATCATGCTCAAGCTCCATGCCCAGGTAGACTCGCGTAGACCTGAGATCCTTCATGTGGTAGGTGGTGTGCAGCAGGTCCTTGACACGCTAGATGGCAGCCATGTTTGGCGACGCTATGAGGAGGTCGTCAACGTAGACCAGTACAGCGGCGAAAGTTTGGCCTCGCGGGCCGACGAACACTACTCGGTCAGCGGTGCTGCGCAGGAGGCCATCGCGAAGGAGCGTGCTACTGATCTCCTGGTTCTAACACCGAGGCGACTACTTCAGACCATAGAGGGCCTTCCGCAGTCGCCAGACTCTCCCAGTGTCGTCGTCGAAGCCTGGGGACTACACCATGTAGAGCTCCTCGTCCTCCAACGAGCCATGGAGGAAAGCATTTCTCACGTCCATCTGATGCAGCTCCTACCCATGCTGGACAACCAGGTTGAAGATCGCCCGGTCGTTATCAATCCCAGGGAGCTGAGCAAACCCCTTGGCTCTGAGACGGGCCTTGTACTTGTCCAAGGATCCATGCAACTTCCATTTGTGCCGGAAGACCCTCTTGGCACCAATGGCCTTTCGACATGGAGGGATATCGATAAGGTCATATACGTGGTGCTGTCGGATATCAACGAGCTCGTCAATGCAGGCAGCATCCCATTGTGCAGCCTCAGGGGAAGCTCGAGCCTCGCGTAGGGTGGCTGGGTCTTGTGGGCATGCTGTGGACTGGACTGCGAGAGCGTGTGCATCTTAAGCTCCTGGTGGGATCCTTGCGAGTGCATCCATGAAATCATGCCGATGCTCATGATGGAGCATGACATAGCCTAGTGCGGAGCCTAGGTGGAGGTCTGCAATGATGGCTAAAGTGGTCAGGCCGAGGGCGTTGGTGCCGGGGTCCCCACTCACGATCGTAGGAGTGGAAGAGACACGTGGAGTGACAAGGGGCCGAGGCGCCATAGGGCGCGGCACGACGGTCTGGACGCTCACTGACGGTTTTTGTCAGATGCTACCACCTGGGCCAAGTGTGTAGCGTGGTGGAGCAGGGGATGGCAATGATTTTGACAGGGCTGCTAGCGTGGAGGGACCAGCGGACGCAACTGGGGCTGTCGGCTGGGAGGGGCCAGCGGGTGTGACTGGGACAACAAGCCTGAAGGGGCCAGTAGGAACGACCGCGGCTGCCGGCCCAGAGGGGCCAGCGCACGCGATTGGGAATGCCGGCTCGGAGGGGCCAGCGGACGCGACTGGGGTTGCCGCCTCGGAGGGGCCAGCGAACGCGACTGGGGCTGCCAGCCCGGAGGGGTCAGCGGACGCGACTGGGGCTGCCGGCCCGGAGGGGCTAGCGGACGCGACTAGGACTGCCGGCCCAGAGGGGTCAGCGGACGCGACTGGAGCTGTCGGCCGAGAGGGGCTACCGGACGCAACTACGGTTGCCGGCCCGGAGGGGTTAGGGGCCGCGACTGGGGCTGCTTGGCCGGAGGGGCCATCAGACACGAGTGGGGCTGCCGGCCCAGAGGGATCAGCAGACGCGACTGGGGCTGCCAGCTCGGAGGGACCAAGTGATGTGCCTCGCGGAAGCAGCGGTATGGAGGATGGACTCACCAGTCTCCCACGCAATGGGAGGGACACAGACGAGCCAGAGCGGGCAAGATCGCGGGAGAACAGCTCCTTGAAGAAGAGGGCATTGCGTGACTGGACGATGCAATGTCAGGAGGGATCCTAGAAGCTCCAGACCTTGGACTGACGAGAGATACCGAGAAGGTGCAAGGATGCCCGCGGGGGGTAAGCTTGCCGCCTTGCTATGGGGCGGGCAGCCACACAATGGCCACACAGTCCCAGACGCGAGCGGGGTGGAGGTCAGCTCACTGACCGCACCACTGCTGGTATAGTGTGGACTGGCGCGGAAGGGGTCCGTGGGAAATCCGGTTCCACACCCACGTCATGTTAGCCATGGCTTCGAAAAAGAAGCCATTGGAGAGGCCAGACTCAACCCGCATGGTGCCGTCAGCGTTGGCCATGGTACGGTTCTACCGCTCGGAGAGGTCGTTCTGGGCGGGCGTGTAAGGCGCTGACGTCTCCTGGTGGATACCGCGGGAGGCAAGAAAGGTCGTGGTCTCGTCCATGTACTCACCACCATGATCAAAGAGAAAGCGGCGAAGAGATCGACCACACTCGCGCTCCGCAAGGACAAGCCAGTTCCGAATGGACGGGACGACATCGCTCTTCTGCCGAAGGCAGAAGACCCAGCGGTAGCGAGAGTAGTCATCAGTGAGGGTGAGGACATAACGTCCATGCTCGCCGACGGACTCGGTAGGGAGAGGATCCAAAACAACAGAATGGACCAGTTCTAGAGGGGTAGATGTACGAGAGGAGGACTGAGGGTATGTGGACCGGTGCATCTTGCCCTGAACGCAATCAATGCACTCCGTGGGGCACGGCAGAGGGAAAGTGTCCGGGTCAAGGCCTTTGGACGGCTGGGTGCGAAGTATGTTATCTACGGCAGCAGAGTGGACGTGGTAAAGGCGATGGTGCAAGAGACGTGTATGCTGCGGAGAGAGCATGCTGGTGACAAATACATGGCCTGTGGTGGCTGACGGAGAGAGGACGGAAGGAAAGGAGGACAGACGACGCACATGCCATAGGTTACCGCTGGCGGTGGCGTGCAGAATGACAAGACCGGACGGACACAACGACAGTGTGCCAACACCACGCGAGTGCAGAACGTCCATGCTCATGCCGTTAAGGGCAGTAAATAACAGGAGGCTAAGCTCAAGACCACAGACAATGTGGACATCGGTCACGAAGACATCACCGGCAGGACCAAGAAAACAAACGACGCCGACGTCGCGGAATGGTAACACCTTTCCGTAGCCCGTCTGGACGCTGGACACATCGCCAACAGGACCAAGCACACTGAAGGCCTCAAGAGAGGCTGTCATGTGATGCGTGGCCCTGGAGTCGATGATCCAGGTCTCGGCTAGGTCATGGACCGGAGTCGCCAGATCGCTAACAGTCACGTGGCAGCAAGGAAGAGATCCGGACGCGGTACAGGGTGGCGCAAACCGAGACTGCCAATCATCAAGCCATGCGACGTCGTCATGGGAGGGGGAAGAAGGGGTCACTGGAGACGACGAGACAGACGAGGAGGTAGGACACGACCGCAACTCAGTCTCAATCATGCAGGGGAGAGTAGACGAGCAGGAGATAATGCAACTCGCACTTCCGAGGAAGGGAGGGTGAGGCAGGCCGAGTTGGAGAGCGATGAAATTCTCCAGTTGATGCTCACGGGTGGATGGTCGAGGAGTGTAGACAGACTGCGGAGTTACAGTGCCGGAGTCCGGATAGGGGAAGGACTACACCAGTGATGGGAACGGAGGCGCCGACGGCTGCGGATGATGCTGCTTCGGACCTGGCGTTGACACGACCGGTGAAGAACTGCTAGACAGAGTCGAGGCGTCAAGGCCGGCAACCGCTACGGTGGTAGAGGTGAGACGGCGCTCACGCTGGCGATGCATGGTGGCGATGACGCGTGCCTCGTCCGTCGGTAACAGGCAAGTGTATCACCCGTGTCTTGGCTGGCCACAGTTGTGGCAGACCGAGCCACAACCACTAGACCCAGTCGGTTGCTGTTGTCGCTGCTGAGGGCCCTTCCCCTTCTTGCCCTTGCGTTTCCTCTTTGCCGATGAAGAGGAGCTGGTGGATGCAACTGTTGCAGGGGAAGCGACGATCACAGAGGCGACTGTAGGAGATGCGAGGGTCTCTGTGCGCTGGATGCGGGACTCTAGACGAGCTTCCTCAATCTAGAGGAAGAGCTCGTATTCCCAGGGCATGAGGGTACCCTGGGCCGCCATGGTGGAAAGGACGTCCTAGGAGTAGTGAACAAAGTCGTCAGGGTACGCGTCGGTGGCACTGCGCTTAATGGTAAGAAGCGCGGCCAGAGGGGGTGGAGCAGAGGTGCCCATGCGATGAAGGATGTCTTTAGCCCGCTACCAGTAGGAGGTGAGCATCTCGGTCTCCCCCATGTGCAGGGAGTTGACCTCCCGCAGCAGGCGGCTGGTCTCAACCCCGCTAGATAGGCGATGCGGACAGGTGCGGATGTGCCATGCGGCCGAAGGGTCTGGGATCCCGCCGGAGGTGAAGTCGCATAGGAAGGGCTCTAGGGCCAGGCGTGAAGCCGGAGGAGCGACTGGAACGAGGACACGCACTGCGCGACCAGCGGCATACAGCTGGTAGGCGTGGGTGGAGTCGTACGGAAGGGTGTAGTACGCCGACAAGCCCTCACCCTGTGCCCAGATGCAGAAACTGAGTTCGCCGGCCTGAAGGGGCGGGGGTGGGGTCTCGAAGTCCTTTGAACTATGGCTGGCATCTAGAGTGGGGCCAAGGACTGAAGTCACTGTCCGTCATTGGTGCTCAGTCTGTTCCTGTGCCAAGTAATGCCTGGCAGTAGACACAGCGGGATTGGCATGCCCAGGGGGAAGGAAAGGGTGCAAGGCATTAGTGTGAGTCTCTCATGCCAATCGCTGCAGTGTTGCAAGTTGCTGCGTCAGAGCGGCAAGCTGTTGCTAAATGGCAACGAGGGGGTCAAAGGCACCAGCGACGAAGCTTGTAGACTGCTACTGCTGTTGTTGCTTCTGTTGTTGTTGTTGTTACTGCTGTTACTGTTGCTGGTACTATTATTGCTATTGCTGCTGCTGTTGTTGCTACTACTGCTGTTGCTGCTACTACTGCTACTACTGCTGCTGTAACTACTACAGCTGCTGCAAGAATGGGGGGCTGGGGGTCCCCCCAATAGAGGAGGACCCCTCCCCATTGGGGCTGTTAGCCATGGTGGATTGTGTTCCCCCTTTTTTTCTTTTCTTTCGTGTGCTACTAGTGTTAGTAGTGACGTCAGCCTAGAACGGCTGATATCAGCAGCCATTACTTTGTACCTGCAAGGTTGCTGCTATAGAATAGTTTTCACCTCTTTTTTGTGTCTTGATGATGTCAGTAGTGATGTCAGCTGAGGGCTGCTGATGTCAGCAGCGGCCATTGTAGAAGCCGCTTTTGTGGCAGCTGCAGGGCAGTTGCTGCTGTTGTTGCAGTTGCTGTTACTACCACTGCTGTTTCTTCCATTGCTGCTGATTTGCTGTTCCAGTAGTTACTACGGCTGCTCCTGCTGTTGCTGCTGTTGTGGTCATTGGTGCAACAGCGACTGCTATAGCTGTTGCAGTTGCTGCTACTACGGCTTCTGCTGCTGCTACTATTATCGCTTCTATTGTGACTGTTGTTGTAGTAGCAATAGCAGCTACTGCTACTCCTGCTGATGTTGCTGCTGTTGCTACTGCTAAGCTGTTGCGTGCTGTTGGCTGCTACTGTAGCTATGGCAGTGGCAGCAGTCGTTGCAGCGCTGCTGGCAGGGTGGGGGGTTTTTTTTCTGTTTTTTTTCTTTTTCTTCTTCGCTCGCCATAGCGGGCTCGCTGCTCGCTGTGAGCAGCGAGTTGCAAGTAGCGAGCTCGCTGCTTGCTGCTAGCACCTCGCTGCTCACTGCGAGCAGCGAGCTTACTGCCAGCAGCTTGCTGCCAGCAGCTCGTTGCTTGCTGCAAGCAGCTACGGCTGCTACTGCTGCTGGCCGCCACTACAACCATTGCTGCTAGCTGCTGCTGGCCGCTGCCGGCTGCTGCTCGCTGCTGCTGCTGTTGTCGTAGGCTACTACTACTTCTCGATGCTACTACTGTAGCTGCAAGCTGGTGCTGTTGGCTGCTACTGTTGGCTGCTGCTGCTGCTTGCTGTTGCGGGCTGTTGTTGCTGCTGCGAGCTGTTGCGAGCTCCTGCTGCTACTGCCAGCTGCCACTGCTGCTACTGCCAGCTGCCACTGCTGCGCACAGCTGCTACTGGCTGTAGCTGCCACTGCTCGCTGCTGCTACAAGCTGTTGCTATTGCTGTAGGCTGTTGCTGCCAGTCACAGTACCTGGATGACGTCGCCACGTGCGGCGTCACCAACAGGCGCCTGTCGTGGCCTTCCGCACACCTCCTTGCGTCACGCGTGGGGGTCAGTGCTGCCGGAAAAAAATCCGGTAGCGTTTCCCCTGCCCCAGTGGCCCTGGGAAGTTTTCTGACGTGGCCACAAAGCAGGTCAATGCTGTCGGAAAAAATCCAGCAGCATTTCCCCTGCACTGGAGCATATGGGGGTCCATCGGCGTAGTCAGGCCTTTCATATGGCGGACAGTCTGCTGCTTCTGTTATGCTCTTGCTCTGATACCAAATTGGAAACTATGCTAGAGCGCAGGTTGGGGCAGTGACGGTGTTGATGCAGCGTGCGGGCTTCCACGCTCGTTGCTTAGTCTGCTGCCCCCTCGGTCTGCTGCTCTAGAGTCTAAGTCTGAGTGCTCTGGGTTTGTTACTCAGAAGTGTGCGTGCCAGTGTAAGCGTCAGAAAGCAGCTGAAAACTGGAAGTTACTAATTAGGAATAAAGAATGGGAGACCCCTCCAAGTTCTATATCACCCCCAGCTCCGTAGAGCTTGCTACTCAGCTAACCAGCCAATCAGAAAATAGACCTAGACCTATTTTCTGGCAAGCAGGGTTTTCTCGGTGAGCCCTGTCAGACGGCCGACAACCCAAAACCCGGGCGTCGTCCGTTTTGCCTGAAACCTGGACCATACCATAATACTGACGCTGCAAACGCAGTCGTGCGGTCCGAAACAGCTAGAAAATTTGCAGTAAAGAGTTGTAGCTGCCCGAACCCAGGCAGTGCGTATGATGGTCCATGATGCCAAACAGTGCTACGCAACAAAAAACATGGACCCTAGGCAGAGTATGACGCTGAAGACGCAATGGTATAGTCAGATCTAGCGCCTGACGCATGCAGACGACATCTGCGGTGGCAGTAACCGCCGATGGCTCGACCGCCGATGGCCCGACCGCCGAGGAAGTATGCCGATGGAGATGAGCACGTCGCCGCAGAGAGGAGGCTCCAACAAAGTGCATGTAGGCCTCAGCGTGCGTCAGCTCCACCGGACGACACTATACCAGCATCGAGATTTGCTGTCAGTCATGTGCACGCCGATGTACACAAGCCGGGAGGACACAACAGAGCACAATGAGAGATGCAAAAAAAAACAACAACTTTCACGTTGACCATCCATGGCTTCTGCCAATCCCACTTGCTGTGTTCTTTGTGCATCCCTCTAGCTGCCATAGTCTACCCTCCCACAGCGTCCTACATATATGTGTGCTCGACACACTCGACGCTTATCATCAAAGTACACTCACTGCTGAATAAAAATCATCCATTTCTCCCCAAAAATTCCATTGTCTTTTTTCAGCACCTCATCCGTGTGAACAACCTACGTTGTGCTTGAAAAAATGCATGGAATCTTCCTAGCGATATTGCCGCTGACTAGGCGTCAGTGCCTGGTCAGACGGTGACGGCAGTCACAAGTCATGCACACAACGGCAAGGATCTGGCTAGAGGACACAAGGCAAAGTGTCAGAATGCTTCAATAATATTTGTAGAGAGAGATGACAAATGACAGGTCCATGGCATAAGTACCTGCCGCGGCGCACGGTGGGTGTCGCACGCGACAGTACAAGATCTGTTCTAAAACCGGCCCAAAACCACTGTTTTGGCGATAACTCTGTGCAGACATATCAGAACGCTACGCCGTCTGAACCTAGACATGCAAGATCAAAAGCCGGATGCTAAGACTGGTCACATGCATGCATCCAGCATCAAATGGTGGATACACAATGCAAAAACATGCAAATCAGGCCGACAGCCAGTCCACCGATAAACTCTTGTGTGCTGTAGGAAAATTGTAGAAGGTCCCAGACAGCATCCAGGACTCTGGGGCGACCGTCGATCAGCTCCGAGCAGGTAGTCCACCACCAGACAATGCCCCGGTGCCACCTGAGTCCGCATCAGGGATCTGCACGAGCATGGATACGGTCGAGTGGTCAAAGTAAACTGTACAAGTCGACAGGAATGTCACAAATCACAACACTCCCCCATGACCCGATGGTACGCATGTCCATACACGTGCAGCACTGAAACGAGAGCAACAACGAGTGCAAAAACAGTTGTTACACAGAGACGGAGATCACGTGTTGCTCCACCAGATCACGCACGAAGTGATGCTCAACCGCAATGTGCTTCGTGCGAGCATGAAAGACACTAGAGTTCTCTACAATGGCAAGAGCACTCTGGTTGTCACGACGAAGCACAATGGCAGGCAATAATTCATCCAAATCAAGGAACAGACGCTGTAGCCACACTCGCTCAGCAGCCCCAACACCCAGAGCAACATACTCTGCCTCCGACGAGCTACGTGCGATGCAGCCCTGCTTCCCACTACGCCAGGACAAAGCGTTACCACCGAGCAGGAACACGTAACCGGCGCTACTGCGTCCATCTGGGCTCCAGGCCCAGTCACGGTCGGTGTAGCCGTCAAGAACCACCGAGCACTGCCGGCGAAAGCAGAGTCCGAGGTACGGCATGGAAACCACGTACCGCACCACTCGCACAGCCGCCTGGAGGGCTCTAGCATATGGAGCCTGCGAAAACTATGCAAGGAGGTTGACGGCAAAAGCGATGTCGGGGCGTGTGGTAGTGGCCAGGTACATCAGAGATCCGATGAGGCGGACATACTAGGTCACATCCACTATCTCCCCCAGCAATGTGGCATCCTCCACCTTCAAGGTGTCCTGCCCATTAGGTATGAGGGGTGTGGAGGCCGTTGGCATTGCGCCAAGGAGGTCAATGAAGCACTGTCCCACAATGCGTGCGTAACGGGCCTGATGCAACAGAAGCGTCCGTCATCTGCGGTCTCGTACGATCTCCATGCCAAGAAACACTACTGCAGGACCAAGGTCCTTCATCCTATAGGCAGTCTGGAGGACCGCCTTGGCCTCCTTCATGGCCTCCATGGAGGGAGACGAGATCAGGAGGTCGTCTACATAGACCAGGATGACAATGAACCACTCAGGCGCCTGTCGGATAAAAAGAGAGGGATCTGCCTCGCTCTGTACATATCCCGCACGAGTCAGAGTGCCTATGATCTCCCAGTTCCAGCTCCGAGGAGACTGTTTGAGTCCGTACAAGGACTTGCACAAGCACCAGACCTTGTCGCCATCCTCAAAGCCTGGTGACTGGGTCACGTAAATCTCCTCATCCACAGAGCCATGGAGGAACACATTATTCACATCCATCTGGTGCAGTTCCCAGTCATGCTGAGCTACCACACTAAACAGAGCATGAGATGAGGTCATGCAGCCGAAAAAAGCAAAGGTATCAGTGTAATCAACTCCCTCGATCTGAGAGTACCCCTTGATGACCGAGCGAGCCTTGTGGCATTCCAGTGAGCCATCCGGCTTCACCTTCTTGCGAAAGGCCCACTTGACCTGAATCACCTTCCTCCCAGGCGGAAGGTCGACTAGCTCGTAAAATCCGTGCTCTCGGATGGCACAAAGCTCATCCTCACAGGCGGCACGCCAGGCGTCGGCATCCTCTCATGAGAGGGCGTCCCTCAGTGTGCCCGGATTCGGCGCCAACGAGGGAGAGCTCTGAGTGGCTAGTGCACACGCCTCAGAACTGGGCCTGACGACCACAAGGTCAGCTGCTGCATCACACGCGGTACGAAACTTGTGAGTGATGAGATAGTGCCCTACAGGACATGATGGATGTACCTTTGTGTGATCTATATGGACACTCAGACCGAGGGCCTTTGTGCCGGGATCGCCATTCACAACGCTGCGAGTGGAGTGCCTGGGTGCGGGACGTGACACTCGCTGGGCTCCGGAGCCCACCGGTCGAAGACGACCACCGGACTCACGCGAGTAGCCTGGGCTCAAAGGGCTGACCGCAGGCTCAGAGACAGGCACGACCACATCTGGTGAGGACTGAGGCACAGGGGCAGGTGATGCAGTGGGAGGAGAGGCTGGTGAACTGATGAGAGACGCAGGATTGGGAATGGCAGCGGGACCGTCCATAGAGACAGGAGTACCGATGGACAAAGGGACAGTGTCATGGATGTCTGTGGGGCGCGAGGGTGCAAGAGAGGAGACAAGCTGGGCGGGAGAGGTCTCTGGGCCGACAGCAATGATCGCCGGGTCATCAAGAACCGGAGACCGAGAAGTGGAGGGGCTCGAACGGACACATCAGCCGGACAAGAGGTGCTCATAGGCTCAGACTCCCCCATCTGTCGAGAAACCTCACACGTAGGAACGTATGTGACAGACATCGACACAATCGAGGTCAGGTCGAGGTAGGTGAGAGACTCAAAGAAGAGTGCGTCGCGGGACTCAACAATGCGACAACGGGTGGGATCCCAAAACCGCCAGGCTTTCGACTGCGGGGAGATACCAACAAAGGCACACAAGCGACCCTGCAGAGAGACCTTGGACCCTTGCTGATCCTCCGTGTACCACACAGAAGCCACTGAGTCCCAGACACGAGCAAGACGCAGATCGGCATGTTGGCCAAACCAGAGCTCATACGGTGTAACGTGGTCCGGAAGAGGACCGTGCGTGAGGCGGTTCCAGACCCACGTCATGTAGGCGAAGCCTTCGAAGGCGAAGGATTCCAGGAGACTGCACTCAGACCACATAGCACGAACCGCATTCTCCATGGTGCGGTTCTAGCGCTCAGAGACACCGTTCTACAGAGGAGTGGCAGGAGCAGAAACCTGGTGAAACATCCCGCGCTCGACAAAGAAACTGGCCATTTCACCAAGAAACTCACCGCCGCAATCCGAGCGGAAGGTATGCAGCGAGTGGCGAGACTGACGCTCAGCCATCACTAGCTAGAGACAAACTGCGAGAGCGGCATCAGTCTTCTCGCACATGCTGTAGACCCACCGCATCCGCGTGAATTCATCGGTCAGGGTCAGGACATGTCAGCCCTGATCAGATAAGGACTTGACAGGGAGAGGACCGAGAAGGTCCGAATGGACCAGCTCAAGGGGACAAAGGGCTCGTGAACGGGACTCAGGGTAGGTGCAGTGATGCATCTTACCCTGAGCGCAGAACAGACAATCGGTCTTGGGCGGCTTCTCGAAAGAGGCCGCGTCAAGACCGAGGGCGGGCTGTGTCCTAATGAGCTTCGACATAGTGTCGGAGCCCACATAACACAGATGTTGATACAGCAGGAGCTGGTGCTCAACAGACAGGACACCAGTGACAAACACACGAGCAGGAGGGGAAGGGGAGCAAGGAGAAGGAGAGATCCGAGGAACACGATATAGATCATCCACAACAGACGCACGAAGAACAATAGTGTGAGCATCAAGAGCATTCATTATCGCGGAGTTAGCAGTATGCTCCACAGAGAGTCCCATCAAAGTGCAGGCACGCACAGAGAGCAAGCTGAGCTCAAGGTCAGGCACAAAAGGCACGTCGGAGAGATACAAGGGGCCAGACGGACCATTGAAGCATACAACCCCAACACCGTGGACTGGCAAAGACTGACCAGAGCCTGTGTGAACGGAACGAACGGACGCCACATGACGGAGGACAACAAAGTCACTACGACGACACGTCATGTGGTGAGTGGAACGGGAATCGATAATCCAAGTGCCACCCGAGTCACGACTCGAGGACGTCACGGTGCAACAAGCAATGGAACACTCGGTTGCAGACAAGCGCTCGGCAACAAAGAAGGGAAAACGACGAAGGGAACACAGGTGAGACTCAGAAATCCAATCTGTACTGTCAGGCCCATCATCATCACATGACAGCTGTGCTCCACCACATGAGTCATCACGAGAGAAGAGAACAGACGAACAAACAGTTTGTAAACCACCCGGCTGTGACGACACACTCGCACCTCCCTGAGAGCGAAGCACCAGGAGCTGACGGAGCTCGGCGATGGTGCAGTCATGGGGATCCGGGTCTCCGCTGCTCGCCGATGGGGAAACGAGAACTGCTGCGGTCGTGGTCGCCATGCGACCAAAGGCTGTGCTGCTCAACGCAGACCGCTGTGCGTGTGCAGCCTGAAGACCGCGAGTGATCCGCGCCCCGTTGAGCGGCTGTTGGCACTCGGTGTAGCGGTAAGTGCCTCCACAGTTGTAGCAATGAACTGTGCATCCACTACTACTGCCTGATGACTGCTGCTGCGGTGTCTGCTGCTGGCTCGAGCCACGCTTCTTTTTGCTCTGCTTCTCCTGTGCTGTTGTTGCCACACCCTACGTCTGAGTCGAGGTAGCTGGGGTGTAAGGGGAAAGAGGAGGGTGTACCAGAGGATGGAGAAGTGAACTGCGAGAGAGGCGTCAGTGGTGACGTGACGACCGGTGAAGCAAGTGAAATCTCCTGGTGGGCGATGGATGCCTCACGAGCAGATGTCACCTGGAGAAATAGCTGATGCGTCCAAAGAAGAAGCTGAAGGGAGGCGTAGAAGGGCTCGAGCGCGGCATCGCTGTACCTCATGAAGATGTCGGCATGCTCAAGACGGAATCCGATTATGAGCATGTGAAGTGCCCACATTTGTGTCCCTCCTATGGTCCCAAGGCGTGTGTAGATGGGCATGGCGCGTCGCCAATAAGCGGCTGCGGGCTCGGCAAGTCCCTGACGAAGGGAGTGGAAGGCGCGGATATGAGCACGGGTGGTGTGCGTCTCTGTAGCAAGAAGGGACAATGCGAGCTCCTAGCCCAGACATGGGTCAGCACCTGCGCTTGTGCCGGCCTCTCCAAGGAAGGGGCAAAAGTCCACGACAGTCTCGCGAGGCATGGCGTAAAGAAGTCTGCGCATCGCCCGAGCCACTGTCAGCACCTGAGCATGGTCCGTAACCTGGTGTTGACTGTGGTAGTACGGCCAAACTCCCTCTTAAGTGGCCTAGACGTGGAAGAGGGTCTCCCAGCAGTCAAAGCCGTCCTCGTTGACATATCGTGGGGGCGGTGTCTCGAAGTCCTTAGGTTGCCGCTCCGTAGGAAGAACAACCACATGATGGGAACGAAGAGGGACAGGGAAGACATCGGGACGAGGAAAGTCGCCGAGGTAGGTCTCAGGCGAAGATCGGATCTCTTGGAACGGGGAACCGGAACGCGTCTATAACTGGCGAAGACTCTCCTGAAGTACGCAAATCTCCCTCTCAGGAGTGTCATCGTCCATGCCTGGCATATCAAGGTCCTCCTCCAAAGGATCAAGAAGTGGCGGGTCCTGTCCTGCCGCTCTCCTCGGTGTAGATGCTAACTACTGTGGAGAAGGTGTGACACCGCCGTCTCCCCCGGAGGAGTGCTGTGGGGCCGTGGACTGACTCTGAAGAAGATCAGTGAGCGTGCAGATGGCGTCGGTCTGCTGCTGCAGTAGACGACGTATCTCATCCTGCTGACTCTGCAGGTCCGCAATGGCCTGCGAGTGTGAACTCATGACCCCGGAGGAGGAGGAAGAAGGATTTGGTGGTCCTTTGCCCTTGTCACCGGTCGGAGCCATGTCAGCGCTCAGTATGGGGCCGAACGTAAAAAATGCTTTAAACGAGAAACCGACAGCATTTCTCGAGGAGTTGAAACATTCACAAAAATTGACGTTTTGATCCCAAAATTGCTGAAGTCAGCACAGCCGATGATGACGTCTGCGTTTCTTACGCTAGCAAAAAACACTAGCATTTTTTACGCCAGCGTTTTTTACGCAAGCGATTGTTTTTTTCAAGGTCACGCGAACTCCGCGTGACCGGTGGAGGTGACCTCGTCACTCCCTGTTCGCGACTGCGCAGGGGCTATGCAGGCCAATGCAATGCCACACAGGCCTGCGCAGTGCTGCGGAGTTTCTGCGTAACAGAAACTGCACAGCAGCTACAATGCTGCTGCTGTATTGCTGCAATGCTGCTGCTGTACTGTTGCTCCTTCCGCTGCTGCTGCTTCGCTGCTGCTACGCTACAGGCACTGCAGCAGCTGCAATGCTGCTGTTGCGCTACTACTGCTTCCGCTGCTACTGTTATGTTGTTGTTGCTGCTCACGGCTGCTACTACTCGCACTCGTCATCGCAAGCTGCCACTGTGAGCTACTACTCCTTTTTTTTGTGTACAGATTGGCAGTCAAACACGGCTCCTGCTGCCACCCGGTGGTGGTGGTGCTGCTGCTGCTGCTGCTGGAGCTAGTAAATGCCTCAGCTCACCCAATGTGGTGGTGGGGACTGAGTGATGATGTCATTGTTGAAAAAAAGATGGGTGCAACAAGTCCCAAGATATAGCGGCGACGGTGACTCTCACTACTGCTACTGGTGCTGCGTCTTTGCGGCGTAGTTCAGCGAGAGGAGTCTTGCTACTCTGATACCATGAGAAAATGTGTGGAAGCTTCCTAGCAATATTGCCGCTGACTAGGCGTTAGTGCCTGGTCAGACAGTGACGACAGTCACAAGTCGTGCACAAAACTGCAAGGGTCTGGCTAGGGGAAACAAGACAAAGTTGTCAGAATGCTTTAATAGCATTTGCAGAGAGAGATGACAAATGACGGGTCCATGGCATAGGTACCTGTTGCGGCGCACGTCGGGTGTTACACTCGATAGTGCAAGATCATGAGAGACAGCTTCCTAGCACTGCTGTCGCAGGCGTGGTAGTACAAGCCGTCCAGATAACTCAATAGCACACACAGGTGGAGGTGAGAACAGCAGGGGGTTGGCTAGGGACACAAGTACAAGTGTCGGAAACTGCAAATATTTGAATTGTGCAGAGAGAAATGACAACTGAGGCCTGAACTGCCTAAATAGTGTCATAGCCCTAGTGGATGTGCACACACGCGGCGCACAAGGGCGCTATTTTCTAGCAGGACAAGAAAGTGGCAAAAACATAGTTTGATCATAACTCCCTATAGACATGTTAGAACGACGAGTCATTTGAACCAGAACGGCCGCATCGACGAGGTCTATGTCCTGATAGGCTGCATGCCTATGTGCTGTCCCACAGCACGAATCTTAAAAATACGAGAGTCTTATCGGCGCCCGTCGCCGCCGGCCACCGGTCTTCTGCCACCATCGCCAGTCTCAGGGATGTGCACGTGAATGGAAATGAGCGAGGGGTCACCATAAGCCATGTACGACACACACAACAACACTCCCCCATGACCGGAGGGCAAAACACGTCCATGCACATGCACACACTGACGCTGAACAGAGCAGGAAATGCACATCCGCTGCAGGTAGCAAGCACAGCACACACAAGGTGGTACATGAGGAATCAACCTCCAGCAGGGATGGGGCAGAGTCCCACGGAAAGTGACCGCATGAATCTTCGAACAACCCAGAGCCTTGGTCAGAAAATCCGCGCACTGCTTGTCAGTGCCCACATGGATGACTCGGATCTCACAACGATCAACTAGATCACGCACGAAGTGGTGCTCGACATTGATGTGCTTTGTGTGCACATGGAACACACCTGAGTTCTTGGCGATGGCCTTTGCGCTCATGCTGTCACACTGGAGAACCACATGGGGAATGGACTGATGCAGTTCACGCAACAGACGGACGAGCCAGACACATTCCGCTGCACCGGCGCCTCGAGTAACATACTCTGCCTCAGCAGTGCCACGTACGATGTAGCCCTGATTCCCACTTCGCCAGGACACTGCAGTGCCTCCAATGAGAAAGATGTAGCCGGTGCAGCTCTTGCCATCTGGACTCCACGCCCAATCGCTGCCTGTGTACCCTTCGAGCACAACGGACACCTGCTCGGGAAAGCACAGGCCGAAGCGTGCGGTGGACAGGATGTAGTGCACACACCGGACTGCGGCCTCTAGTGTTCGCCGGCGTGGAGCCTGCGAGAACTTGGCAAGCAGGTTGACAGTGAAGGCAATGTCAGGCCGTGTCGTGGTGGCCAAGTACATGAGCGAGCCGATGACTCGCAGGTACAGGGTCACATCGACTGGCTCCCCCAGGTCAGCTGGGTCATCCACCTTCAAGGCGGCCTGCCCCTCAGGGGTCATGGGCGTGGAGGCCGTGCGGACGATAGCGAGGAGGTTGGCAAAACGCTCCCCCACAGTCTCTGCGTAGCGTTTCTCATGGACGCGGAGTGTGCGGTGGACACGGTCGCGCACGATCTCCATCCCCAAAAAGATAGAAGCCTCACCAAGATCTTTCATCTTGTAGGCCGAGGACAGAACGGCCTTGGCAGTGTTCACCACTCCCAGGTCGGGCGAGGCGATCAGGAGATCATCCACGTAGACGAGGATGTCAGCGAGCAGTACTGGGGACTATGAGAGGAATAGGGATGGGTCAGCATCACTCTGAACGTACCCAGCGCGTCTCAGCGTGCTGGTGATCTCCTGATTCCAGCAGCGAGGTAATTGTTTCAGGCCGTACAAGGCCTTCCGCAGCCTGTACACACGACCGGTACCATCCTCAAAGCTGGGTGGCTGGACCATGTAGATCTCCTCCTCAAGGTCTTCACTGAAGAAAGCATTATTGACATCCATCTGATGGAGTTATTAGTCGTGTTGTGCCGCCTGGCTCGGCAGCGTGAGCGTGATCATCATCCGGCCAATACGGGCAAAGTTCTCGGTGTAATCCACGACAGGGACCTGAGAGAAGCCTTTTACTGTCAGGCGCGCTTTGTAGCGCTCCACAGTGCCGTCTGGTTTTAGCTTCTTGCGGAGAACCCACTTGGCCTTGATGGCCTTGCGGTTTTTTGGCAAGTCCACGAGCTCAAAGACGACGTGCTCTCGGATGGCATCGAGCTCAGCCTAGCAGGCATCGCGCCACTGCTTAGCGTTGGGGGCCGACAAGGCCTCAGGTAGGCTGGTGGGATCAGGAGACAGCAGTGGTGCACTGCGTGTAGCCAGGGTGTATGCTGCAGAGGGAGGGTCGACCATCACCATGGACTCATCGGCATCTTGAGCGAGACCGTGCTCATGAGCAAGTAGTGCCATACCAGTGGCACAGCCAGGGTGAACCTCAGCGAGGCCACGAGCACTCAGGCCAAGGGCCTTCGTGCCCAGGTCACTCCTGACGACGCTGCGCGTGGGGCGAGGGCGGAGACGTCCGCCGGGTGCCTGTGTGTAGGTGTCCGACGGGGTAGGAGCAGTGGGCGCTGCTAACTCACATGCCGGTGTGGACTGCATGGCAGGCGCGCCACTCGAGGCTGACGTGGCCTCACCAGCCGGGGATGGGACCACTACAGACGTAGGTACGTCCGCGACCAGAGATAGGGACGGTGCAGAGGTAGACACGGACAAAGACACAAGATCAGGCTGATCCTCAGGCGTGGAAGCAGGTGCAGGATCAGGTAGAGCCTCAGACACGGAGGCAGACTCAGACGCAGACATGGACACGGGCGAGAGCGGAGGGTCAGAGGAGCGAGCCGCGGATTGGGCGGGGCTGGGGGTGCCGGTGGGCACAGCCTCTGAGGACAGCCACTGGGATGTCGGCGACGGAGTGACCGTACTGGCCAGTGGTACTGTGCCAACCATGACAGGAGCCTCCCCCACACTACGGGGTCCGGCACACCCAGGGACATGAGTAGCATGCAGTGCATGGATGCGGGTAAGGTCACGGAAGGTGAGATGCCCGAAGAAGAGAGCGTCATGGGACTGCACGATGCGGCGGCGCTCAGGGTCCCAGAACCGCCAGGCTGCGGGGCGATACCGACAAAGGCGCAGATGTGGCCTCACGGAGAGAGTTTGCTCCCCTGCTGCTCCGGTGTCAACCAGACGCAGGCAAGGGAGCCCCAGACACGGGCCAGGCACAGATAGGCACAACACCCGTACCACAACTCGTAGGGCGTGCGATGACCGGGGAGGGGGCCATGGGGAATGCGTTTCCAGAACCAGGTCATGTCCGCCATGCCTTCGAAGGCAAAGGCCTCAGGCATGGCGCTGTCGGCGCGCATGGCGCGGCCTGCATCCTCCATGGTGCGGTTCCAGCGCTCTAAGACACCGTTCTGCTGGGGGCTGGCGAGAGCGGAGAGGTTGTGGAAGACACCAAGCTCGGTGAAGGAGCGGGCCATGCCACCGAGGTACTCGCCACCACGGTCCAAGCGAAAGGTCTGAAGGCGATGGGGAGACTGACGCTCGGCCATGACCAACCAAATGCGGACCACAATGGCGGCATCACTCTTCTGACGCAGACTGTAGACCCAGCGCATACGCGTGAAATCATCAGTCAACGTCAGGACGTAGCAACCGCGGTCCTTCTGAAACTTGACAGGGAGCGGACCCATGAGGTCGGAGTGGACAAGCTTCAAGGGCCAGCGATCCCTAGAGACAGATGCAGGATAGGTGGAGCGGTGCATTTTGCCTTCAGCACAGGCCAGGAAATCGGTCGTGGGCGGTGCTTCGAAGGATGCCGCATCAAGACCGAGAGCAGGCTGAGTGCAGATCAGCCTTTCGACAGCCCCTAGGTACACATGACAAAGGCGGCGATGCAGGAGATGGTGGTGCTCGAGGTATAGAGCACAAGCGATGAAAATGCGAGCAGTGGGATGTCAGGATGGAATCCACGTGGTGCGGTCCCGACGATGGTCTGATGGACTCTAGTAGATCACGTCTACTGTTTTGGGCGAATCTGAGACCGAGCGTGAGCTTTTCTGGTCGCCTCACGCTATGTGAGCAGGAATTTAGAGACAGTCAGTTTGCGAAGGGAATAATGTCTTTTTGCGTTATATTTTGAACATAGACATGATTACAACATTTATAGGGCTAGTCATGAGCTTTCCAACGCACCAAACCACGCGCGATTCGGCCAAGCGTAGCTCAAGTTATGCTTGCCGAAGAACAGGTCTCACCCACCACAGAAACGCCTGACGCCTCCATGGCGCGCACACGCCGTGGCGCCTTCCTTCACGTGCGAAGCGCCTTTCCCAAGGCGCAGGTCCACTTGCACGTGGTGTAGGGGTCCCCTGCACTGTTTCCACGCACCCTACCCACTTTTGGGTCGAGTTTGGTGATGGGGTGTGACTAGGTTCGAAACCTGTCCGCGGACCTGCAGTCAGAATTTTGACTGTCCCCGAGTAACAAAACGTACTACTGAGTTTCGGACGTCGAGCCAGGATTTTGGCTGTCCCTCAGTAACAACCTGCACTACTGGATCCGGTGGATGATCCACCTGATCAGGTGGATCATCCACCGGACGCCTCGGTAGGCCTATCGGAGTATTTTCTCCACATGGTAATTTTGTTACTCGATCCGGTCGATTATCCACCGGATTTCGAGTCGCAGCCGGCTCCCAGAGTCGCTGCGCACACCCCAACTTTGGAAGGCCATATCTCCCTCGATACTTGTCCGATTCCGGCGAAACAACTTCCACCGGATTCAGCGACTCGGATTTACGGGGCAATCCTCCATTTTAGGATCCGAGCAATTTTTGAGTCGCCAGATCCGCCGGAGCGGAGTTTTCACTTTCTGGCGGCTTGTCGGCGCCTCCCGGCGCCGCACTTGGGCATGCGGAGGGGCAATTTTTTCAACATTCTCCCCCTTGCACCTGCCATGCCCGCTGCTCCAGCTTGCTCTTACTCATCTTCAACTGCGCCCTCCAGCTCATCATAGCTGGTCATCCCAAGTCCGGCCACGCTCATCGCGTGCCAGTCCGCGGGTTGCGCTTTGGTCAAGCAATCCGCAAGCATGTTGTGCGTGCTGCAGTGCTGCAGCACCACCTGCCCCTTCTCGACCATGTCCCGTGCGTAGTGGTAACGCACGTCGATGTGCTTCGTCCTCCTGTGCTGCGTCAGGTTGTTGGTCAGCGAGATAGAGCCGGTGTTGTCCTCTTGCACCACTGTTGGCTCCTGCTGCGGCACGCCCAGCTCCCCCAGCAACCTGCGGAGCCACACCGCCTCCTTCACCGCCTCGGCC
>SZWC01000083.1:374744-384932 GCA_023375785.1 Penium margaritaceum
CCACATCCCCAGCGTAGTCTGCGTCCGTGTAGCAGACCAGACGCAAAGGGTCCACCCGCCCTTTGCCGTCGAACCTCAGGCGCGCGTGCCGCGTCGCCTGCAGGTAGCGGAGGATGCGCTTGACCGCGTGCCAGTGTAGTGGCCTTGGATCGGCCACGTACCTGCTCACTTGGCCCACCGCGTAGGCCAGGTCCGGTCGAGTCGCCACCATGGCGTACATGAGGCTGCCCACCGCCGATTGGTAGGGCACCCCTGCCATATCCTCCCGCTCTTCTTTTGTTTGCGGCGCCATTGCCGCACTCAGTTCACAGGTTGTGGAGACAGGACTGCACACTGGTTTGCAGTCCTCCATGCCATACCACTTCAGCACCTCGGCCACGTATTTCGCCTGTCCCAGCTCAAGCGTGCACGCCCTCCGGTTCCGCGTAATGCTCACCCCGAGGTAGATCTCCAGCTCCCCCATGTCCGACATATGGAACCTGCTGCTCAGCTGCTCTTTCAGCTGCTGTAGGCTCGGCAGGTCTGAAGAGCACAAGATCAGATCGTCCACGTAGAGTGCAACAATCTAATGGAGCTTCTTGCTGCGCTGCACGTACACGCTGTGATCCGCCTCACAGCGCTTGAAGCCGATTTGTGCCATGAAGTTGTCCATCTGTTGGTACCAGCATCGGGGCAATTGTTTTAGCCCATACAAGGACTTCCGCAGCTTGCACACCTTGCCCTCCGGCGCCTCCACCCCCTCCCGCACCTCCATGTAGATTTCTTTGTCGATGATGCCGTTGAGGAAGGCCGTTTTTACGTCCATTTGGTGGAGCTCCATGTCCTTCGCGGCTGCCACCGCAAGGATCGTCCGGATGCTTGTGAACTTGGCGACCGGGGCGAACGTCTCATCGTAGTGCTCGCCCTTACGTTGTGCGTACCCCTTCGCCACGAGCCGCGCCTTGTACTTGTCAACCACACCTTCCTTTGTGAACTTGGTCTTGAAGACCCACTTGGAGCCGATGACCTTGGCGTCTTTCGGCCTGTCAACCAGCTGCNCGCTGTGATCCGCCTCACAGCGCTTGAAGCCGATTTGTGCCATGAAGCTGTCCATCTGTTGGTACCAGCATCGGGGCGATTGTTTTAGCCCATACAAGGACTTCCGCAGCTTGCACACCTTGCCCTCCGGCGCCTCCACCCCCTCCGGCACCTCCATGTAGATTTCTTTGTCGATGATGCCGTTGAGGAAGGCCGTTTTTACGTCCATTTGGTGGAGCTCCATGTCCTTCGCGGCTGCCACCGCAAGGATCGTCCGGATGCTTGTGAACTTGGCGACCGGGGCGAACGTCTCATCGTAGTGCTCGCCCTTACGTTGTGCGTACCCCTTCGCCACGAGCCGCGCCTTGTATTTATCCACCACACCTTCCTTTGTGAACTTGGTCTTGAAGACCCACTTGGAGCCGATGACCTTGGCGTCTTTCGGCTTGTCAACCAGCTGCCACGTGTCGTTTTCAGCAATGGACGCCAACTCCAACTTGATGGCGGCGTCCCACTGCTTCCCCTCGGGCCGCGCAAGCGCCTCTTGCACGGTCGTCGGTTCTGTTGATGCAGCCAGCATGCACTGCGTCATGCCGATCCATCGACCGGTGCCCGTGTCGAAATGCTTCCCCGCTCTTCCCTGCCTCCCGCTGCGGCGCGGCAGTCTTGGCGGCGTCTCGTCGCTCTGCTGTGATCCTTCCGACTCAGCCCGCTCCGGTGAATCATCGACCGGACGGCTCCCCGAGGATCCCTCCCGCTCCGGTGAACCATCAACCGGACGGGCGGTGCGTCCAGAATGTTTTTCTCCGACGCCCGACGCGAACTCCGCCGGGAGTGCGCGCTTCGGCATCCGCGGTGCCTCCTTCGACGGATCATTCCGCCGGATCTTCAGCCCAGCTGCATCGTCGTCGGAGTCCTCCGCGTCGGCTGCTGCACCTGCTGCACCGCTGCGCTCCGACGCCGCATCATCGACCTCCGCGTCCACCGGCTCCTCCTTGTAGTCAAGGAGCTGGAACCACTCCCCCTGTTTTGGAGTGTTCCCGACGTTCATGTCGTTGCTGCTGCTGCTGAAGCTCTGCTGCTCGTCGAACTCGACATCACGGCTGCGGATGATCTCTTGCGTGCGCGGGTCCCAGAGCCTATACGCCTTTTGCGCGCTCTCATAGCCGAGGAACAAGCACGGCTTCGCCCGCGGTTCCAGCTTGCGGTCACGTCGTTGCGCCGCCTGCACCATCGCGTGCGCCTTGCACCCGAACACCTTCAGGTGCGCCACGTTTCGCTTGCGCCCGCTCCAAACCTCCTGCGGCTTCTTCCAGCCGCCCTTACCCTTCAGCACCGCTGTTGGGGTGGGGTTGATGGTGTAGCTCGCTGTACGCACAGCCTCCGCCCGGAACCCTCGCGGCAACCCCGCATCCACAAGCATGGTCCGCACCATGTTGAGCAGCGTCTGGTTCGCCCGCTCCGCCACTCCGTTGGACTGTGGCGAGTACGGCGTAGTGGGTTCCCACTTGATGCCCTGCTGCTTCATCCACCCGCTGCAGCCCACGTACTCTCCGCCGTTGTCGCTGCGTAGCGCTCTGACCTTCCGGCCAGTCTGCCTCTCCACCGCTGCGACGTACTCCTTCAGCCGGTCCAGGACCTCGCCTTTCCGCTTCATGAAGTACACGTAGAGTTTTCTGCTGCAGTCATCAATGAAGGTGACGAAGTATCTCAAGCCGCTGTTTGACGGCGTTTTGAATGGTCCGCACACGTCGCTGTGCACGACCTCCAGCAGGTCCTTTGCGCGAGCCTCGTTCTCATTGAACGGCTTGCGCCGCGCCTTGCCCAAAATGCAAGGCTCGCACTTTTTGTGCGCTGCTGCATCTGCTGCCGCGTCTGCACCGTCGATGACGAGGCCGCGCACCATGTCACGCTTCGCCATCTCCTTAACGGTTGCGGGCGCCGAATGCCCCAACCGTTGGTGCCAGAGCTCCAGATCAGCGCTCCCTCCCTTGGCCATGTTGACGACGCGCTCGTGCGAGTCTGCTGAGTCCGATGCCGCGGGGACCACCTTGGTCTCCACGATGTAGAGACCGCCCTCGCGCTTCGCCTCCAGCACGACCTCGCCGTCGCCGTCGATGCGCACCACTGTGCCTTTCCTGCGGAAGAGCACCTCATATCCCTTGTCCGTCAAGCGGCTGACACTCAGGATGTCAGCCAGGCCGGGGACGTGCTGCACATCACGGATTGTGCACAGCTCCTTCTTACCGCCCACCACGACTTCCACCTCCACGTCGCCTTGGCCGGCCGCCGGCTCGACTTTGTCGTTCGCGACCACCATCGACTTGGAGGACTTCTCGTAGGTGACGAACCCCACCTTCTCGACTTGGGTGTGCTCCTCGGCCCCGGAATCCAGGCAACGCCTGTTGGCCTTCTTGAGGAAGTGATTCTTGTTGCCGTTGAGGAGCGACCTGCCCTTGCTGTTTTTGCCGCCGGTCTCTGCCTCCTCCGGGCACTCACGGGCCCAATGGCCCTCCTTGCCATAATTGTGGCACTTACCTTTCTTGGCGCCCTTCTTGCCGCCGCCTCTTCCGCCGCTTCCTTTGCCCCTGTTTCCGCCACCACGCGTTTTGGTGACGAGGGCCGATGATGAAGACGAGGACTCCCCGCAGCTCCGACGCTGCGTCTCGTTGCGGATGTACTCTGCGACCGCGCCATAGGTGAGCTTGTCCTCCGCCCATCCTCCGAGGACGGTGATGAGTGGACCCCAACTGTCAGGTAGGGCCATGAGGAGGGCCATCGCCTGCAGCTGCGTGTCGATCTTCCACCCCACGTCATTGCATTGCGAGGCGAGCGACTCGATCTGCTGCATGGCGGAGATGACATCATCTCCCTCCTCGATTCTCACCGTGAGGAGTCGCTTCATCGCGAAGATTTTGTTCGCGAGCGACTTGGATTGATGGATGGAGCAGAGTTCTTGCCAAGCTTCGGCTGCCAGCTTGCAGCCCTGGAAGTAGCCCCACTGCGACTCGGCCGTCCCGGACATCAGGAGCATGAGCGCCTCCGTGTTCTTCTTTTCGAAGGCCTGCTTCTCCGCGTCCGTAGCAGTCGCCTCTGTGAGCACCTCCTTTCCCAGCATGACATCAAGCAGCCCCTTATGCGAGAGGTGCAACTCGAAGTGCCACCTCCATAGCCCAAAGCCTAGGCCGCCCGCATACTTCTGGATGGGCTGCGTCTCCTTCTGCGCCGTGTGCGCAGCTGCTACTCCGACGAGTTCTCAGAACTTCACGGCGACGTCCAAGATGACGATCCCGTGCGCTGCGGAAGACGTGAACGTTGGAGGCTATCAGACCCGTGGGCCCATAACCCTTTGTCAGGATGGAATCCACGTGGTGCGGTCCCGACGATGGTCTGATGGACTCTAGTGGATCACGTCTACTGTTTTGGGCGAATCTGAGACCGAGCGTGAGCTTTTCTGGTCGCCTCACGCTATGTGAGCAGGAATTTAGAGACAGTCAGTTTGCGAAGGGAATAATGTCTTTTTGCGTTATATTTTGAACATAGACATGATTACAACATTTATAGGGCTAGTCATGAGCTTTCCAACGCACCAAACCGCGCGTGATTCGGCCAAGCGTAGCTCAAGTTATGCTTGCCGAAGAACAGGTCTCACCCACCACAGAAACGCCTGACGCCTCCATGGCGCGCACACGCCGTGGCGCCTTCCTTCACGTGCAAAGCGCCTTTCCCAAGGCGCAGGTCCACTTGCACGTGGTGTAGGGGTCCCCTGCACTGTTTCCACGCACCCTACCCACTTTTGGGTCGAGTTTGGTGATGGGGTGTGACGAGGTTCGAAACCTGTCCGCGGACCTACAGTCAGAATTTTGACTGAGTCCCCGAGTAACAAAACGTACTACTGAGTTTCGGACGTCGAGCCAGGATTTTGGCTAAGTCCCTCAGTAACAACCTGCACTACTGGATCCGGTGGATGATCCACCTGATCAGGCCGATCATCCACCGGACGCCTCGGCAGACCTATCGGAGCATTTTCTCCACATGGTAATTTTGTTACTCGATCCGGTCGATTATCCACCGGATTTCGAGTCGCAGCCGGCTCCCAGAGTCGCTGCGCACACCCCAACTTTGGAAGGCCATATCTCCCTCGATACTTGTCCGATTCCGGCGAAACAACTTCCACCGGATTCAGCAACTCGTCAACTTTACGAGGGAATCCTCCATTTCAGGATCCAAGCAATTGTCGAGTCGCCAGATCCGCCGGAGCGGAGTTTTCACTTTCTGGCGGCTCGTCGGCGCCTCCCGNTAATTTTGTTACTCGATCCGGTCGATTATCCACCGGATTTCGAGTCGCAGCCGGCTCCCAGAGTCGCTGCGCACACCCCAACTTTGGAAGGCCATATCTCCCTCGATACTTGTCCGATTCCGGCGAAACAACTTCCACCGGATTCAGCAACTCGTCAACTTTACGAGGGAATCCTCCATTTCAGGATCCAAGCAATTGTCGAGTCGCCAGATCCGCCGGAGCGGAGTTTTCACTTTCTGGCGGCTAGTCAGCGCCTCCCGGCGCCGCACTTGGGCATGCGGAGGGGCAATTTTTTCAACATGGGAGACGGAGGCAAAGGGGGGGCACTCGCAGCAGACCCAGAGATGTGATGCAGATCATCGACAACCGTCCCACTGAGGACAGTCTCCTTGGTATCGCGCACAAAGATGCGAGCATCAGTAGATGTGTGCGTGACACCCAGGCCCATCTTGGTGCAAGCACAGACAGACAGCAGACTGAGTTCCAGATGAGGGACAAAGAGGGCGTCCGAGATGTACACGGGACCAGCGGGCCCGGTGAACTGCACAACCCCAACACTCTCGATAGGGACCTCATGGCCAGCTGCAGTGCGAACAGAGCGAACAGTGCCAACAGGATGCAAGACGACGAAGGCATCACGACATGTCATGTGATGGGTGGCACCAGAGTCAATGACCCAGGTGGCATCGGTGACATGCGTACAAGGGGCAACGTGGCACTCAGCGACGGAGCAAGGCACGGCAGCAGGACGCTCAGCGGGGGACACGAAAGGGCAACCAACGGAGCGTACATGAGCATCATGCAGCCAAGACACATCATCAGGTCCGTCACGCGCACACGGCTGGGCATGGAGACCACCACAGACATCATCACGGAACGACACAGACAGTCCACAGGCAGTAGGACCCCTCAACTCAGTCAACTCACTTGCACCTCCCTGAGATGAGCACATGGCGAGAAGCTGGTACAGCTCGGCGATCGTCCTGTCGCGTTCGGCCAGCGCCTAGTTGCGAGGATCTATGGAGGAACTTGCTATAGCGATGGACTCCTCTGGGATGGCTGCGGCAGTGGCGGCCAAGCGGGCGGTCGCACCGGACGTCTGGCGCATGCGCGCCTCATACGCTGACTGTAGCCCACGGGTGACATTGGCCCAGTCCAACGGGCGGCCTTTCAAGAGAGTGCAGTCGGGATAGCGATGGTCACCCTCGCAGTTGAAGCACACAAGCCGGCGGCCCGTCGTGCTGCTGGAGCCGCTGCTGCCACTGCTGTTGCTGCTACCGCCGCCGCTGCTGCGGCTCCCATTGCTGCTGCTGCGGCTGACACTACTGGTGTTGGTGCCGCTGCTGGTCCCGCCGTTGGAACCACCACCTGACGATTTGTGACCCGTCTTCCCCTGAGCTGGAGCCGCTGTAGCTATAGACGTTGGGGAAGGAGATGCAGGGGCAACTACAGCTGAAGCGGTGCTGCGGCGAGCGCGATTCGCGGCGTCCATGCCGGCGACCTCTACGAAGTGGAGGGTGGCCCAGCGCAGCAGGGTTGCGTCACTTGCCATGTCGCGAAGCAGAGTCTGGTCAAAGTTGTTGAAGACGCGCACGTAGTCGGGGTGGATGCCATAGAGGATGATCTGGAGGGTGAAACACTGTGCAAGGGCATCGTCTCCCAGCTCCTCATACAGCTGGATCGTCTGGCGCCAGTAGTCAGCTGTAGACTCCTGAGCAGTCTCGTAGAGGGAGTTGAAGTCGGCGAGCCGCTGGGACGTCAGAGCCAAGGTGGCGCCCTCAAAAAGAGTGACAGCCAGTGCCCACATAGCGCAGGGCTCAGCTCCCGCACCGGTCAGGGAATCGCCAAGGAACCGACTGAAGTCCTTGGTGAAGTCCGGGGCGGCCCTTAATCAGGCTGGAAGCATCGCGGACCGCCATCTGTGTCTGGGTGGGGTCAGACGCCTGGTATGGAGTGAGATAGTAGGCGAGGACTCCCTCGCTCATGGCCCACATGCGGAAGCGTGGTTCCCAGGACTTGAAGTCGTTCCCAGTCCGGAAGACGGGCGGGTCCGACTCAAACCACTTGGCTTGAGCCGTCGGCAGAGCGACGGCAGAAGCCACGGCGAGGCTGGGCATAGAGGAGGCAACCCCCTTACCCAGGCGGGCCCACAGAGCCAGCTCCTCAAAGTTCAGAGGGCGGTGAGATGAGCTCGGGCCAGCGTCGGCATTAGAGCTCGTGCCCTGGAGAGCGGCATTGGCCTCACGCGCCCGGCGGTGCGCCTCCAGGCGGATGAGGCGTGCTCGTAGTATCTCTTCCTCGCCCTCCTCGCCAGAGTCGGAGAGGTTCTCTGCGACCTTATCAGCATTACCGCCGTGGGCGAGGTCGTCCTCGCTTGGATCAGCGGAAGAATGCTGCTACTGCTGCTGGGACTGCTGCTGAGGTAGTAAGCCCCTGATCAGATCCTGCAGCTCAGCGACCTGCCTCATCAAAGCATTGCGGCTCTCAGCCTGCTGGTCAGCTAGCGTACTCACCTGGCGTGCCAGTATCGACGGGCTCGGCGGGCGCTCCTGCTACTGCTATTGCGGCTGCTGCTGTTGCTGTTGCGGCTGCTGCTACTGTCGTTGCTGCTGCTGTTGCTATTGCTGCTACTACGGCAGCTGCTACTGCTGCTGATGATGCTGCTGCTACTACAATTGCCGCTGTGGTGACAATGGCGGATCCCGGCGTTGGCCGCTGACGGAGCTGCCATCGGCAGCTGCGTCGGTGGCGGTGGTGGCGGGGGTTTGCTTCGGCATGACGACCGGTTGCTTCCCCCACTTCCTTTCTCCCCCTTTTTTTTGTGGAGAGGGCAGTGTGGAACACCGCCGCAGAACGCTCCCGCGGAACACTGCTGCAGAATGCCGCCGTGGGACACTGCCGCGGAACACCACCGCAGAGCGGTGTCGCGGAACACCACCGCGGAATCAAATCCGCCGTGGAACACTTCCGCGGAGCACCATCGCGAAATACCGCCGCAGAACGCCGCCGCGGAACACCGTCGCGGGGCGGCTACCACGGTCGCTCCGCGGTGGTTGCAGAACGCTTTGACCGCGGATCAGTCGCGGACCTGCTCCGGACGTGCGGCCGCGGAACTCCGTGGATCACCGCCGGCGTGTTCTGGAACCGCCGCAGAGCTGCCGCTGTGAAATGTCGCGGATCCACGGAACACCGCAGATCTGACGCGGCACTGTCACCGCGAGAAGGTGCACTCCAGAACGCCGCGTGCCACTGCGGCACCTGTCGACGTGTTCCGTTGCGGCTGCGCAGTTGCCACGTCTGCTGCGGAGACCTCGCCGCCACGGAACACCGTGGATGTTGCGCGGAGCGACTTCCGCTGTCGCGGAACGTGCACGGAGTTCTTACGAAAATGGTGGAAATGGTGGTGGGTCCTCCTAGGACCTCCTGCCGAGGAAGTGGGTACTGTTGCTGCTGCGACTCCAGGCAACGGTTGCAGTTGCTCACTGCTCCTGCGGTTGCTACGCCTTTCCTACGCAGTTGTGCGAGCACTGGCTCGCAACTCTGATACCATAAGAGACAACTTCCTAGCACTACTGTCGCTGGCGTGGCAGTACAAGCCGGCCAGCTAACTCACTAGCACACACAAGTGGAGGTGAGAACAGCAAGGGGTTGGCTAGGGACACAAGTACAAGTGTCAGAAGCTGCAAATATTTGATTTGTGTAGAGAGAAATGACGACTGAGGCCTGAACAGCCTAAATAGTGTCGCAGCCCTAGTGGATGTGCACACATGCGGCGCACAAGGGCGATATTTTCTAGCAGGACAAGACAGTGGCAAAATCACAGTTTTTATCATAACTCCCTGTAGACATGACAGAACGATGAGTCGTTTGAACCAGAACGGCGCATCGACGAGATCTATGTCTTGATAGGTTGCACGCCTATGTGCTGTCCCACAGCAGGAATCTAAAAAATACGAGAGTCGTATGGGCGCCCGTCGCCACCAGCCGCCGGTCTTCATCCACCGTCACCAGTCTCAAGGATCTGCATGTGAATGGACATGAGCTGAAGGGTCACCATAAGCCGTGTACGACACACAACAGATCTGTCCTAAAACCGGCTCAAAACTACTGTTTTGGCCGTAACTCTGCGCAGACATATCAGAACGCTACGCCGTCTGAACCTAGATGTGCAAGATCAAAAGTCGGACGCTACGCTTGGTCACATGCATGCATGTGGCATCAAACGGTGGACACACAATGTAAAAACATGCAAATCGGGCCCAAATCCAGTCCACCGATAAACTCCTGCGTGCTACAGAAGAACTACAGAAGGTCCCAGACAGCATCCAAGACTCTGGGGCGACCGTCGATCAGCTCCGAGCAGGTAGTCCACCACCAGACGACGCCCCGGTGCCACCTGGGTCCGCATCAGCGATCTGCACGAGCATGGACACGGCCGAGTGGTCAAAGTATATTGTACAAGTCGTCAGGAACGTCACAAATCACAACAGTGCTCGGTGTAACAATGTTGTTGATGAGATTAAACTGCAGGGCTTTGCGGTTCGTGAGATTGGCCATCAGGGCCCCGTGGTTCTCAAAGGAGCAAAACGGGCTGCCTTATCGAGCCGCTGGACTAAACTTGGCCCTGAGGTCGAACTGCCCGAGCACAAAATGTAGGGGTCACATTGAGATATTCCTCAGAATGGGGGCGATGTTGGAATGGTCCTGACAATGGGGCTGACTGTTCTGATGACCCTCGAAATGGGGGCAAGGCGAAGATTGTCCCAAGTATCTCCCTTTTGAAGGGCCGGCGACCGCCCCTGAACCTCGTCCTCTCCCCCGAACCCCCCTCGCCCCACCCTCTCCCGTCCCTCTTTCCCCCAGCCTCCCCC
>SZWC01000083.1:390391-409272 GCA_023375785.1 Penium margaritaceum
GGGGGTCGAGAAAGATTTTGAGAAAGATGGGTCTGTTGAGTACATCTCTTTTCTCATCGGTTTTGCCATTGCCAAATTTTCTCGTGTTGTCTCTGCTCATGTGTGTCAACATTACCCCACGGGTCCTTATCATGTTCTTGTGCCTTGCCCTTGCAACATTTCGCTTTCTAAGCGTGCACGTAAATTGAGTTCTACACTTTTGAAAGAGATCAACATTCCAACAGGCTCATTGTTGGCCTATGGTATCCACTAACCCAGCACTGGACCCTGTAGGTCCACCCTGCGCCTGAGCCACAAAAGTGGGAAAGTGTAAAGAAGCTTCTTAGCCTTGCTGCGGCTAACATGGCGACACTATCTAACCAGATGGTGAACTTGATGAGGAATTGCTAGGATGCTTCCTACACTTGCTGTTGCAGACGTGGCGACCCCGCCCAATCAGTCGGCACACTAGCGAGCAAGCAGGTGCAAGCCAGGGTTATGTTGGAGAGACGCTCAAAGTCTCATAAGCTCCAATAGCTTAGTAATGCAGAGAGAAATGACAATTGACAAAAACACAGCATAAATACCTGCCGCGGCACACAGCGGGTGACGCATGTGGCAGTACCACTTTGTCCTAAAAGCGGCCCAAACCCACTGTTTTGGCCGTAACTCTGCGCACATGTATCCAAACGCAACAATGCCTGAACCTAGAGGTGCAGAATCTCGAGCCAAAGGCTATGACTGGTCACATGCACATGTCCGGCATCGAGAAGTGGACAGAAAATGCAAAGGGTTCGGTCACGATATACCCAGTTTGTGGAACTATATAGCTGATATGCCAATGTTCCACACAAAATAACGCTTATGACAATGCCGCGCAAAGAAAACGCATATGACAATGTCGCACAGAAAACAATTCATATGACAATGCCATACATAAAATAACGCATATGCCAACATTACACAGAAAATACCTTAAGAACCCAAGAGGGGGGGATGCCTTCTTACCCACCATTTGAAAACGTTTTGCACAGGTTACCCACCTTTTGGAAATCACACACCGGATTCCCCACTTTTTGTCCGGGTATTTACGCTTTCCCCACTTTTTGCTCTTCTAAAAAAATTGAAAAAACTTGTGCCCGTTACCCACTTTTAACCATATGACTCCGATACCCACTTTTGTGCGCGGCAGGTCCATCCCGTACACATCAAGAATATTTGAATAAATATGCGTGATGACGCAAAGTCGTCATTTTACAAACATGACATCAGACAAACTTTCAGAAAAAGCCCACTGCCAAAATCATGAGCAAAAGTCGACCATATCAGAATAATGTGAAGGAGGTTCCCATTAATGCACACAAAATGACGCCTCAAAACGTAAAGAAATGAAAAAAGAAGCAAATCTCGAAAATAATAAAGAATATGAACGTTATCCCCACTCGGTGAAAGAATGTGACTAAAATACCGGTATTCTGTGCATGTTTTCTCAAACGGTGGGCATGGCATTCACAGTTGGTCACTATTCACACTTTATGGGTATAGTGGTCAATGATTTTAAAAAAGTGGGTATTTGGGCCGGCCAACGCTCAAATGGTGGGTAAAAGGGAATTATTCCGAACCCAGAAACGCTAAAGAAAATGTCATGTTCTTGCCACATACCATGTAGCATTGATGCATGACATGATTTTTGTCATTCACTATGTCTGAGACGGATGCACCATTGCACTTTTTTCCATGTCAGGTCCAAAACACATGATGTGATCCAGCATGAAGAAAGGGGTGGGTGGCTGATTGATTTTGTTGCGGAGGCTGGGCGGATGGTTGCTTTTGTAGCGTATGGTGGGCGGATGGTTACTTTTCTTCCAAACCATAGGCGGATCGTTACTTTTCTTCTGAACGACGGTCGGATGTGAGTCACACTTTACGTTTTATGGGTATCTTAGCTATTTCACCCCAATACAAAACATGCAAATCAGACTTAGAAGCTAGTCCACCGAGAAAAGTCTAGCAACTACAGAAAAATGCAGAGCATCCAAGCAAGCACCCGGGACGTAGTTGTAGCTGTCTGGCAGCGGCTGGTGGGTGGAGTCACCAGCCGTCGGTGCTCCGACGCCAGCTGGGTCCGCATCAGGGATCTGTACGAGCATGGACATGACCGTGTGGTCATAGTAAGCTGTAAAAACAGACTAGGACAACTCACATCACAACACTCCCCCATGACCCGATGGTAAGCATGTCCATACACGGGAAGAACTGACACGTGCGCACCAAGATGCTCAACAATCCATGCTCACACACCCCACTCTCAGCCACTCTCTGGCAAGGGATGAAGCCCAATGGAACGAATGGCCACCATGAACTTTCGGCGCGCAAGTGCCTTGGTCAAGAAGTCAGCCCGGTGCATGTCCGTGCCACCTTAAATGATGTAGATCACTTGTCGCTGGACAAAATCACGCACAAAGTGATTCTCAACAGCAATGTGCTTCGTGCGTACATTAAACACACCCGAGTTCTGTGCAATGGCAAGAATACACCGGTTGTCACAACGCAGAATGATGTAACAACCGATGCAACTCATGAAACGGACATTGTAGCCAAAATGCCTCAGCAGTCCCAGCCCCGAGAGCAACATACTCAGCCTCTGATGAGCTATGTGCAATACAACCCTACTTGCCGCTGCGCCACGACACAACGGTGCCACCCAACAGGAACACGTAACCTGTCCGACTGCGCCCATCAGGATTCCACGCCCAGTCACTATCTGTGTAGCCGTCGACTACCACCGAACACTGCCATCAAAAGCAGGGTTCGAAGTGCCGTGTGGAGACCACATACCACACCACTCGTACACCCGCGTGAAGGGTTATCGCCTGAGGACACTGTGAAAACTGTCCAAGGAGGTTGACGACGAAGGCAATGTCGTGTCGTGTGGTAGTGGCCAAGTACATCAAAGAGCCAATCAGGCGGAGGGATAGGGTCACGCCCATTGTCTCCCTCTGCTGTGCTAGATCATCCACCTTCAGAGCATCCTGCCCGTCAGATGTGATGGGGGTGGAGGCTGTGGGAACTGCACCAAGGAGGTCAGGAAACCGCTCCCCCACTACGCTGGTGTAACATGCCTGATGTAGCAAGAGTGACCGCCGCTAACGATTGAGCACGATCTCCATTCCGAGAAACACAACAACTGGACCAAGGTCCTTCATCCTGTAGGCAACTTGAAGGACTCCCTTGGCATCCTTCACGACCTCGATAGAAGGAGACGCAATCAAGAGGTCGTCCATGTAGACAAGGATGGCGATGAAGCTCTCAGCTACCTCCTGAGAAATAGGGATGGGTCAGTGTCACTCTGCACGTAACCGGCACGTGTCAGTGTATCAGTGATCTCCAAGTTCTAGCACCTGGGTGACTGCTTCAAGCCGTACAAGGCCTTACGCCAGTGCCAGACCTTGTCACCGACCTTGAATCAAAATGGCTGGACCATGTAGATCTCCTCCTCTAAGGTGCAATGGAGGAACACGTTGTTCACACCCATCAGGTGCAGCTCCCAGTCGTGGTGAGAAACTACCCCGACCAGAGCATTAGCGGTGGTCATGCGGTCAACGGATACGAAGGTGTCAGTGAAATCTAAACCCTCAAGCTACAAGAACCTCTTGGCCGTCAAGAGAGCCTTGTAGTGATCCACTGTGCCATCAAGCTTCACCTTCTTGTGAACGATCCACTTGGCCTGTACAGACTTCCGCTCAGGCGGGAGGTCGACAAGCTCATAGACACCGTGCTCACGAATGACTCTCAACTCATCATCACAAGCAGCACGCCACAAGTCTTCATCCTGAGCTAACAGTGCCTCCTTAATGTGCGTGGATCAGGTATCGTCGAGGGAGAGCTCTAGGTGGCTAAAAACATGCCTCCAAACTCGGTCTAACCACTAAAAGGTTGGCTGCAGCATCCCAAGCGACCGAGAACTCTCAGGAGACCAGCTCGTAGCCGACAGGACATGCTGGATGCACCTCAATGTAGTCTTCCTTGACACTCAAGCCAAGGGCCTTCATGCGCGGCCCACCACTCTGAACACTACAAGTCGGGCGTCTAGGTGCTCGGTCAGTAGTGCGTTGAGCCCTAGAGGCCAGTGGTTGGAGACGACCACCGGGCTTGGGGGAGTAGCCTGAACCTGAGCGCTCATCTCATGCTGTGGAGAAGGCTGCTGGCCCATAGCCGCAGGGGGAATAGGTGCATGCATTGGAGTCGGTGTGACAGAGGGGACTGACACCGGCACGGGATCAGGTGTGCCAGAGGGGAGTGACGCTAGCACGGGATCAGGTGTGCCACTGGGGACCGAAACTGGCACGGGATTAGGTGTGCTAGAGGGTTCTGACACTTGCACCGGATCAGGTGTGCCAGAGGGGACTGGCGCTCATACAAAATCAGGTGTGCCAAAGGGGACTGGCACACCTGATCCCCCTTACGTGAGATGGATGACTACTTTTCAGAGCACGGCATTTTCAGCAGCTCTCATAACATGAGGAATTCCTAGGAAGCTTCCTAGACTTGCTGCTACTAGTGTGGCGGCACTGTCCAATCAGTTGGCGCACTAGCAAGAAAACAGGTGCAAGAAACAGCAAGGGTTACGCTAGGGAGACGCTCAAAGTCTCGTAATCTTCAATAGCTTAGTAGTGCAAAGAGAAATGACAACTGACAAGTACATAGCATAAATACCTACCGCGGCGCATTGCGGGTGACGCACACGGCAGTGTCAGTTTGTCCTAAAACCGGCCCAAACCACTGTTTTGGCCGTAACTCTGCGTATAGGTATCCAAACGCAACACCGTATGAACCTAGAGATGCACAATCTTGAGCCAAATGCTAAGAGTGGTCACACGCACACGTGCGACCAGGGCTGATGCCGGTATTACCGGTACCGCGGTATACCGTGTTTTTGTACCGCGGTATTGTGGTACCGCAGTACGGTATTCTTTTTTGCGGTACCGGTACGGTATCGGTACTGACCTGGCAGGGTACCCCTCTTCTGTACCGCGGTATCATACCGCGGTACAGTAACGCGGTAATGAGAACGTGAAAGATTTTTTTCTGACAAGTAACGGTAACGCGCTACAACTAAGTCAATGTGGTACTGCGGATGAGTGTGCATTCGGATGCTCGCAATGGACAGGAAATCGACGAGCATATCTACGTGCAAAGCGAGCCGCGACGTACGACTTCGCCCTCGACATTTGAAATTTCAAAATTCAAAAACCAAAGTCCTATGGACAGACCAAGCACATGGACGTTTGACCAAATTATGACACTAAGAAAATACGAGGGCTTTTGGACAACAGGTCCAAAATTCCAGGTCTGAAAATTGTAGTCGAATTTAATTGTCATGTTTTTTAGCTCTAAAAAACAAGAGAATATAAGAGACTACGGTATTCAACTAGAGTAGCTCTTCATAAATTTGCCCTCCTCCCCTTGCCTCATTTCTTGTCCCCTAACTTCTACTCCACCTAAACATCTCCATATCACAAGTGAATATCATGTAAAGGTGCATCTTTTCTTTGTGAGTATATAAACTTGAGTTCCAAGTTCATGACATCTATTACTTATCCCATTTTTTAAGCTTAGAATTCATTTTTGGTGTTAGAAAAACATTAGGGCATTCAGTACCGTGGTACACATTTTAGTACCGTGGTACAATGTGTGTATTATACATTGGTATACCGTGTACCACGGTAATTGTATAATACCGCGGTATTTTACCAATACCGTCGGTAACGCGGTGCCGGTACCGGTATCGGTAATGAGCTGCCACAAAATCATGATACCGCGGTATTTGTACCGTGGTACTGTGGTATCGCGGTACTCGAGTACCGCGGTACTAAATACCGCGGTATTGCAGCCCTGCGTGCGACATCGATCAGGGGATAGACAATACAAAACATGAAAACTGGGCTTAGAAGCCAGTCCACCGAGAAAACTCTAACAATTAGAGAAGAACCGCAGAGCATCCCAACAAGCACCCGGGACATAGTGGTAGTTTTCAGGCATCTGCTCGTGGGTGGAGTCACAACCTGTCGGTGCTTCGGTGCCAGCTGGGTCCGCATCAGGGATCTGCACGAGCATGGACACGGCCGAGTGGTCACAGTAAGCTACACAAACAGACGAGGACAACTCACATCACAACACTAACACTCATAGCTAGAAACTATCCTAGAGCAGATTGTTGGGGTTGTAGCATGGTTGGAATAGGCATGACCCCATGCTCGTTGCTTTGCACTGCTGCCCCCTCTAACTACTATAAGGTTTGTAAGAGGAAAACTGAGCATTGAGGAGTTGGCGCCAGAAAGGCAGACATAACTGAGAATGAATGGATTAGCAACTGTGAATCAGAGCAACAGAGAGACCCCTCACACAACTAGGCCTAGCTTAGCTCTATAGAGCTTGTTACTCAGGTTACCAAGCAATCAAGAAATTCTCTGTTTTCCTGGCAGGCTGAGTTTTCTCGGCAAGACCATGCCAGGCACCCAACAGCCCAAAATCTGGGCGTCGTCCGGTTTTCGTGTAAAGTGGACCATTCCTAAATACCCAAGTTGTAAACGCAGTCGTACGGTCAGAATCATCACAAAAAATAGCAACAAGGAGTTATAACTACCTAAACCCAGGCACAGTCTAGGCTAGAATGACCCTGGCGACAACGGTGCTCGAATAACCTGAAACTCGGATACTAAGCAGAACATGACGCTCCAAGTGCAACCGTGTTGTCAAATCTTGCACAAGACGCGCGCAGTCGTGACTGCTAAAGTGGCCCGCCGATGGAGCCGAGGACATCAGGCATCTGAGGGAAGAGGCTCCAGCAAACCGCGTGCAGAAATCAACGTGTGTTGGTTCTTCCCGGTACCGCATCATCAAGTCCCGCGATACGCTCTTCTTTGAGGAGTTGTTTCCCTATGACCTCATTCGCTCCGGCTTGTCGATGTCCCTCCCGTCACATGGGGGAGTGGTGAGTCCGTCCTCTGTCTTGCTGCTTCCGGGCAACACATCACCTAGTCCCTCAGGGCCAGCACCCCCAGCCCTATCCGCTGGTCCCTCCGAGGCGGTAGCCCCAGTCGCGTCCGCCAGCCCCTCCGGGCCGCCGGCCTCGGTAGCGTCCATTGGCCCCTCGAGGCTGGCAACCCTAGTCGCATCCGCTGGCCCCTCCGCGCCAGCAGCCCTCTCCATGTCTGCTGGTCCCCCCGGGCCGGCAGACCCATCTAGGTCCACAGGTCCCTCCAAGCCGGCAGCCCCAGTCGCGTCCGTTGGCCCCTCGGCACCGGCAGCCCCGCCCGCATCTGCTGGTCCCTCCGGGCCGGCGGACCCGTCTGCGTCCACTGGCCCCTCTAGGTCGGCAGCCACTGTCGCGTCCGCTGGCCCCTCCGTGCCGGCAGTCCCATCCGCGTCTGCAAGTCCCCCCTGGCCGGCAGACCCGTCTGCATCCACTTGGCCCTCCGGGCCGGCAGCCCCAGTCGCGTCCGCTGGCCCCTACGCGCCCGCAGCCCCGTCCGCATCTGCAGGTCCCTCCAGACCTGCAGACCCGTCTACGTCCACTTGTCCCTCCGAGTTGGCAGCTCTGCCCACGTCCGTTGGTCCCTCCGCACCAGCAGCCCCGTCCGCCTCCGCCAGCACCTCAGACTCGGTGTCGTCTCCTACCGCGCTACACGCGTGCTCCCCGCAGCAATCTCTGACCCAGGTTGTCAGTGAGAACGCAGACCACCACACCGCGCCCTGTGGCGCATCGGCCCCCTATTGTCCCACGTGTCTCTTCCACTCCTACGACAGTGAGTCGGGATCCTGGCACCAAGGCCCTCGGCCTAACCACTTCGGCCATCATTAGAGACCTCCACCTGGGCTCCACACTGGGCTATGCCATGCTCCATGAGGAGCATCAGCATGTCGTCGCGGCTGCAGTTACGTACATCCCACCTGAAGCTCGAGATGTACACGCCCTCGCAATCCTCTCCACAGCACGCCCGGAGGACCCAGTCACCCTACGAAAAGCTCGAGCCTCCTTGGAGGCCGTACACTGGGATGCTGCCTGCGTCGACGAGCACGCTGCTATCCGGCAGCACCACGTGTATGACCTCATCGATCTCCCTCTGGGTCGGAAGGCCATCGGTGCCAAATGGGTGTTCCGGCACAAATTGAAGCCGGACGGGTCCTTCGAAAAATACAAGGCCTGCCCCACAACCAAGGGGTTTGCTCTGGTCCCTGAGGTTGATTACGACCAGATCTTTGTCCCAGTTGGTCGATTCTCCACTAGCCGAGCGCTCTTCAGCCTGGTTGCCCAGCACAGGTGGGAGCTACATCAAATGGATATGAGCAACACTTTCCTTCATGGCTCGCTGGAGGGAGAGGAGCTCTACATGGTGCAGCCTCTAGGCTTCGACGACGGCACTGGGAAGGTGTGGCGGCTACGGAAGGCCCTCTATGGCCTGAAGCACTCGCCTTGCTGCTGGAACCAGGTGAGTAGTAGCACGCTCCTCCGCGGTGGCCGTCTACGCAGCACTGCTGACCCTGCACTGTTCATTAGCCCGCGAGGCCAGACCTTCGCCATTGTCCTGGTCTACATCGACGATCTCCTCATTGTGTCGCCAGACATGGCTACCATCCAGTGTGTCAAAGACCTGATGCACAGTTCCTACTAGATGAAAGATCTCTGGTCTGCCTGAGTTTTCCTTGGCATGGAGCTCAAGAATGATCACTCCCAGATCGTCCTACACGTCCACCAGGCTGCCTATGTACAGAATCTATCCACTCGCTTCATCGAGGACCTGCCCTCGTGCCGAGTGCGTCCTCATCCATGTCACTGGATGGCCAGGTGAAGCTGAAGAAATCTGACCCAGCCATGGTGGATCCAGCTGACATGACCACGTATCTGCGAGTCATCAGGTCACTCATGTTCCTGGCGACGACGACACGCCGAGATATTGCGTTCGCCGTCAACCTCCTGGCTCAGTTCTCTTAGGAGTCGCGTCGCCTTCACTTTGTGACCGTGATCCGAGTACTGTATTATGTCATCTTGACTCCACGGCAAGGTCTCATGTTTCGCCGACAGCCGTTTGTTGTGGGCTACACCGACAATGATTGGGCCGGCAGTCCGGACGGCAAGAGCCACAGAGGCTGGATCTTTCAAGTTGGCGGCACGGTTGTGTCCTGGCACAGTGGTAAGCACGGGTGCATTGCACGTAGCACTACTGAGGCTGAGTACGTAGCCCTTGGCTTAGGCGCATGTGAAGGTGAGTGGTTGCGTCCTCTTTTGTCTGAGTTGCATCAGTCCGTCGCATCCATCCAGTTGCATTGTGACAATGAGAGTGCCATGGCCATCGCCGACAATGACGGTGTGCATCACACACGTACAAAGCACATTAATGTTGAATATCACTATGTGCATTCGTTTTTGCATGAAGGCAACGTCAGCATTGTGTGGGTTGTGACAGCACGGCAGCTGGCTGACTTCTTGACCAAGGTACTTAAGCACGACTCATTCAAGAAGGCTGTGAGTTTGGTTGGCGTGCGTTTGTGACTTGCACTCCTCGTCCCTGTCTGCGTCTCTACGTGCCCTGGGGGATTCTGCCTGTTGAATGTGTTGCTGCTCGCCCATGTACACTACGCCTGTGAGTTATGGGGGAGTGTTGGGTTTTTCTCACATCTCTCATTGTGCTCCGTTGTGTCCTCTCGGCTTGTGTACATCGGCGTGCAGATGCCTGACGGTGAGACTCGACGCTTCTGGAGTGTCGTCCGGTGGAGCCGACGCACGTTGAGGACTATGCGTAGTTCGCTCGAGACTCCTCCGAAAGCGACGTGCTCAGCTCCATAAGTAGGCCTCCTCGGCGGTCGGGCCGCCCGCGGTCACTGCTACTGCGGATGCTGTCTGCATGCATCCAGTTCTGGATCGGAATGTACTACTGCGTCTACAGCGTCCTGCTATGCTTAGGGTCCAAATCTCATGCTAGCGTGGCACTATTGTCACCAAGGACTAGTGTCGGCGCTACCTGGGTTTGGACAGTCATAACTCCTCACTGCCTTTTTTCTAGCCGAATCTGACTGCACGACTACGTTTGTAGCGTTGGTATTACCGTAGTGTCTTTTATATTCGCCTATTTTATAAAACCCAACTTAGTGACAGTGAAATTCGAATAATGTCTGGCCCAGTAATTTTGGATCTGCTTCGTCCAAAGACCCAGGTATTATTTTAGTTTTACATAGGTCAAAATTCTTGTTCACCTCCTTGGTCTGTCCCTTCAAGTGCGCGTGTAAACATTTGAAACTTCGGAATGTTGAGGGGGATGTCGCACCCTTTCCGTCATTTTGCAAGTCGCAGCCCCCTTCCTGACGGCGGAGCGCGCCGTCAAGAAGTGACTGTGTGCATCGGACGACGATCTGATGCACACAGTCTGTCACGTTCTACGCGCAGGCCCTTGGGGGCTGTGAGCAATTAACGTGGATATTCCCGACGGCTCGGAATCTTTACGTTGGGTTGTGGATGTGTTCTAGTCTTTCATGAAGTTTTCCATGCTCTACAGCAATTTTCTCATTACATTGTTAACTGAAAAATATGTGTAGAGAAACAAGGATTTGGGAATTTCTAGACTGTTTCGTACATAAAGGAAAAAATTAGGGTTCGATCACCATATACCCTAGTGCTCTTGGATTTCAACGAATGGAAACTTGCCAATTATAAAATCTATTAATTAGACGAGATTTTTTAGGTTTGAATTTTTTTTGTAGTCCACAATGGTCGAATCTGCATCAAATGGTACCTTGATTTCAACGTTTTATATGGAGAAAAACACCATTGAATTTTGAAATCCCTTAGCCTTTCACATCATATTTGTGTTCAATGATTTATATGGTATATAGAATTCATTGAATGAAAAAATGTATCACATTCAATCAATTAAAAAACAATTAATATCAAAATCCAAGAGCAGTAGGGTACCCAGTTTTTGGAACTATAAAACTCATTCGCCCGTCGTCGAGCAAGAAATAACGCAGGTATCAATGGATCGCAGGAAATCACGTAGGTATCAACGCCGACCGAGAAAGGAACCAGACGCCCACGTAGTAAAAAAAATTACTCGTCCGGGAATGGACAGAAATTAATAGCTCCGTAGCCCATGCACTATTTGCTCAAACGTGAATAGTAACGGAGCGGAACCCTTGTGCCCAAGCGCAGGTACGACGCCAAACCTCCAGGGGAGGTGCGGAAGACGCAGGTTGAGGGGAAAATATTGTGCACAAACCATGTCCTCTCGGACCTAGGTTTGACGCATATCGTTCTTCGTTGTGCACCATTTGCATCAATTAATGCTATGTGTGCGTGGAGGCATTACACACGTGTCATCGGATATGTTGCCGACGAAGGACATTGGACCGTTAGTGACAACCGAGAGATCCTCGTCAGCCTCGCTGACAAGGCAGAACGCCAACCGCCACCTCGCACACGACAACGACCCATTCTGATATGACGTAGTGGAAAGGGTGCGGAAGGCCAACTGTTGCACAAACCGAGCTCGTAAAAGGAGTTCATGAGGTAATTTGACGGCATTGGCAACTTGTACTTCAAGACGGTAAATGCACTACCAGGCCATGGCGTCCTCGCACCACTTTTCGCTAAAGGGTCGTCCATTGCTGCCTCTAGAGAAAAGGGCAGGAGTTGTCGATGATGTGTGCCACATGGACCTGTAGGATGCGTGGGTCGGGTGGGTTAACATCAAGCGCATGTGGTACTCAAATGGACTCGTCCCGTGTCCTGCAGACCCATACAACATGTGCTGGCTCATGGGCGTCAAACCGCCGCATCGCCGTCCTGCATGGTGCCCGGCTCACTGGCAGCCATGGGTCCATCCGAACCCACTGTGGTGTGCGAGATTGTAAACCAGGAAATTTTTGACAGGACAAAGACTGAACAAGACGCGTTGAAATGCTGAACCACGGCTCCTTGTCAACTTTATAAGTCACGACTTGTGCATATTTTACTTCTCCTACACTGTTTCCACGTGGAAACATGTCTCCTCCGGATCCGCTGAAGCTGCGAGGTTGTCCGATGCCGCCGCTCCAGTTGTGGGATGGAGGACCGGATGCTCCTTGATTTGGTCCAAGGGAAGAACTTCTTCCTCCACGACCCCGTATGGACCAGTTTGATGCATGGGTCTCATGGAACAACATCAAGACCCTCTGGGACTCGAAGAATTTGGGCCCCCCTCCAAGTGATCCATTCGACATGTGCCACATCATGTGCGTGAAGCTGCCACATTGCCGTCCTATCTGGTGCCCACCACACTGGCAGCCATGGGTCCATCCGGATCCCTTATGGTGCGCAAGACTCTGACCACTTCGGAACAGGTGTACGACCGGGTACATGGGTTATTCTGTCATGACATTTTGTACCTCAAGTACAGGGTATTCTAGTATTTTTTAGACCCTCTTTTTCAACGCATATGACAGATATATCACATATTTATGCAATGTGTGCTGCACAAAACGAAAGACAGCGGATCATTGTCTAATAGATTAAGCATAGAAGCTGCCACATGTGCCACAGCATGTGTGTGAAGCTGCCACATCGCCGTCCTACCTGGTGGCCACCATAGTGGCAGCCATGGGTCCCTCCGGATCCCTTATGGTGTGCAAGTGTATGACCACTTCGGGCGGTGTAGGACCAGGTGTACGTGCTATTTTCTCTTGACATTTTGTACCTCAACTACCGGGTACTTTAGTATTTTCCAGAGATTCTTTTTAAACTCATATGACACATACGCCACGTATTCATGCAATGTGTGCTGCACGATATGAAACACAACGGATCATTGTCAGAAAGACTAAAGATTGAACCTCAAACATCTGCCACATAATGTGTGTGCAGCCGGCACATTGCCGTCCTCTCTGTTGCCCACCACACTGGAAGCCATGGGTCCATCTGGATCCCTTATGGTGCGCATGACTAGGACCACTTCGGGCGGTTTAGGACCGGGCACATGTGTTATTTTGCCATGACTTTTTCTACCTTAAGTACAGGTATTTCCGTATTTTCCACACCATTTCTTTCAGCTCATATGACAGATACCTCACATATTCATGCAATGTGGTAGGCCATGTACTGATTGCATATGTTTTGGAGACCATTACCATGGTTTCCATTCACATTGCAAGTCACGAGAAGCAGAAATCCTGTTCTTCCATCATTCCATGACGGAATGAACCAAAGGTTCGGTTGAAGTTAGCAACACCACTTCATGCAGAGAGCACATCACTCGAAAGGACCGGGTTTTCCGTTCACTATCCACTGCTGCACTTGTGGGGGTAGTTTGTGGATCCATCCAATGATGTCCCACATGGGGCACAAGCGCACAGTACTGCCAGAAGACTATGCACGAGCAGGATTAATGACCGTCCCGTTGTCAAGGTCTTCAACAGCATCATAGAAGACTTCTTCCGGTATGTATTCTGAAAGAGCACCCATGTCAAAGGGTTCAGGGCACGTGCTATAGTACATCCTCACCTGTAAATGTTTGTATTCCGTCTGCAACCTCGACATCAAACAACATGTGCCAGCTCAATACAGAAATGAAGTCACCATAGGTAGTGTTGTTGGGAAAAGAGTGCACTCCATTGAGAAAGACTACAAATGTTGGAGAGAAGGACAAATGACTGTGATCCATGCTTTTATACATTCCAAGGAAGCATGGGTCACGGTAGTCATAGTAAATGAAATGACATGTCTTTCTTGGTACTGTAATGCAACAAGTTTAGCTTCTCGCATAACTGCACTTCCATTTCACCATTGCAACAACATGGACAGGGGTATTTTATTGAAAGCAAATGAGTGAACTTGGTTGAAAGGAACCGCGGGACTAGGAATCACAGCCATGCCTAATACAAGGACACTACTATGTTCTACATAGACTCTGGCCGCCCACTGCCCATGCGGCGCACACCGTCAGCCCAAGGCTTGTACTTGCTTCCAACCTTGGCCATGCGGTGTTGGAATACTCCGATGTACGCCTGCACAGTGACATGACAATGTTGGTAAGAAATGGATGTTGGTGTGTCCATGCAATGAACATTTCTACAACACATAAACACAGAACTATCGGAAACTCTCACCTTAAATTCCAAGTGCATCCATGCCTCTTATTTCGTGGCCCGGGGCATCTTCATCTACCTCATCATCCGCGTCGTCGTCTGCCGCCTCTTCTCCTGCATCACCCTCTCCATTTTCCTCCAGTCCACCATGCTCCTCCATCACCCTGGCACCTTTAGCGTCGTGCTCTTCCTATGTCAGCAGTCCGGTCTTTGGCTCTGCCGCATACCCCAGGGAGTCCTCACTGCCACTGTCAGACACGTTGTCGTCGAAGTCATCCGCAACTGCCTCACCAACTTCGTCGTCCGTCGAGGACCCCCTGGGGTCTGCCTCAGGGTCGTAGTCCGACGCCTAACTGTCGTCCGTTGCTGCCCCTTCTTCTCGCCTTGCCCCTTGATCTGTCTCAGCTCGAGCAGGTCGTCCTCCTGTTGTTGCCTCTCTTTCTGCTCTTAGCACAGCTGCAGCTTTGTGAGGCCGAGGTGCAGCAGGGTTTGGACACCTCTTCTTCGTGTGCCCCTTACAGCCACAGTTCGGACAGATGAAGTTCCGTTTCTGGGGTGGCGCACGCTCCATGCGGGCACTCCTGGGACGACCACGGCCACGCCGCGGACCGGGTTGGCCCCAACCAGGTGGCGCAGGTTGGTTCAGTCCGGAAGAGGACAGTGAGGGCATGGGGTTGCTGTAGGTGAGGCTCCAATACTGCACCGTCTGTCCGCGGCTCACGTGCACTGTTGGGTCCTCGCCTACCTGCATCATGAGCACACACGCATGCTGGCATGGCTGGCCGAATTCGTGTCACCGACGACACTCACAGCTTCCCATGGCAAGATCCACGTGCCGGTGTACGTTTGTTAGGCCACGAACCACTGCCGACGACGGGCCCTCGATGATGACGTCGTAGTCATGCGCAACTGCAGAGCTGTGAAGCAGGCGTCTCGTCGGAGCCGGGGCAAGAGTCTCATTGCACTTGGCTATCTGCTCGCGGCGCTGCGCCATGATGCCATGCACAAAGTGGTACACTTGCAGGAAGCAGTAGAAGGGGTAGAGTTTGCGGAGGCTCCTCAGACGGGCGTTCAACGACTCTGAAGCGTTGCTGGTGATATGCCCCTCCCGAGGTACAGGGCACATGTATGAGGTCCATTTCTGAAGAGGTATGCCTCCCTCTCCGTCCCGACCTGTGATGAGATAGTTCGCGGCACGTTCGCTCACTGCCCGTAGGTGACGTGCTGCCCGGTGAAATTGGTCGTGGATTGGTGCCTGTGCGCACTTCCAGGCCTAGTAGGCCGCCTTCTTTCCGAACTTCTCTTGAACGTTTCTACGGAGATGCCAGGCACAATAAATGTGGGTAGCACCAGGCAAATGTCGTACCAGGGCCTTCGCCAGGCCAGCTTCTCTGTCAGACACAATGACGGCACCTGCAGTACAAGTGCTAGGGTAAACTGTTGCGAAATTCTCACAAAACCACATCTAAGTCTCCTCGTTCTCACTGGACACCAGAGCCCAGGCAATCGGGCATGCGTGGTTGTTTGTGTAAAAACATTGCGCGACCAGCATGACTTGCTTGTGGTCGTTCTTCAGGAATGTGCCGTCCATTGTGATGATCCTCCGGCTGTAGTCCCAACCAAGACGGGTGGCGCCAGGCGCCAGAAAGGCCCATTTGAAATTGTTCTGTGCATCCTGCTCCGCAACAGCATGCGTAGCCAGATCAATGCGTTTCATCTGCAAGTTGACATGAGGAAATTAGAACACCTTGAAAGACAAAATTGAAACAGTATGACAACAAGAGTTCCACGTACATCGCGGGACGTACCTCCTGACACAGCGCCGGAAACATAGCCCACGATTTCGCCTTGGCGTCCATGTGGTACGCCTGAGCCATGGTTCTTGCACGGTACAGCGTACTATTGGCCACCATAATACCCGCGGCTTCCTTGATTATGGTTCTGATTGTGGCTGGAGGTGTTGTCGGATCACGCGTCATTTGCTGCGATATGTGCCTTGCAATCCACCTTGTGGTTCGGGCAGGGCTCCCACGGCCAAGAGTCCGCGTGCAGCAGTGCCCTTCTGTGATATGGGACAGCTTTACCGCACCCAGCTTCGAAGCGACAACTGCGTGAACGTGACACGCGCAACCACGTCTGACAGCCTCCAAGCATCATACGTCGATCCGTCCAGACTCGCTGCGTACCCACTGTAGCCCAAAGTGGTTGGCTACCACGTAGTCTTCGATGGCCACCCTGCATGCAGCCCTGTTGCAAACTTTCTACCCTCCACGAGGGCGTCACCATCAGCCTTCCTTTTCTTCATCGTAGAATCGGGGGAGCTGTCTGACGTTGCTGCAAAAAGGAGAGGAAAGGGAGTTCACGAAGCATCCCCAATGTGAAGTTAGTGGACCGGGATGACAGTCAAAGACGTACTGTTCACAAGTATGACAAACGCAGAGCAGCAAGAACGGACGTTCATGACAGCATGACATTCAAATGAGTGCAATAAGAGACACGCAAATTACTAGTAAAGCCACTAGGACATAGTACACGGTGCCTTATCCACGACTAGGTGTATGGTGGAGCCTCGGTCTGCTCCGGGGAGCGTGGCTCCATTCGGAACAACCGCATGGTCTCCTCAGCTTTTGCTTCCAAACGTGTTTCCCTGTCCTCATAATCCCAATCTCTGTTCAGCCAGAAGAAGAGTTCTTCCTTGGCACCTGATTCACGGTAGAAAACGTGGTGTGCCAGACTGTCAGGTTGAGCTGGAGGAGGCACTGGAGGAACACCATGGTCGGCAGGGCGATAGGCGCGTTGCTGAGGTGGTGGTGCAACGGGACGTGCCACAGGTTGGACAGCGGGTGGAACAGCGGGCCGTGCCGCAGGCCGGGCAGCGGGGGGTACAGCGGGTCGTGCCGCATGTCGGGCAGCGGGTGGTGCAGCGGGTCGTGCCGCATGTTGGACAGTGGGTGGTGCAGCGGGTCGTGCAGCGGGTTGTGCAGCGGTTGCTGCAGCAGTTGCTGTAGTTGGGCGTCCAACGGGTGGTACAACGCGCGGTGCAGTGGGTGGTGCAGTGGCTGGTACAGCGGGTGGGTCAGCAGGTGGTGCAGCGGGCAGTGCAGCGAGTCGTGCTACGGCTGGTGCCGCTGGTCTTCTAGCGCATGGTGCCGCAGGCTGAGCAGCGGGTGGTGTAGTGGGCTGAGGGTCTGCGGGTAGTGCACCCAGCGGCGCCACACCCACGGCAGTGGAGCGCCACCCCGCAGCCGTCGGTGGGTTGGGCCGTCCAAAGTTGCACCGCCTTGGGTCTGAAGGGCCACACACAGTTGTGGCGCCTGTTGCCAGCAAGGGCGCATGATGTGGAGGTAGCGGCCATGGCACGCGGAACTGAGCCGTCCCAGGCAAGCCCCTCTGGCCGGAGGTGACAGCCCGTCCTCGTGTGATTGGGCCTAGCGGTGGTGAGAGCGCGGCAGTTGTAGAACGCAGTTCCTGGGCACATGAGAGGGGTGGGCGAGTGGGTGGCTTTGTTGAATGTACACGAACCATTCGAGAAGAGGCAGGAGCCTCCGCCCTCCGGGCACTGCCCCGGGTCTGGGGCGCCATAGCGCCAACAATGGGCACATTGGCATTTTCTGAACACAATGAATGCCTGAGATACCCTGCAAATCGACTCAACTCGCTTGATTAGGTAGGTGAGCGCCATGTTGACGCTCCACCGCGAACACACGAAACCCTGGCATAGTCGCACATCGGTGTTGGAGAAGCCGAAATGACATACAGAGGAGGGGGGCTCGCTAAGCCCCCTTCCATGCTCATTCTGACTCTTACTTTCCGCCAACGCATGTCAGGGACCATTACAACGTACATGGACGGGTTATGCAACCAATCCGCATGCAGTTCACACGTGAGGCAGGGGTCAAGGGTCAGTGGAGTGCCTCCATTTCCACACATGCAGGTTCCGCAGCCAGGCTGGCATTTGAGCATACAGGTCGTGTTTCATCCGCCTTATTGTTTATGAGTGTACGTAACGTCAGCATGGCAAAGGCATTTATGCCTAATCACACCTAAATCATACACTGTTCAATTAATGTACACCCCAAAACCACTCGTATGGAACCTTCGACGAACCTTCGGCAAAACAACCCAGACCCAGTTGTACACACAAAGACCTATGAACATGAACAATAGAAACAGACAGGGCATTCCAGATGGTTCGTGGAAGGAACTCAACGTCTACCCTCAATCAAAACACTAGACAGAACCTTCGATGAAGCTTTACAATGGAAAAAAACTTTCACCTGTACACTTGCACAGCAGTGAATCACGGCAGAAATGAACAACTACTACAGGACGGCACGTTTCAACGAAACTTCCACCATGCAGCACAACCTTCTATGAAGTAATACAGCTGAAAACAGACACAAAGAAACTTCCAAGAGAACAGCACACACGTACATGAAAGAATGGAAACTTCCACGAAAGACGACCCCGCAGGGCACATTGCCATTAGAACTCCCAAAAATCACCTTAACACAATATGAACCTTCCAGGAAGAACATCACCACGGTAACATAGGCAACATCCACGAAACTTACCGAAACACATGTGTGTGCTACCGACAGGAACCACTAAACACATTGTGAACAAACCCACAGCACCCACCTACACCCCCCCCTCCCCCCCACAAAAGTGTATCCGCACAATGTATTGGATAGTGTACTACTCCATATAAGACTATGAACACAAATACATTAATGTACACCCCGCCTCCTCGCCCAGTAGACCCCCCCCCCCCGAGGGGAAAAGTG
>SZWC01000083.1:430402-462489 GCA_023375785.1 Penium margaritaceum
GAGGAGGTGAGAAAGAGGGGGAGGAGGGGGAGGCGAGGCAGCGGCCGCGAGGGTATCTGCTGGAAGCTTGGAGTTCGTGCGGGTAGGTCTTGAACAGTGTCGGTGAAGCGGGTTGCGACGTGTGCGTGATGGACAACTCCTAGCGATTTCTGCTGCCCGAGCTGCAGTCCGGACTGGATGGGAGGGCCGACGGTGTTTGAGCACTCACAGACGTGCATGTGAGGAGGCTAGAGTGCAGAAAGGAGAAAGGAGGTAGCTGAAGAACCTAGTCGTACTCTCCTGCCGAATGTTGGAGTGGCTGAGTAGGCGTTCCACAAATGATTCGTTTTCTTCTGACTGCCGCACACCTACTAATTGCGGCTTAAACATGAGTGTGGTTTACCGCCGAAGCCCGTCTGTTACGCGCTATAAAGTCTGAGAGTCACGCCGAGGTACGAAGCATTTTAAGAATCCTCCTCCTCTTGTTGACGAGACAGCCAAAAGCTGTTCGAACACGTTTCGAAAGTTTTGGCTAACAATTTGGTATGGTAGGCGACAGCGCCGGCTGTCAACAGCAGATTCTGGAAACCACCAAGCATGGGCTCGGCAGCGACAGCAGCTGATTTTGTCAACTTGTGATAGTCGCTGTTAGATCGCCAGCAAGTGCACTTCGTTTGCCTTCTGACGGTGAGAAGAGAACGAGCCCAAGGCAACTCTGGCCAGCTCGGGCCTCGGTTTTGCTAATCCTTCGTTCTCTTCACGCAATACCGTAGTTCATCTGAGGAGCCCTCCAACGTTTCGTGTCAACGTTCCGTACGGCTTCAAAGACAAGCGGCAAGTTTACCGACTGAAAGACAGCAGTCATTGCCAAGGCCTATTCGGTGGTGTCCACGTGACGCCGAACTCGCCGACCCGAATAAAGCAGGGTTGGCTGCAGAACAGCCGTAAGTAAAGTGGAGCGCACAGTCGATTCATATTCGTTCCTGTTACATACATTGACCCAACTTTCTACATAAATCAAAATCGAGACGTTCTGCGCGCAGACAACTCCACGCTGTTGAGAGACTTGTGTGCGACAACAGATATTAAGCATGTCCACTGGCTGCATGTGCTGTTCCCATCGCGCCGAAGATACAAGCAGCAAGTCCACTGCCACGTCAGTGGACAACTGCTACCCCTTATTTCAAGCACCTCATCCGTGCCGCTGAAGCTTATTTCATGTTGAAATAACAATTCCTGGGAAAACCAGAAGTCAGGGGCTGCTAACACGGATACGTTCCTCTACCTCGCCACCGGGGGAAGAAAATCAGTCGGAATAACCGCAGATCGAGAACAGATCCTGAATCATAAATGCGACGTACGTGAGGGGTTTGTGGAGTGGTGAGTGACCACCTCATGAGGAGTTTCGAGGGAACGCGTGAATCTTCTGTACGAGGGGGCTCGGGGATCGACACAGAGGGATCAAGGAGCGTCGACATAGCGGGGAAGGGGCCGAAGTTCTTCGGTTCCGGTTTTTCATGACGCATTGAGGGATCGACAAGGGCCCCATGAGTTCGCACGCATGCACATGTGTTGATGATGGGAGCCTGCACCAGTCTTCACTCCTTTTTCTTTCCTCCTTGTCTAAACCAAGTAAGGCAAGATAGCTGCTCTTGGCACCTCCACAAGCCCTGATATTGAACCTGGAGTCTGAGAAGTTTCCATCATATAAAAAACATTAAAATAATATAAATCAGATAATTATTTCTTTATAGAGGAATTTACATTTGTTTAGCTCATTCCATCCTCTCCACATCGCTTGAACAAATCTCTGGCCTTTCAACAATTGAACAAGATAGTGTGAGGGTCTGACAACCTCAACCACCGCGATTTAGGACCAATGGGCCAGGATAATATTCCATTTCGGTGCAAGTACACACGGCCAGATAATTTCTATTTAATCAAAACCTATCTTTCTTGCCTTCTTTCGTTGATGAGTGGGAGCAAATGATAAAACATATTTTTCATCATAATCCAATCATTTATAATTATTATTCACTACATTAGCCTTCACTTGATTGTTTTCAGAACACTGCTTACAAGAGCTTTAGGGAAGCGAGGTACCTCGGCACCAACTGCCACCTTGAGTAAAACTCCACCACACGTAAAAGAATTAGTGCAAAGATGGATATAGATGAATTTCATTGCGATTCAAAATGCAAATCAGGAGGATGGAACATGTCGGAACATGGTTCTCGGATGATACCATTCAAAAGTCAAATAAGTCGCAAAAAATGAGCTCCAAGGAATTTCGAGACCTCGTTTCTCACCATTCTTAGATGAGAGGATCGGTTTAATCATCCATACAGGAATCCAACAATTGGGAAGAAAATATTGCATGAAATCCATCGATTGGGTGGATTCCGAATGGGGCTTAGGCGCGGCCAATCATAACAAAAATTGTTTAAATGGCCGTTCGTTTTTGTAAAACTACAATATGTAGACCAAGTAGGCCAAAACTTTTGTAGGTTGTCCAAAAATGAGAGTGGTGTTGTAGCGCGCGGCCGGTCCGACGTGGCTCGCACGGGGTCCCTGGCCTGTGGGCGGGCGGACGGGATGGCTTGAGGGTCGGAGACCCTCAAGCACCGCGGTTTTGGCCTAGTTGGCCAAGGATTCCGTCCGTTCCGTTACAGGTGTAAAGAGAGGCAAGTGAGAAGATATAGCCATGGACTGATGGGAAGCAGAGAAGAAAATGTTCCATTGTGCCCACAGGCAGAAAATAAGGTAAAAAATATATTAATCTACTATATAAAAACTTGTTCTTCTTGCCCTTTTGATCGAGTAATTTATGGTTCAATTCGTTACGTCCTTCATGCACAAGTTGAAAGGGAGGTGGGAAAACTTGAAGCGTTTTATAAAGCACTGTGAGGATTCATTTTTCCTAGTTATCCTTTTAGCAAGCCAAGATGCCAACGTGTATCAATATGAAAGGGTTCATTCCTGAAGAGGGGGGTGTGTGTAGGAGGTATAAACGTGCGGGGGGGAGAGAACTAGGGACCAAAGGTGTGCGCAACGCCATGGATGATGCAAAGCTCACTTAGACATGAGTGAAACAGAAACGTTTCGAGCAGTTTGATCGTGAGGACTTCTGTTTCTCGAAAGGCAAATTCCACCTCACATATCACTCATGCCACGTGACCACCGCCACCTTTGGGGTTGGGCCAAACCTCCCATAATACCCTATAAACGTCTGCCGCCGAAAGAATCACAAGAGCATGATCCCAATACGATCAGCAACCAACGATTAATCAAAGAAATCCACAACCAACCATTATGAAAAATCCACATCATCCTGAAGTGTATGTGGACATGCCACCATCGTGAGCTTTTTCCGACTGTATTCAATGTTAGAAATTCCAAAGAGCTGCTTTGCGACTTATTGGCACAAGCCTAACCCAATTGGTGTTGGCAACATTTATGCAGGCAAAAAGCCCCCCAAGAGACTGGAACATGCCCGTGCCTTAGAGTACCACGTAGGTTGCATGGTAACCACGTTCATTTATTCTCCTAAATAGACACATGTGTGTGCAGATTATTGGATGTTGTTCTTAATGTGCTGGTTATGTACTCCACAACGATGAAGTTGGTGCAGTGATTGGCAAACCGTATGAGGAATTAAGGATGTTATCGTGATATTGCTCGGTGCAAATCTGTTAGGAATTCTCCTCAATAAGTAGTAGGTATTTTCCTGGCATCCAGGTCGTGGCGGTGTAAAGGGCCTGGATTGTGAATAGTGTGTAGGCATGCGCACAAGGTAGCGCATTCCCTTGACCATCCTCTTGGGAAGATTGGGAGATATGCACTACAGTGTTGTACAAGCACACAAGGTAGGATTACCTAATCATGCCTAGCTAACATGCATCTAAGGTTATAGAACAACATCTACTGCATCATTTCCAATGTGTGAGGTTCAAAGCAATCACATCATCTGTCTACGAGGAGAGTTCTCCTTCAAGCTTCTAAAGGATGGGCATCTGTGACTCTCCATCAATTTGTGTAGCATAATCAACGGTGGAGGAGGATAACTTATAGAGGAAGCCACATAATGAAGAAAATTCACCATGAAGTTGGATAAAGCTTCCTTCAGCACAATGCTTCCCCAAGGTTGATCATATAACCAAGTAACATCTTAGAACGGGGGGGAGCTTCCTCTACCTGGAAGCTTCATACATGCAAAACCAAGAGGTGACTTTTTCCACGACACATGAAGAAGCTTCTTCTTAAAGGCAGTCAAATTGCCATGGCCACATGTATATAAGGCGATGGCCTCAATCCTTCAAGAGCTTTAGAATTTAGCTACTCAGTCATCATCGTCACCTTGGCTCCTGGAGTGCATACTAGAGCGCCCAAGTGAAGACTCTAGTGGAGTTCTCTTTGAAGATCCTTGTTAGCCTGACACTCACGTGCCATTCTGGGTGGTGGATGCCTGACTACCTGGAGGCCAGAGTACCTTGAAGATGGTGGCAGTGCCAAGAACCCTTGCATCGATAGTCTTGAAAAGTTTGCAAGGATTTGTCCCTTATGGGATGCCAGAGAGCTTAGTGCCTTGTACATAGCTATGTTGGCTGACTCGTGCTTGTAATTTGAACTGTGTATTATCAATGTAGAGATCACATTTATCTCTTGTGTACATGCTATCTTGTTGAGAATCAAGATCGTTGTACAAGGAGAAAAAAACATAGAATTTGCTGCCACAAACCGAACCACTTCCTCAGTGCAAACTCTGTCATGGTATCATAGCCTCGGTGGTGCTTTCAGTGAGAGTAGTTGATAGTGCAAGTCTTTGGATTGGTGAAGCGCTGCTTCACCAATCCAAAGACTATAGAAGGAGGAGACGAAGATCTTCCGTTATCATTCAGAATCAATAGCCTTCACAAGTGCTGTGAGTCCACAAGTCAAGGGATCATCAAGCAAGATGGAGGGGTAGGGCAAGAGAGAGGGTTCTCATGTACTTGAGGGTCATTATGTTTTGCATGGATTGCACATGGGCTAAAAACAAGGACTTCATGTCGTAAACCATGCACAATGCCATTCAACAGAAGCTCAACGCTTGGCGGATGAGACGCAACGTTTGGCTCAACAAGAAGCTGCAGCGTGACGTGTTGTGGAACATGAGGAAGAGGCACAGACGTAGCAGCTGGGGGCATAAGAACTCCTAAGTTAGCAAGACCAGGTCATGCATGTTACATAAGCTACTCAAGTGCAACACTTATAGGCAGATCAAGCAGCACAAATTGCTCTGCTTCACCAACAGGTGACCTGGTTTTAGCAATAGTTGCAGTAGTTTGAACATCATCAGTAGTAGCAAAAATTGCAACAAAGCAACAGCAGCAACAACACTGTAACGAGGTGCCCATATTTTTCTGGCATACTCCGGGCCTCGACTGAGTTTCAGGGACATCTGGGCCATTTTCTGTTATTCGGAAATTGGGCTCGCGGTCAAGCTCGACTTTGCTCGACCGTAAGGATGCGAGGATGCGAGGACACAAGGATGCGAGGAGCGAGCGAGAAAGTTCCAGCTCCACACGCCAACGGCGTATTTTTCTTGCACCTTTCCATGGGGTTCCGAACACGCCATGCAAGGGTGGTTTTCCTCTTCTCGGCGAGTAGCGTACTAGTTACGCTATCCGACGAGGGACTGTCTCGATGGCGGACCTCCGACACCAGACGCGGTCAACTGCGACAGCGGTACTTTCGGTGGCGTGCATAACAACACGACCACACTCACCACAAGGAAGCATATGCGGTGACGTGCGACACACACAACAACTCATCGAGAGAAAGGACAGACCGTCGATCTCGACGATTGACGGTCAAAAAGTTTTTGCACTAGGCATTAGGTGCAAGTAGAGCACTAAGTTCAGGTGCAAGTAGAGCATTGGGATCAGGATCAAGTAGCTTGCTACAGCAAGCTAGGAAAGAAGCAGGCAAGGGCTACGACCAGCAGGCCGAAAAGTATAAATACCGTTTACTTTGTTCATTGTGATTACCTGTGATTTCCTAGCTCTAGCTTTCAGACATCGCCAAGTCTATCTTTCCGCTGCGACTGTGCTCTCCACACACCAAGGCTAAATGTTCAGAGAGCACAAACTCTCAAATATGGTATCAGAGCCAGAGCCACGCGTTGAATAGAAGTTCTGCCGAGGCTCGCAAAACTTCAAGCAGCAAAGGCACGGACTACGCCGTCAACGTTTAGGTTGATCGAGAGGGAGATTGTTGGACCAGACTTCGAAGCCACTTCACGAGCCAACCTCTAGAAAGTCTTTCTACATTTTCGAAGTGTCCACACGACCTACCGTGCGTGCGTGGAAGATAATGGGTGACTCCCACGCACTTCGAAGACGTCAAATTTTCACCCGAGACTGCCGAATTACTGCTGAAATGTTTTTTATTACTGCCAAAATGCTGCCAATGTTTTTCTGAGGATCTCTTACAGCCAAAAACCATCCAGAGCCATGGAGCAGGCCTTTGAGCAGATCATAGAGCAGCTGGGAGCCCTCAAGGTGCAGAATGAGCGGCTCAATCGGTAGATGGCTGACCTACGGGATGGGACTGACGCTAGACAGGTTCGGATGGCCCGGTCGAGGAGTGCGCTAAGACTAAAGCCGAAGGCTTCGGAAGAGGTCAATCTCTCAGTCAAGGGTGCGAGCGTATGGACCTGGTTGTTTGCGATGAACAGCTACTTTGAGGCTCTGGGTCACCCTCCAGAGGAGGATGTTGTACGTGTATCATTTGTGGCGACGTTGCTATGTGGAGGAGCATTGGAGTGGTGGAGGCAGCTAAATATTTGGGCCACTTGAGGTGGAGGTGGGAACGCAGTTGTATAACATGCCGTGTTGTGGAAACCAGGCGTGGGGCAAGCTGAAGCTCGCATGCCAACGACATGGGAGCAATTTGAGCAAGCCATCAGCAATCCGTTTGATCTCGTCTACGTCTCCATGGTCGCACGCAACAAGCTGAAGAAACTGAAGCAGATCAGCTCAGTGCAGGAGTACACACACTGTTCCTTGGTGTTGTGCTCGACGATTGATGACATGAGTGAGCCGGAGATGGCATACAAGTACCATGACAGTTTGAAGGCACAAAGCCAGCACACACTGGCATGAAGTGGAATCACGGAGTTCCAAGCGATGGTTACAACTGCTGAGCGCGTTGACGTTCTACGCTGCCATCAAGGGGATTTATATTAGATCAAGAGAACTTTCAGTGTTGAGCACAGCACAAACAAACTGACCCTATGGAGATTGACGCATTACAAGTATGCTAGCAGCAGAGCAAGCCGCGTGGAGGGAATTATTAGATCTATAGGCAGCTTGGACACCACAAGGAAGACTACAAGAAGAAGCAGTAGGGAAACGGCAACCAGCAGTGAGTGGCAGATGGCCAAGTACTGGGAAAGCTTTACGTGCATCGGCAAACCCGAGCCCCAAAATTCCTTCGACAACTTGGGAGCTACCGAGTGTATTGTTGCGGAGCGAACAAATTGGGAGCATTCTAGGAATCCTCTTGAAAGCCGAAACAATATCAGCTGGTTTTTCTGACGGCGAGGGACACCAGACTTGCCGGCAGATTAAAGCATTGCTGGATTGTGGTGCGTCGCACAATTTTTCCAACGACGAGCTTGCAGAAAGGTTGAAGCTTGCTCCGATACCTGGGAAGCCAATGAAGGCCAAGTTGGTGCAAGGGGAGCTTAAGTACAGAATGCCTCCGTATCCTTTGAGGGTCCGTCTGGGCAAGCTGTTGTGCGAGGCAAACTTTCGCACGTGTCCGATGGATGCCTACGACGCCGTTTTGGGGTATTGGTTGTACCGGTGGAATCCTGCTGTGGAATGGATGCACAACCAGGTGAAAGTGAAGAGAAACGGAGAGCAGATAGTTTTGCCATCGTGGACAGAGGGGAAGGATTTCAAGGCACGCAAGGTGCCGAAGTTGAGTTACGTGTAGCTAAAGCGCTGTGAGCACAAGGGGGATCAAGTGTATCTTGTATGGGTGCGGTAGAAGGAATTAGCTTAAGAGGTTGAAATGTTGACAGCAGACGCAAAGCAATAGGAGGGAGAGCAACAGAAAGCAACAGTATCAGAGATGTCGAAAGGCGTTAAGGGAGTGTTGGATAGGTATGGTGACGTGTTTCCTGTTTAGCTACCGAAGGGTTTACCACCGAACCGGGACATCGACCACAAAATTGAGCTGGTTCCAGGAGGAACTCCAATGGTGTGGGCTACTTATCACATGAGTGATAATGAGCTGGATGAGTTAAAGAAGCAGTTGGAGGAGCTGACAGATTAGGGGTTCATAAGAATGCCGGTATCACCTATGCTACATCGGTCCTGTTTGTGAAGAAAAATATAGAGGAGCTGCGGATGTGTGTGGACTCTCGTACAGTATCCAACGTAGCGATCAAGAACTGGTACCCGCTGCCAAGGGTCGAGAAGCTGTTTGACCAGCTGAGGGGAGCGCAATACTTCAGCAAGATTGACCTGTGCTCTGGGTACCATCAGATCCAGATTGCAAAGCTAGATGTGGAGAAGACGGCTTTTGGAACATGATACAGTCATTTTCAGTACCTCGTGATGCCGTTTGGGTTGATCAATACTAGTGTAATATTTATGAGCCTCATGAACAGGACCTTCCACCCACACTTGGACCACTTTGTTGTGGTGTTCTTTAAAGACATCCTCATATACTCCCAAAAACTAGAAGAGCATCAGCAACATCTTCGGTAGGTGTTGGCCATTTTTTTAAGAGAGAAGATGTTTGTAAAGCTCTCCAAGTGCGAGTTCAAGAAGAGGTAGGTGGAGTTCCTTGGGCATATCGTGAGCGGCAAGGATCTCTCCATGGACCCAAAGAAGGTGGAAGTAGTGAAGTAGTTGCCGACACCAAAGTGCGTGCATGACATCCAGGTTTTCCTGGCGTTTTTCAACTACCACTAGAAGTTCATCCGGGGGTATGCAAAGAAGGCTGTGCCACTGACTCTGCTGCCGAGGAAGAATCACCAGTGGGAATGGGGCAAGTAAGAGCACAAGAGCTTTGAGGATCTCAAGCCGGCAATGTGCGACACTCCGGTTCTGGTGCATCCAGATTTGTCCAAGGAGTATGTAATGGCCATAGACGCAAATGACTATGCCACCGGGGTGGTGTTGATGCACGATCATGGGAAGGGGCCGCATCTGATTGTGTACGCATCGCACAAACTACGAGGTGCTGAGCTGGACTAAAAAATCCACGAGAAGGAATGCTGGCGGTGATTCATGAGTTCAAACATTGGAGGTGCTACCTTGAGACACAGCACAGTGTGGTCTTCACGGATCATTACGTCGAGAAGTACCTAAAGATGCAGCCGAACCTCAGTCACCGGCAGACTTACCGGATGGAATTCTTGGAAGGAAGTTTTGACTACAAGATCATGTTTAAGCCTGGGAGGGTAAAGCCAGCATATCCTCTGTCAAGGAGGCTAGACTTGAGCCACAACACTATCTCAATGCTGATGGGATCTCCTGTCATGCATACCCTGTTCAAGCATGGCTATGGCATGGAAGGTGAGTTCACAGGTGGTGCGTTAAAAGACACCTCGTGGGATAGAGCGTATTGGCGAAGGGGCAAAGAGCGGCGGATTGTGGCACCGGACTATGCGCCATTGAAGCAGCTATTGTTGGAGGAGTTGCATGAGACTCACTAATCGGGTCACTTTGACTTTGACAAGAAGCTTAAAGCCTTGGCACACCAATAATGGTGGTCGTCAATGGTGACTAAATGCAAGATGTTTGTGAGTAGTTGCGATGTGTGCCAACGTATCAAGGTGCTGATGACCAAGCCACCTAGGGAGCTACAACCATTACCTATACCAGAGAGGCTATGGACTGGCATCTCGCTTGACTTCATCAGCAGTTTGCATGTGAGACAACGGAGTAACAACACAGTGTTGGTGGTGGTGGACTGGTTCTCCAAGATGGCACATTTCATCACAAGTCCTGAGAGCATCACAACTGCTGGGACAGCTCAACTCCTCCTCAATCATGTTATCAAGCTACATGGAGTGCCGTAGTTGGTCGTCTCAGATTGCAGTCCATGTTTCACTTCGCGTTTTTTGAGAGATCTCATGGAGAAACTGGATACGAGGGTGCAGCTGACCACAACATACCACCCACGGAGGGATGGGCAGACGGAGTGCACAAACCAGATATTGGAGCAGCTGTTTTGGAGCATGGTCCCGCCGAATGGAGAGGATTGGGAGGAGAAGCTCAGAGTGGTAGAGTTTGCCTACAACTCAGCAGTGTCAGCATCAACAGGGTAGTCATCGTTTGAGGTGGTTTATGGCCACCAGCGTGTGAGCCCAACCGTCCTTGCTATATCAACATCTCTTCGAGCTATGCAGTAGATTGCTGATGGGTTTGCCACAACATGGGAAGTGGTGAGGCAACTGCTGTTGAAGGCATAGAAGCAGCACAAGCAGCAGACAGATAAGCATCAATTGGCGAAGGAGTTCCAAGTGGATGATCAGGTGATGCTGAACTCTACTAACCTGTAGCTGATGGGAGTTGGGAGTCCCAAGATGAATCTGCTATGGGTGGATCCGTTCCACATTCTGGAGAAGCGGTCGGCCATTTTCTCCAAGCTGAAACTGCCAGCTCACTACACCATCCATCTAGTGCTCCACATTTCCTTGCTTCCTGCCTATCGCGACCCAACGCCCTCTTCCAGGGTCGTTGGATAGCTCCATATCCTACTATCCAGGTTGAAGGAAGTGAGGAGTTCAAGGTTGAGAAGATTTTGGCGGAACGACAGGTAGGACATCGGCGTGAGTTTCTGGTGAAGTGGAAGGGGTACCCGGCGGAGCATAACTCTTGGGAGCTAGAGGCCAACTTCCATGGTGGGGGTACCAATACTGTTCTCCAGGAGTATCTCAAGCGTGCCGGGACGTCGCGCCTCCAACGGGGGGGGGAGGTGAATGTAATGAGGTGCCCATTTTTTCTGGCATACTCGGGGCCTGAACCTAGTTTCATGGGCATCTGGGCCATTTTTTGCTTTTTTAAATTTGGGCTCGCGGTCAAACTCAACTTTGCTCGACCGTGAGGATGCGAGGATGCGAGAATGCGAGGACGTAAGGACGCGAGGAGCGAGCGAGTGCAAGCTCCACACACCAAGGGTGTGTTTTTCTTGCACCTTTGCATGGCGTTCTGAACACGACATGCGAGGATGGCTTTCCTCCTCTCGGCGAGTAGCGTACTAGTTGTGCTACCCGCCAAGGGACTGTCTCAAAAGCGGACCTCCAACACCGGACATGGTCAACCACGGCAACGGTACTTCTGGTGGCTTGTGCAACAACAGGACCGCACTCACTGCCGGGAAGCATACGCGGTGACATGCGATACATGTAGCGGCTCACTGAGAGAGAGGACAGATCGTCGATCTCAACGATCGATGGCCGAGCATTTCACGCACTAGGCATTAGGTACAAGTAGAGCACCAGGTTCAGGTGCAAGCAGAGGATTTGGTTCAGGAGCAAGTAGCTAGCTACAACAAGGTAGGAAAACAGTAGGAAAGGGCCAGGACAAGTCGGCTGAATAGTATAAATACCTTGTACTTTGTTCATTGTGATTAACCTGTAAACCTGTGATTTTCCAGCTATGGCTTCCAGACATTTCCAATTCAATTTTTCTGCTACGACTGTGCTCTCCACACACCAATGCTAAATTTCCGGAGAGCACTCGCTTTAAAAAATAGCAACAATAGATGAATTGGCAGCCAATTTCACAATCTTCATGTGCACAACTGCCTCAAGTAATTCCTTCACCCGTCATGCAACCAGCCGTAGGCACAAGTCTAGGCACAGGTCGTAGCATCTTCCCTTGTAGTTACTCCACAACGGCCACAAGTACGTCCACTGGTACCTCCCATAACACCATTTTGGTAGGCATATCAACAAATTGTGCCAACAATTCACGTGGTATAACCGGCAACAGTAGCGATAGCTGCAACAATACCGACATTTCAACCAAATCCAGTCATCAACATGGAGAAGAGCCCCGTGCAAGGGCCTCACGTGACTGTGCAAGGCAAGCATTTTCAATGTCCAGAGGATAATGTGCCAGCATCTACGACATCACTACAACTGTAGAATATCTCTACCGACAAGTTCGACGAAGAGGACTTCCGGCACTGGGTGCACAAATTCAAACAAGTTACCAAGATCCACAATCTTTGGAAGTTTTATGATGGGTACTATTCTCCTCCACCACCGAGGTCGTCACTACAAGTGGTGGAAGAGTTCAAATACTATACCACGGCTATACTTATGGTGTGGGAAAATCAGCTAAGCTCTCGCATCTAGCAAGAAATTTGGATGTGTGTGGGAACATTAGAGCCTGTCCGTCATGCATGGTCCTGCATGTTGAGGGCCTCCATGTCTGGCGACTGCACCTTCAATTCCCACCTCCTGACCGAGCTATCTTACATTAGCATCAACAATTTTGACAGCGTCAAATCCTACATCAACAAGGCAAAATCACTTCATGACCAGCTCGCCGTGAGTGATGCTCCTGTCTCAAAACCTGTCTTTGTGACTTTCTTCCTCAACGACCTAGTTATAGAGTGGGATGACGCACGGAAAATGCTGAAGTTTAAACATGAAGCAGAGCTGAAAGAGACCTACTTGTACAAGATGTTACTTATTGAGAAAAAGAGTGAATATTCTCAAATTCCACTTACGAGGATTTTGTCGCACTAGTAATCTCCACTCAGCCCTCTTGGAAGAACACCCATGAGGAAGTCAACCTCCTCCCAATGGTCTACCCAATCGGGACCAAATGCCAACAGGCGCAACTCAAGCGGCTTGCAGTGTGGTCATGTCCTACTATAGTGTGCTCATATTGCGACAAGAAAGGACACAAGGCAAAATATTGTCAGAAGCGGATGAGAGAGGAGAAGGAGATTATATAGAGGAACAAGTCAAGAAGCAAGGGGGAGAAGGAGGATAGAGGGAAAGGGAAGCGGACTCAAAATTGGGGAAGAGCCCGAGAAGAAAGAAGAAGACAAAGACAAAGCATAGGACTACACTAGGTCTGTGTTCTAGTTGTTTGGAACACAATACGACACATTGGTTCACTCTACATCCGTGTGGTACCTCGATGGTTGGTGCACTTCGCACATCATGTTTAACAAGTCATACGTCCATGAGCCCCTACCTTCTAGAGAGCCTTCATCACAGTGGCCAACAACAAGCAAGTGCAAGTACTGGGGACAAGAAAAATGACTGTGACTGGGTACAAGGGTTCTCAGGTCACGTTTGGTGACGTACTTTACATATCTGAGATCACAATTAACCTTTTCTCACTCAGACAAAAGATGAGGAAATGTGCATGCATTGTCAGTTATGGACAATACGTGAAGAGTCGTGAGGGTAAAAAAATCCCCAAAGGCCACTTGCTACTTCACGACATGATTGAGTTGGACTTCAGTGCACCAGCTTTGAGTGATTTTCAATCTCGATCCACAGCAGCTATTCTCCACCAACCCTCTGATACAGACCTACCTGTCTGGCACAGAGGCCTCGTCCACATGAACAACCAGATTTTCACTCAATGCACAAGAAGGCCCAACTCAATGGTCTGGACATCAAAGTCCACGGTGGCAAGGAAACATCAGAGCCTTGTGAGGATTCCGTTTGTACAAAGTCACCATGACTGATGTTTCCTCCTCCCTTAGAAGGAAACATCAGTAATGTCAGCCAGCAGCTGAATCTGGCTCACACTGACATTTGTGGGCCACTTCCTAAAGTGAGTTTGGGTCATCGCTACATCCTCTTTTTCGTTGATGTCGCAACTCAATTTGTGTGGAGCTATCCCTTACATACAAAGGATGAAGCTGCTATACACTTCAAGTGGCTAGCAATGGCAAAGAGGCAGAGCGTCAAGAAGTTACAAGTGCTACGCTCAGAAAATGTTGGGGAATACACGAGCACTAAGTTCATGTCTTAACTTGAAGACATGGGAATTGTGTAGCACTTCTCAACAGCTTACAACCACAGCAAAATGGCGTGGCCGTTAGGACCAACCGCACGATGCAAGAGACATTGAAGTCAATGCTTCTGGGTGCTCAACTCAACAATAGCTGGTGGCCGTATGCCTTACGGCAAGCGGTCTGGGTGCGCAAATGCGTACCCTATGTGTCACTTCCTGAGATGACACTGTTCCAGGCCTGGCACGGTGACAATCCTCATATCACCATGCTCAGGATCTTTGGCTATATGGTACTGTTTTTTGTGCTCGAGGAGCATCGCAAGATTCTTGCACAGAAAGGGTCATGGGGAATATTCCTCGGATAATGTCCCAACATGAAGGGTTGAGAGTTCTGTGATGTGGAATCACAACAGATCACAATAGGCCATAAAGCCATCTTTTTCAAGAACCTCACACGCCGGACATGGGTGCAAAAGCACAGGACTGCACCAAACTTCCTACAAACCTTCCATGACTCCTACAGCCAATCACTGAAGCAAGACGATTCAGATGAAGAACCATTCACCCTTCTTGATCTGGATCATGCGTGCAAAGAGACTGTGAGTACGGTTGTGCCCCTTCACAGAGACTACCTGGTGCATGTCTCCAGAGACCACCATCCATTCGAAGTACTTGATCACAAAGCCGAGGTGGTGGGACTGGAGAATAGTGTGAAGGTGACCCGGAGGCATGAGACGAGAGGGGGATTCCATAAGCAACATTTTACACACCTCTTACAACAGCAGATGGAGCAATAGAGAGCAGGAGAGAATGAAGCAAAAAATATAAGGGCCATAACAGCATGTTCTGTCTTGAAGGAGGACACCGACGTTCTCACTGATTTCACCACAGCTCATCAGTGCGCTACGTTCACATCCACGAAGGATCTCCCATCGGAGTGAAAGACGCTGGAGGAGGCTCCCAATGGAGAACATGCAGCAGAATAGAAAGCTGCATTAGATGCAAAATACAATAGCCTCATGGACCAAGGCACGTGGGAGCTTGGGGAGCTACCATCTAGTTCATGGGCTATTGTGGTCAAATGGGTCTCTCGCATCAAAACAAAAGCGGATGGAAGTATAAAAATTCAAGCACATTGCTTCACGTACGAGGTGCAGGATCGCGACGTGAAGAACACATTTCTTCATGGGGAAATAGACACAACCTTGATCATGAGGCAGTCACAAAGCTATGAAAATGGGAGTGAAAGAGTGTGCAAGCTAGTGAAAAGCTTGTATGGGCTCAAGAAGATTCCTCTCTTGTGGTACCGGAAGCTTCAAAACCTCCTAGAAGCCCTTGGCTTTCTCCCATCAGCCTAAAACAACTGTTTCTTCCTCCACCGTCCTTCACCAAATGAGTGACCAGATTGCTATGCTTTGATTTACGTCAACAAAATCCTCGTCATCGGCCCATCAGCAAAATTCATGAAAGCCATAGCTACGTCCATGGCAAAAGAAGTCAATGTAACTCTCATACCAAGTTTTCAATATTATCTTGGTATGAACATCAAGCGCGATCGCACGACATGGACGCTTATGCTGGGCTAGCATAAGACTTATGCCACCAAGGTCTGTGATCGCTTGGACATGTCAGATAGGCATATGCCTACTCCTCTCACTGAGTAGCAACTACTCCATGAGGGACCCAGGGGGAGGCTTGAGGCAAAGTACCAATGAAGAATTGGTTTTGTGATTGCCACAAGCTGGACACGTCCAGACCTACAGTTTGCAGTTAGCAACTTGGCACGCGACAATGAGACTTGTGTAGAAGCAGCTTGTAAGGAGCTCCATCGAGCACTTGGCTACCTCTGAATCAAAAGTGATACAAGTGTTTACTTTGGAATCTCGAGTGAACTCACGCTTTGTTGCTATGTGGATACTGACTTTGGAGGGACCAAAGAAGACTGGCGTAGTACCATTGTATTTGTATGTCTGCTTAGAGAAGGGGCTATCTCATGGATGAACTAGTGGTAAAGCATCACTACTCTCAGCTTTTCAGAAGCTGAGTATGTGGCAGCAATAGCAGTAGCACAAGAGGTTACCTATCTTTGTAACCTCCTCAACAAAATTGGCTTTCCACAAGAGAGGCCGAATTAACTCTTATGGAAAGACAACTTGACAATTGACCTGGCTTACTCCACAAAATTCCGAGTTTGAACCAAGCACATAAAAATTTGAGGTTATTGGATTTTATCAAGGTCCAAGATAGAACGGTAAAGCTTGTGCGCATTTAAAGAAAACTGCAAGTTGCCAACTGCCTAAAGAAAAGCGTCCCAAAGGATATCCTCTATAGGTGCATGCAACAATGCAAACTCACCGCAAGTGTTTTCTCGTTGTATAATGTGAAGAAGCATGAGGAGAATGGGATGTGAAATTTGAAAGCCAAATCCGTACCATGTATGTCTCTTGTAGCATGCAAGTGGGCCTCATGTGCTTCATGGTACTCGAGAACACGGCATCAGGAAGGAAAGAAAGGAGAGAGAGAAAAAGGGGAATTCCAGACCTGAAATCCATGGCTGAAAAATGAACCTGGCGCACCTCATTCCCCTCATTCAACTACGAGCCCATCGGTCAACTCTCCTTCCGTGTCTCGCCGAGACAGCCCATATCCACGTGGCAATGCCAGTCGACTTCGCAAATGCGAAGGCGTAAATCAAGATTTATGGAGTGAGCCACATCTCATCACAATAGCCCCAACAGTGGCAGATTTCACATCTTTTTACAAGCAGACTGTACAATTAGTAACTATGTCCAAAGATGTGCTCGCAGTAGCACCTTGTGCTGGTGTCTCATTCGCCACGTCAGCATCTCCCACCGTAAACATAAGAAACACTGTTCCTGTGAAAACCTATGACAACGTTGACAGACCAGCAATGGCTAGAAATGGAAGAGAGGTCGAGCAATGAGAAGTTACAGGTGTTACGGTCAGACAATGCCATGGAATACACGAGCATTGACTTCATGTCTCAAATTGAAGATATGGGAATTGTGTAGCACTTCTATAGCTTACACGCCACTGCAAAATGGCGTGGCTGAGAGGGGAAACCACACAATGCACGAGATGTTGAAGTCAGTGCTTTGGGCGCTCAACTCAACAATAGTTTGTGGCCCTATGCCCTAAGGCAAGCAGTCTGGGTGTGCAATTGTGTACCCTATGTATCACTTCTTGAGATGACATCATTCTAGGCCTGGCACAGTAACAATCCTGATATCACCATGCTCAGGATCTTTGGCTGTATGGCACTATTTGTTGTGCCTAAGGAGTGTCACAAGAAGCTAGCATATCAAGGGTCATGGAGAGTTTTCCTTGGACAATGTCCCAACATGAAGCGTTGAAGTGTTGTGACGTAGACTCACAATAGATCACAACCAGTTGCGATGTTATCTTTTTCAAGAACCTCACACGCTAGACATGGGAGTAGAAGTACACGATTTCACCAGACTTCTTGCAAACCTTCTACGACTCCTACGGCCAATCACTGAAGGAAGCAGATTCAGATCCAGAACCACTCACCCTTCTTGATCTGGATCATGCCAGCAAAGAGGTTGTGAGCACGGCTGTGCCCTTACATGGAGACCACCTGGTACATGTCTTGAGAGACCACCATCCGGTCGGAGTATTTGATCACAAAGCCAAGGTGGTGGGACTGGAGAATAGTGTGAAGGCGACCTAGAAGCATGAGACGCCAGGGGGAGTCCATGAATGACGTTTTACATGCCTCCTGTAGTAGCAGATGGAGCAAGAGAGAGCACAAGAGAATGAAGCAGAGAATAACATGGGCATAATAGTGTGTTGTGTCTTCAAGGAGGATACCAACGTTCTCGCTCATTTCACCACAACTCATGTGTGCGCTATGTTCACATCAACTAAGGATCTCCAGAGCGGAGCGGAAGACGCTCAAGGAGGCTCTCAATGGAGAACATGTAGCTGAATGGAAAGCTTCATTAGATGCGGAATACAATAGCCTCATGGACCAATGCAAGTGGGAGCTTGTGGAGCTACCATCTAGTTCATTACCTGTTGTGGTCAAATGGGTATCTCGAATCAAAACAAAGCTCATAAAAGTATCATAATTCAAAGCACGTTGCTTTAGGTACAAGGTGTAGGAGCTCAACGTGAAGAACAAATTTCTTCACAGGGAAATAGACACAACCGTGCTCATGAGGCAGCCAGAAGGCTATGAAGATGGGAGTGAAATAGTGAGCAAGATAGTGAAAACCTTATACGGGCTCAAGCAAAGTCCTCTTTGTGGTACCGGAGACTTCAAAGCCTCGTAGAAGCCCTTGAATTTCTCCCATCAGCCTACAAGAAGTGTTTGTTCGTCCATCATTCTTCACCGAGCAAGTGACCGGATTTCTATGCTCTGTTTTACATCAACAACATACTCATCAGCAGCCCATCAGCACAATTCATCAAAGCCATAGCTACGGCCATGGCGAAAGAAGTCAATGTAACCCTCATATCAAGTTTTGAATATTGTCTTTGTGTGAATATCAAGTGCAACCACGCGACACGGACGCTTATGCTGGCCCAACAGACTTATGCTACCAAGGTCTGTGAATGCTTTGACGTGTCAGATAGGCACGTGCCTACTTCTCTCACCGAGTAGCAGCTACTCCATAAGGAATCCAAGGGGAGGCTTGAGACAAAGTATCAAAGAAGAATTGGTTTTCTGATGCATGCCGCAAGTTGCACGCATCCAGACTTGCAGTTTGCTGTTAGCAACTTGGCACGCGAGAATGACTTTTGTAGAAGCAGCTTTAAAGGAGCTCGATTGAGCTCTTGGCTACCTTAGAACCACAGGTGATGCAATTCTTTGCTTTGGAATCTGGAGTGAACTCGCGTTCCATTGCTACGTGGATGCTGACTTTGGAGGGGCCAAAGAAGACCGACGAAGTACCAGTGGATTCTTGTGTATGCTTAGAGGAGGAGCCATCTCATGGATGAACAAGTGGCAAAGCATCACTACTCTTAGCTCGCCACAAGCTGAGTATGTGGCAGCAACAACAGTAGCACAAGAGGTCCCCTATCTTCACAACCTCCTCAACAACATTGGCTCCACAAGAGAGGCCGACTAAAGTCTTTATGGACAACGGCTCGGAAATTGACCTAGCTGACTATTCAGAATTTGAGGGTCAAACCAAGCACATCGACATTCAAGGGTATTGGATTTGATCTAAGGTCCAAGATGGAACGGTAAAGCTTGTGTACATTCCAAGAAAACGGCAAGCTGCTGACTGCCGAAAGAAATGCGTCCCAAAGGATATCCTTTACAGGTGCATGCAACAATGTGGACTCAGCACAAATGCGTTCTTCTAGTATAACCTAAAGAAGCATGAGGAGGACGGGACGTGAAAGTGGAAGAGCCAAATCCGCACCATGGAGGCCTCTTACAGGGGACAAGTGGGCTTTACATGTAGGCTTTACATGCTTCATTGTACTCAAGAACACGACATTAGGAAGCAAAGAAAGGAGAGAGAAAAAGGGGAATTTCAGGTATGAAATCCATGGCTTGGGGTGTAGGGTTTAGGGTTTAGGGGAATTTCAGGCCCTAAACCCTAAGCCCTAAACCCCAAACCCTAAATCCTAAACCCTCATTCCCCTCATAAAGATCTGTCTTCCCGTGAGAACCGGTGACATCTTCGATAGACCGAAAATGGTGAAAACAGAATTTTCCCAGAAAGACACGATCGTTTTGGAGGTAGCTTCATGCCAGAGTTGTAGTTGTAGCATCGGGACAGCGTGCAAGAGGGTGTAGCTTGCTCTAACTCTTGCGGAAAAATGTGAAGGCACAACCACCGTGAAGGACATTGCCAGAGAGTAGGCAAGCAGGTAGGTGAGCGAGCAAGCAGGCAGGCATGTCAGCGAGCTTGCCACTAACATCAGCACTCGCTGACTCGATAAGGCACTACACAAGCATAGATGCTCGATGCAAGTGCCAAGCATGGCACATGTTTTGCAAACAAAAAACAGCAAGGTGACTGACGGAAAAAAGTCCACTCGAGCAGCATGGGTGCATACGCGAGCCAATCCTGCGCAACAACCATGGATACTGAATGCGCCTGCAACCTGCTCAATATTGTGACCCAATCAGCATTGCCTACACTGAACTGCAAATTGCATGCGAGCATCAATTCGCTGAATGGGCACTGCTCGCCAACTATTTTTTATGCCACGCCCCCGATTCAGTGGATTTATCCACCTGCGACCCCTTTACCGGATGACCAATTCCCAGACTGTAAAAGCGAATAGTCCGCTCGTAGAATGACGGGATTGAGGTGGGTCAGCTAAGTAGTAAGTTACTGTTCAATAACTGCAATTGGAGATAAATGCACCTACATGAATGAACATGAAAAACAAGTCTCTCATGACCCTCCTAGCAATGTATATGCAGCTCCAGCGGTAACCAACTAAGGAGGAGATTCAAAAACACCTTCTTGGAGTCTGATACAGGTGGTGCCAACTCAGAAGCAACTGGATGAGAGTAGGCATGAGAAAACCCATTTGAGGCACATTCTGAGCCTCATGGGCAAGGTCCCTTGGCATAATTGCTTCAACAAGAGGCAACCAATTTTTAGGAGTGGCCCGAACTCGACCTAGATGTTTTGCCTTTTGCCAACTAGTCAGACCCAAGTGTCCCGACGCCTGAAAAAGGCTCCATACATATTCCGGCAACCAATGATCCTGGAAAAGAGGAGAATGTTTTTTTCTTCACACCAGAAGCCGACATTGAACTCTTTCCTGACCAACCTCTCACCGGAAGCATGACATGATTTCATTCTCTTGACAAATATAAATAGAAGCCTCTCGAGGAATTTTCTGAAGCCAAACAATAGCAAAAAAGGGGGATAGCTCCACTAGCCCAGAAATTGAGAGGGAGTTTTGGAGTTTGCAACTACTATGCTGGTTGTAAGTTCTACCATGGTGAATTTGGTGCAATAATTGGCAGACCGTACGAGGTATTACGGATTTTACCATGATATTATGAGGTGTCCATCTGCTACGAGTTCTCCTCAACAAGTGCCAGATATTTCCCTGACATCCAGGCCCTTGCGGTATAAAGGGCATGGATTGTAAATAGTGTGTAGGCATGTGCACGAGGTAGTGCATACCCTTGACCATCTCTTTGGGAGATAGGGAGCTACACATTACACAGTCCTGTTTTGGGACACATGGTAGGATTACCTAATCCTGTCTAGCTTATGCGCATCCAATGATGGAGAGCAACATCTACTGCATCATCTACAACATACACAAGTTCTGAAGTAGTCGCATCGCCTGTGTACAACAAGGGATCTGTTTCAGGCTTCTAATGGATGGATATCTACGAATCTACACCAACCTGTGTATCAAAACCAGCGGTGGAGGAGGAGAGCTTCTGGAGAAGGCTACCTGATGAAGAGACTTTGCCCTGAAGCTGGAAAACGCTTCCTTCGTTAGGAAGCTTCCACAATGTTGATTCCGCTGGCCACCTTATCTTCGAGTATCGTGATACCCTCTTTTTTAAGACTCTCACTTACTGCGACCTATGTAGCATTCTGACACTGATCAACGGCCATGTTCGCAACTGTGTGACTTCCTAGCAGGTGGGGGAGTCCGGGCCTACAGATGGGTCTTCTAGGGCCTCCTGACATGTGGTCTGGTCTCCAACCAATGACGATCTGGCCGTCTTGGCTGTGGGTCCAGTTGCCTCACCGGTACACCTCATTCCCTACCATAATCAGTCCCCTCACACACACCTGGTCACATCCGTGTGTCAGTCCCTTCTGGTACACCTGATTCTGTGTTGGTGGCAGTCCCCCCAGATACGCCCTAGTCCTGTGCCTGCACCTTTTCCTCCCACGTACAAGCCGACAACCTCGTGCGAGCGAGTTCCTGTCCATGTGTCTCCTGCAACTGCAATTTATCCCATTTTGTGTGAGTCTTTAGTTCCTGTGGCTGTGGCCCAACCACTTGTTCTACAACCCGAGGTGAGCACTTGAGCATCGAGCTTTCCCGTGAGCCTGGTGGTTGTCCAACCACTGGCCTTGATGGCTCACCGGGTGGCCGACTTGGCATCTAGAGGCCTCACTTGCAGTGCTGAGAGTGGCGAGCCTGGTACGAAAACCCTTGGCCTCTATTTCTAGATAACTAAACTGAGGTTCTCCTAGTGTGTCACGTCAGACACGAGTTTCTATGTCACCTGCAATGTTGCAACTGATCTTGTTGTGGACAAACCAAGTTCGGAGGCATGCGTCTTGGCTAGCCAGAACACTCCCTTGATAGTGCCTGATCCAGGCACATTGAAGGAGGCGCTCTCAGCTGAGAAGTTAGACCTGTGGCATGCTGCTCGTGAGGATGAGCTGAAAGCCATCTGTGAACACCGTGTTTATGAGCTTGTAGACCTCTAGCTAAGGCAAAAGGCTATATAAGCCAAGTGGTTCTTTTGTAAGAAGTTTAAGCCTGATGGCACACTGGATCGCTATAAAATCTACTTCAAAGCCAAGGGATTCTCATATGTTGAATGTGTGGATTTCACTGACACCTGTGCACCCGTTGGTCATATGAGCATAGCTCGTGCCCTCTTCGGGGGCATTGCTTAGCACGACTCGAATCTGCACCAGATGGAAGTAAACAACGCGGTACTCTATATGAGGAGATCTCTATGGTCCAGCCAAATGGCTTCAAGATTGGTGAAAAGCCCTAGCGCTTGCGCAAGTCCTTGTATGGCATAAAGCAGTCACTGTGGTGCCAGAATTAGGAGATCAATGGTACAAAGACTCGTGTCGGCTATATTCAGAGTGATGCCGATCCGTCCCACTTTCTTTGAGGAATAGCTGAGCACTTCACTGCTATGCTAGTCTATGTGGACAACCTCTTGATTACATCTCCTTTGATGGAGGATGTGAAGGAGGCAAAGGCATTCCTTTAGGTTGCCTATTGGATGAAGGATCCTGGTCCTACAGCCCATTTCCTTAGGATGGAGATCATACATAATCGTTGGTGATGGACACTCTTTCAGTACAAGGTATGTTATATTCGCATTGTAAAGGAGTAAATTATTGACCTCGTTGGTACACTTTGCACAACCTCCATCGCTATCACACCTGACCGGCAGGATTCTCTCAAGGTGGATGATTTGACACAGCTATGGAAGATGATGGGCCTGTACTTGTGTCTAATTGGCTCTGTGATGTATTTGGCCATGACCACATGACTTAACAACGCCTTCCCCATCAACCTGCTAATATAATTCTCTAAGTATTCTCAGGCAAGATCCCTTTGTGCAGTTATTTGAGTGGTCGAGTATGTGATTCGCACCGTACCTCAGACTCTTTTTTTGCAAGTAGTGTTTGGTGGTAGTCGACTACTACACAAATACTGATAGGACCTTGAGCCCTCGTGGATGTACTTAGACAAGCAACATGTTCATGCTCGGTGGCACCACAATTTGGTGGTGCAGCGGCAAGGAGGATCGTATTGCACATAGATCATCAGAGACTAAGTATGTTGCGTTGGGGACTGGGGCTGCTAAGGCGGTGTGGTTGTAGCATCTTTTTTGTGCGTTGCGTCAGTCTGTGCCTTCAATTGTTTGGTAGTGTGATAACCAGAGTGTTGTTGTCATTACCAAGAACTCGGGTATGTTTCATGCATGCACGAAGCACATTCTTGTTGATAATCACTTTGTGCATGATTTGGTAAAGCGACAGGTGATCTTCATCATCTTGGTCCAAATGGACATGCAACGGGTTGACTTCCTGGCCAAGGAATTACTATGCAAGAAGTTCATGCTTGCCATTTGTTCTGTCGGAATTCGTCCCTTGGCTGAGGGTAGATGAGAGTGGGTGTGCATGTATATGGAATGTTGAGTATCTCGTTGTGTACATGTGTCATTTTTGTACGTGTATGGACATGAGTACCATCAGGTCATGGGTGAGTGTTGTGATGTGAGCCATCCCTGTCCGTTTGTATAGCTTACTGTGACCACTCGGCCACGTCCATGCTCATGCAGATCCCGCTAGCGTCAGAGCATGGTCGGGTACTGGCCCGTCCACCAGCTGCCACAACGTCGCGGGTGCTTGCTTGGACGTTCTGCAGTTTCTTTGTAATCTCTAGGATTTCCTCCGTGGACAGGCTTTTGAGCCTGATTTGCATAGTTTGCATTGTATGTCCACCTTTCGTTGCTGAACCCATACATGTGTATATTTGTTGCATCTAGCTCGGGACTCTGAACCTATAGGTTTAGACAGTTTTGCATCCAAATGCCTATGCACAAAGTTACAGCCAAAATAGTGATTTTGGATCGGGTTTTTGGACAAACTGACCACTGCCCCATGTGACACCCGCCGTGGGTTACGGAAGGTATTTATAATATGTTTCTTCTCAGTTTTCATCTCTCTTTACATGATAAATCTGTTGAAACTTATGAAAATCTACATGTTTCACTAGGCCAACCCTTGATGCTTTTTGTACCTGCCTAGCATGCCAGTTCATGGCCCCTCACATCTGGAATTCCCTCTTGCGTTGCCCCGCATGTACACATACACACACATGTACAGGGAGTAACATGGATGTGCCTGTAGACTTATTTCTCAAGATTGGAACTCAGCACGCTGAAGCCGGTCTCTCGAGGCAACAGCTGTACCTCGGATACTTTATGATTCCCTGGTTTGTCTCCAAGCTTGCATGTGGGTTCTAGGGGAGCTGCATAATTTTCCTGCATGCTGTTCCTTATAGGAGCACCATGCCAGCCGTGGGCTGAGCATCGGTGAGTAGTCATCCTCAGTTGTTATGCAAATTGGTCAGGCTCGACCCCCAGGTGGCGGTGTGACGTCGCCTGTGTGATGCATGAGCAAGGTGCACGCTCACCGGTCCTTAGACACTTTCTTTCCCCCCACTCTATCTTGTCTTGGTTCAAAGTGCAAGTTCCACGTGCTCCATCCATGAAAGACTTGGTGCATGAGGATCTCCCCATGAGCTCTCTCCTTTTCCATTCCTTTAACTTACAGATCCAAGAGCAACTACTGGTATCACAGCAAGGAGGATCACTTCCTCCCCTAACTTGACCCTAGGACCTACCTCGGGCCCACTGCTTCATTTAGGTCAACCCTTTTGATTGCCACGTCGCATCTCGGCCATGACGTCTCTTTGCGCCACCACCCGTGCCCATGCAAGCTCAAGATCATCACTGAACCCGATGAATTAGTCTTGATTCCCGCATTTGATCCTTCTTGGCCATCTTTGCACATCTGAATCGCCATGACCGCTGCCACCGCCGTAGTTGTTCCTGTCGTTGCCGTTGCCACATCTGCCCCGGCTGCCATCACGACCACTCACCATGCAGTTATAGCAGCCACACACTCCGCACTCTTGTCGTAAAAAATCCCGCATCAGTTCTTTTCCATGGCAGTAGCCTCATCCGCAACTGCCCTCTCATGGTAGCAGCTGGAACTTCCACCACAACCATCCCAACGGCTTCTTCAGCACTGCGGATGTAACCTCTGTGCAGGCTACACAGGGTCACTCGAAGGCTTATTACCACCACATCAGAATCATCCACCGCAACTACAGCAGCGGTTGCCGCCACCACCGGTGCTGCTACCTCTGTATCTACATGCACCTCCGTGGAGTCCGTGACCACATTACATTGCTTGCCATCTACCTCTACAATTTTGGCCTCTGCCCCTGCCGCAGCAAACATACTCATGCAGATTACAGTGGCCTCATCTGTTGTGGCCACTGCTACAGCCACTGCAGCTGATGCTACAGACATTGCAGCCGACACTACAGCAGGTGCAGTCAACTCAACTTGTGCATCTAAAATCAATGCAGTCCTCACACTGTTGGGGGAGTTGCACATCCTGACCCATCACGCATGCACTAGAGTTCTCATTGCTTCCGCGACTGCAGCTGTGGCGGATGCCACTGTCACTGGCTTCCTCTGCCTGCTGGTAGCCATCTCTACGTGGATTGATGTGCTAGGCTGATCATCCGCGGCGATGGTGTCCCTTCTTTTCTCACTGCCGCCATGTCATTAATCTGGTGAGTGTGTTTTTCGTCCTCTCTCCATCCTCCCCTTCACTTCCTTCATCATCTCTTGCACTCTCATTGCACATTCTCACTTCCACTTACATTCATCATTCCAGGGCCTGAGTCTATTGAGGCCCTCCAGGCCGTCCTCAATGAGGCACAGGCAGTGCACCGGCGAGTCAAAGAAGAGCTAAAGAATGACATCGATGCAAAAAATGAGACAGCCACAGTTGTGAGTAAATTTGTCATGGAGCATTTGTGTCCTGTTCCTGCTATTACTGCTGTGTTTTCTCCTATAAGTAAGGTTTCCTCTTCTGGCTCCTCTATTTCAGCAGGTGACATGGATGATTCTTTTGCCCCATCTCTCTCTGCCGCCTTCCTTTCTCAAGACAACCTGGCATAGTGTCAGAAGGAATCTGAAATTCCACCACCTCAATTCACCTCCAAAATCTCCTTCACTTCGTAGAAGACTCGCTTCACCTCTTGGACACATGGATTTCTTCTCTAGGAGTATTTCTCCCTTGTTGATCCTTCAGCAACTCCTTTCTTCACTCCTAAGCCCTCTGAAGCAGCTTGTGCCATGCACGTCCTCATCTTGACTGGACCTGAAGACCTGTTTGATGATATCGGTACATACAGCACTTACACAACATGTCGCACTCCAGCAGACCGAGTAGGGACATATGTCCTCATTTTTTGCCAAAAAAACCATTACTGGGGCATCCTGCTTTATGTTCTTTGACTGTGTAGTTCAACCAACTACACATGTATGCGGATGAGTCTGTTGATGAAGATTGGACACGCAGAGTTCTCTTGCTTTGTGACTTGGACACGGTTGTGCCAGGCCCCATGTCTTCGTGTCTCTCCATCGTGACATGCCTCATTCCTGAGCTCTCCCACCTGTATCTACATGTGCCACAATCTGAATTTGAGCGTCTTATGTCCGAGCCAGTGCCACTCAACTCACCCGCAGACATTGATCCCCTTTATAAGTTCACCTCTTCCTCCTCTGTTGCTGCCTCCACTTCATCTTCTCCCTCCACCTCCTCTACTCCCACCATGGCTGTACACTCCATTCAAGAGCTGGTTGTAGTGGGAATGGTGGCCAGGGGTGCGGCAAAGGTACAGGCCGTGGTCTTGGGGGCAAGGGATCCATTTGCTCCTGGTGCAGTCACTTGTTGGAACTTTAGGGCCTCTTGGCACTCTGCACCCAAATGTCCTGATCCTTGCAATGGCACTCGTTTTGCCTTTGGCATGCGCATCCTCTGGACAGGCACTGGTCCAGCACGTCCGCCACCACCAGTACCACCATCACTGTGGCACTTGCGTCCTCCTTTTCTTCATCCTCATCTTATGCTGCCGAAAAAACCACAATGACACCGTTGTAGCAGTCCGTTCCTCAGTCTTCTTCGTAGGGATGGGATGGGTACCTCCGGCCTCTGGAACTGCCTTTATGGGTCTCCCTCCATGCGCCGTACTGAACCTACATGGCCTCCTGATGATGGTCACTTCTCCAACTCTCGCCCCGCTATTCACCACCCTTACTCGCGCCGTGATGAGGAGCATGCCATGGACCGTCGCCTCATTTAACTTCTGCACCTCCGTTCTCATGGAGGTGAGGGTGTGATGGGCCCATCACATTCTTTTGTCTGTGATTCTGATGGAGCCCTTTGCGCCTTTTCCTTTGGGCTTGTTTAGAATTTCTTTCCTGATGATCATCCATTAATTGAGAATTGGTGGTCTCAGACTTTCTCCCGTCGGCTTGGTTCGTCCTCTTCCTTTTTTTCCCTACTTTCCTACACTACTGTTATCTGTCTTGTTCTGCCGTCTGCCCGTGTCTCTGATGGCTTGTGGATCATTGACTCCATGCCACCCATCATATGACGTTTTGTTGCTCCTCCTTTGCCTCTCTTGGCTCGGTTGGGTCCATTCGCTTTGTCCGTATTGGGTCTGGCCAGCTCTTCATATTCAAGGCATTGGCATTGTTCGCTTTGTTGGTCCTGGTGGGGACCTGTTTCTCCATTATGTTCTATACGTGCCTGAATTTGAGGTTAGCTTGCTGTCCGTGACCAACCTTGACAATCAGGGCATGGAATTTGCGTCTAGCCCCAGTGTTGGCACTGTCTCCATTGGTTCCTCTGGTATGGTGGTCTTTCGTGGTCTCTGATGTGATCTCATTTTTCATGTTCTGTTGTCTCTTCCTTCGACTTCCACTGCTTCTGATCTTGTCCACGTTGCTCCCTTCTGTCGCATGACCACGTCATTGTTTTGCATGTGCCACATGCACACTGCAGCCATTGCTCATCTTTTGCACACTCAACCTAAGGCTGGGGTTGACTCTTCCACCTTTCCCATGCCGTGCTCCGCTATGTGCCTGGAAATTTCACCAAGGAAAAATACACCGCTCTCCTTTCATCTCGGCTAAATCTATGACCACCCATCCTCTTGACCTGGTGCATGTAGTTGTCATGGATCTCCTCCCTCTTGACTTCCTTGGTGATGTTTGATCGCTATGTGCTGTGTTTGACTGATGACTTCTCTCGCTATCGTTGGGTCCTTGCCTGACTAGTATCACAACTCAGGCTACTCACGTATCCATTTTCTTTATCTAATTCAAAAATCCTGAATTCGTATCTGGATTCGCCAATCTGGATCCAAGGGCAGGTCTCATTTATGGTTTTGAGAAACCACCATCAAATCATTGGAGGAGGGAGGGGAGGCTAGAAAGTTTCAGACATAAAGTTTCATGTCCGCAGACAGAATCGCCACGAGGTGATCTGGATCTCAAAGTTTCAAAATTTCGGAACTCTAGATTGCCATTTTCCAAGGTGGCCTGTACTGCCATCGTGTGTGTTCCACATTGAATGATCTGGCATGAGTATAATACTTATGTGGTCCATATTGTTCCTGCCATGCAGGAGTGTAAAAAGAACAGGCCAGCACAGCATCGCATGTCTGGTAAAAAAGTTTCCGTTTTATTGTGGAATTGCATGGCAGATCAATTATGTGGCATTTAGTTTGCCATGTGTTTTGAGATTTACTTTGGCCTTACACGACGCATGTCTGCTGGCGGCCTGTCCAAACTGAGTGACGCTTAAGAAACCCAGGTAAGGTTTCACTCACAACCTTGCTTGTTTGATGAATGGAAGGCTGTTGAGGTTTCAAACGACCGTGTGAGTTTCAGTGAGGTTTAGATGAAGTTCATCTGTGCCTTCTGGCTAGGAATTTCACTGAACCTCCAACATACCGCCAGATTTTTGTCACCATTCTATGTGTGTGTGAGGCTTCACCGCATAACACATCCGCCGTCATCGTCAGCAATGATCGAAGAATTTTTGTGACCATGTCCCTGTGCTCTGTACTGGTACTTGTTCCCTACAACACAAATTAGAACACAACATGGCATATGCCACGTGTTCCTCTCTCCATGCGCCAAGGTTGTAACTACTTACAACTGCCACGCTGTACATCATCTTGCATGGCCAACATTTTAAACCAATATGAAGGCTTCCCTATACTACAGGGTATTGTCAACATTCCGTGGTCGAGCAATATTGCTAACAACAGTTAGTAAGAGACTCCCACTGGATTCAATAAGGTTCACGAATCCGAAGGGATTCGTGATTTAGGATCTCGGATCTGCGAATTCGAATCCAGATTGGGGTTTGGATTTCCAAATCCGGATCCGCCTTAAGATTCGAAAACCAGATTCAATGTGCAGCATTAATCACAAGAGTGACGTCATGGACGTCCTTGAGTCCTGGTTGTCCCAGGCTGAACGTCTTCTGGTGTGACCGTGGTGGTGAGTTTTTTTTGCCCCACCTCTCGTGTTCTTAAATCTCATGGTGTGGGCATGGAACCCTCCACTCCTTACATGCCCTAACAGAATGGCATGCCGGAGCGCTAAAACAACACCCTTGTTGATGGTGTCTTCTCCCTTCTCTCTGCCTGCGGTCAGTCAATCCTCTGTGCTTTTGAGGCCAAGTTGTACATAACACGAGTGTGGAACTGCCTTCCCCATGGTCCCCTCACTTGCCATTTCACGTCCTTTGAACACTGCACTAACCGTCGGGCTGACCTCCATCTCGCTCGTGTCTTGGGCTATGTTCCGTCGGTCTGGTTGCTTGATGATCATTGTGATGGTAAACTCTCTCCTTATTGTAATTCTGGGTGTCTCCTCCTTCTCCAATGCTTGGCCTTTCTGGGAAACCATTCTTCATTGCGTCATTGATTCTCGTGATCCTCTTCATTTGAAAACATTTTTGAGCACAACTTGTCTCTTCCTGCTTCTCCCTCCTCTCTGGTCCTGCTTTCTTGGCTTGGAGGAGGGTCTGTCTCACCTGTCTTTGGCGTGTCATCTGTTGTACCCTCTGTGCGGGTCCCATCAGATAATTCCTCTTCTCGTCCGAACGTTTGCACTCCTGCCGCCTCTCCTTTTGGCTCATCCCTCTCTCTTCCTTCTCCTCCTCCTGTCATCTCGACCATAGGTGACACTGCATACTCCCTTGCATTACCTCTTGTGCCTTCCTTTCCTGTCCAGACTGACACACCTTCCACCTTGGCCACAACCTATAGTTTCTCCTACTTCCACCGTCCTCCCCCTCAACTCCCGTGTCCATATGCTTGTGGCGGCGGACTCCGGACACTTCCCTCTCAGAGTCGCCAGTCAAGACCTTGCTCTCGTGTATCTATCCCCACTGAACCCACCACGAGTGAACCTTCCTCAGAGCCTGCTCCCACCATTTCCAATAGAGTCATTGTCTTTGGTGATGTGGATCTTTGTACCCTTGGCCTCACCACGACAGTCCCCCTCTCTCATTGTTGTGTCCGTTGTTCATCCAAGCACGGTCTTGGGAGAGTCTCTCACTGAACAAGAATTCTTTAGACTCTTGACACTACCGTCACCGGGTATCTTCCTTTGTGATTTGCTGCTACTAGTCTCCTCCTGATCCACTGACAATTCGTGACACATGCAATGTAGCTGACTCCACTTCATGGGAAATAGCAATGCAAGAAGAGCTTGATTCTCTAACCAAGCACGACGTCTACGAGCTAGTAGATCTCCCACTAGGACGGAAAGTTGTGTCAGCCAAGTGGGTCCACCATTGGAAGTTAAAGCCTAACAACATTTATCATTAATCACTCCAAATCCATACACCTACTGAGTTGTGTATAAGAATAGAACATGTGGCAAGGATCCTCTTAAGAATTAATTCTAAAACAAGAGCAATGTTTCTTGGAAAATTCTTGTATGTGTATCATACACACATTCATTTGTGTACATCACTCTGGGATATTTAGTGAACTTACACGAGTATTTAATGATATATGCTAGAGCAATCAATGAATAAGATTCGATCTTGAGAAAAATTACAAATATGTTTTTACCTTGTGTGATATACTTTGTGTCCAAAGGAGGTTCCCATGTTATAGTCATTACTTTTTTCTACTGACAGACGTTTGTGCCTAACGTAGGTCATTTCTACGTGGAGCGAGGTAGTAAGTCGACTAAGCGACAGCCAAATTCTTGCTGCCACTATTGCTCGAGAAACAATCCAAATATGATTTTTTCCGCTTTGGCGAGGGGAGGGAGCTCGGGAACGGGGGTTCCAATCACATATTGGGTCGTGTAAAGTCAAGGTCTCGAATGAACAGTTTGTGCACAAGGAGGCCCACGGAAAAGAATGGTACAAGAGTCAAAGATAGACCGAGAGGGAGGGATCGCGTTATTTTCTTCCCATTTGGGAGGGGGGGTATGCGTTTTGTGTTTTGACACTAGCAGACATTTTTATGTGTTTGTATATAAAAAAAAACGTTCCCAATAAAAGTAATGGAAAATTATGCTTGTGAGGTAAACGACTGGTTTTGGATTGTTAGCTTGCGTCCACCGACCTCGTCGATTCCTCGACATCGACAGGCCACATAGTTTTCAAACATTTCAGACATGTTCACTTATGTATTCTGAAGTCTCTCTACCTGTTTTTATCACAAATACAATATCTAGGTACAATCTTCCTTTTGGAGGGGGATTGACGCTCGACCCCCCCCCCCCCCCCCCCCCCCCCC